>JAAEAF010000099.1:0-400216 GCA_011037195.1 Triatoma infestans | reverse complement strand
TATTCATTTGTATGTTGGTGATTTCTAGCATAGGTATCATCTTGGCAATACTACTAATAATTTTCAACATATGTTATAGGCATAGGAGGTATTTTAAACATAAATATTTTTTTAACCTTAACTATATTTAAACTTAATTTATTTATCCTTGGACTTCTTTTTTTTTACAGAGTCATCATGTCTTCACATCCTGTTTGCAATACGATAATGCTTGTTGGTGTGATTATTTGCCTTTCAAGTGTGTTCTTGTTAGGATTTGATGGTCAATTTGTTTCACCGGAATTTTATCCTCGCATATGTCAAGCTCGGGTATGGTTACTTTCCATTGGTTTTACACTTGGTTATGGTGCGATGTTCAGCAAAGTATGGCGGGTACATCGACTTACAACAAAGGCTAAAGCAGATACAGTGGTATATATTTAATTAACTTTGTATGCCATATTTTTACTTACATTGTTATCAATGATGAAAAAGTAGTTATAAAAAAATTGTCTTTATTCATTTCTGAATGAATATTCTGCTTTGTTGTTTCTTGCAGAAGAAAGTACAGCCTTGGAAACTTTATACAATGGTAGCCGGATTGTTAACTATTGATTTTGTAATATTACTTACCTGGCAATTGTATGATCCTTTGCAAAGAAGAATTGAAGTGTTTCCCCTTGAAGATCCTGTTTCAACTGACGATGATATTAAAATAAGACCTGAATTAGAGCACTGTGAAAGTGAAAACAATAATGTTTGGTTAGGTAAGTTATAATTCTTTAAATTTTGAATTATTTATTGTTCGATAACTTGCATTACATAACTATTTACAGACCGATTACAGGTCTATACACATTGATTTCGGTTTTCTTAAACCAGAAATAATATACAGCGTTCCAAATGAAACCTCAACCCTGCAGTAACGGAGGGGACGACAACAAGAAAGTAATAAGTATACCTCTTCTCCGTTTCATATTTGGGAAAATTGCAAAAAAACTAACAACAAATAGTTCATTTTGATATTACGCTTCAAACTTTTTAAGAAGATTAAAGAAATATATTCCTTCTATTAACATTATAACATTTTTTTATTAATTATTGATTCTTCAACAATAATTTGATTAATCACCCATTTTGTCTGAAGTTTTATCGGTTTTTATGGACATAAAAAAAATGGAAAACCAAGTAATAATAAACTTTTTAAGAAACAAATTGAAATGAAATTGTTGGAGCCATTTTGGATAAAATAGCAAAAAACTGAAAAATCCATTTAGTAAGTGTTACTTCCGGTTGCCGATTTTGATCAAATCCTTATTGTCGGGTCTCATGCAAGACTTAAACTAAATATCAGCTTTGAACTTTCTGCGATTTTCCGTTTTTGAGTTGTGCTGACCACAAACCAATTTCTAAAAACCATTTTTTTGGGCTCAGGGGACCTCAAAATATGTATATACAGTGAAAACTCGATATCGAACTTAGACATGATCGCAATGCTTCCTCTTGCAGAGGTAAGAGAAGATAATAATTAAAAAAATTGAAAAGTTGAAATGGATACAGTTTCATTGAAGATTATACTTCAAAAGAAGTAGCAGTATATTTAAAAAAAAAACTGTTTTTGTTAAAAAATCATCAAATTATTATTTTTTTGAAGTAAATTGCAACTACTAAGGAAAATTATATGTACTAATGTTAGTTTTCCAGATTTTATTACTATTATTTTTAGTTAATAGGGCATTATTGTTTAAAGTCAAATGAAATTTCTTTCTGTTTTGCAAAACTGAATTGTGAAATTATGAAAATTATGAAGCACATTTTTATATTAAATAATTTTTGTTATTTCCTTCGAAACATAAACACAAACTGACAAGCATATAACCAAAGAACTTTATATTCAATACTTTGCCTTCTGCAACAGAAGTATTGATGTTACAAAAGATGGTAAACATTTTGATTAAAAGTACTTATATTGCATATTTTAATTTTAATATTAATTTTATTCCATCCGAGTCGAAAAATCTGATTAATGCAATATTGAATTTAACAACAATTTTGTTTAACATTCCAGGTATAATGTATGTCTATAAAGGTCTTGTGCTGGTATTTGGTCTCTTCTTGGCATATGAAACTAGGAGCATCAAAGTTAAACAGATAAACGATTCTAGATACGTTGGTATGTCCATTTACAATGTGGTTGTACTCTGTCTCATTACTGCCCCTGTAACTATGGTTATTGCTTCGCAACAAGATGCTAGCTTCACATTTGTATCTTTAGCTTTGATATTTTGCTGTCTCCTTTCAATGGCCCTTATTTTTGTTCCTAAGGTAATAATAATGGGATAATATTGAGTATGGTTGGTTAAAGCTGCAAATGTATATAAATTATTGCTACGAAGAAAAAACTAATCTAAAATAATTTTAGGTAATTGAAGTCATCAGACATCCCAGGGATAAAGCGGAATCAAAATATAATCCGGACGTTGGAGTGTCAAAAGAAGATGAAGATAGATATCAAAAGCTGCTTGCTGAAAATGAGGAGCTTCAAAAGTTAATTAGTGCTGTAAGATTTTCATCAAACTTTTATTTTATTAGTAAATACTAATTAATTTAGTGACAAAAGTTTTATTTCTTTAATAAGCTCTTATATATACAGCTATTGTTATGTGTACACAAAACTGGAGATCACAAGCCTAAAATTTCCATAAAAACGACTTTATTTATGCCCTCAGAATTTGTTAAACCCTCATAAATAATAAATACTGTATATAACTTGTATATGTATATAGAAAGATTCGTCTATATATCTAAATGTTCTTTACTTTATTCCAGAAAGAGGATAAAATACGACTTCTGAAACAGAGATTAGCAGAAAGAGAAGCCAATAAAGGCAGCGATAATACAACAACAGCAGTTCAAGATTCTGGATTGAGCGCTGATCAGACTTCAAATCTGTTGACGGTAAACAAAGACAATCTCATCGTGGCAGACTTCATTACTGGCGAAGGAACATCTGACTCGGCCTACGGAGGCGCTGCCTCTGTATATACAAGATCTTCCAGGGCCAGCGCTTCCGATTTCGAGTTTTCAGAATCTTATTTATAAAAAAAATATCTTAATTCGGTTTTATAACGGTTTTAATGTCTATGAACACCAGCAGTAAAAATAACTTCCATAACAAAAAATTGAGCCTTATAAAAGACTGATGAGAAATGAGTATTGTAACACTCGATAAAAGAATTTCTTTAGAGTTGTTACAATCTATTTTGAAAACTGATTTAAGATAGAAACATACAAATCTGCTCAAAGTAATTAATAATCATGTACATATATATTTTCATAAATATATAACCTTCCATTAGGCTGAATTTGAAGTTTTAGAAATTGGGAAATTTTCAACTGAAATCTGAGAAAGGTTTTAACCAATTTTTGTTTATTATTAGCACTTAAAAATTATATAGAGATAAAGAAATTACATTCATTTATTTTTTTTTGTAATAATGCAAGGAATTTTCTTTTCCATGTTTATCAGCCATTTCACTGTATTGGTTTTGAATTCATTTACTAAAATCATATATTGATCTCATTTGTTGTAAATTGTTAGTTTTTTTTTTCAAAATTTTTTTTATTTTAAATTTGTTGTTTTGGACTGGGACCTCTTACCATATCCATGAAGGGTTCCGTATAATACAACTTTTTGTGCAACGTTTTAGGTATCATGGTGAAAAAAAATTTGCGATTGATCAAAGATACTTGGCTTCTGCGCATTTTTTAAACTAATTACTTTATTCATTTTAAGTGACTGTTATACCCGTAACATAGATTTTAATAGATCGTTGGGTTCGCCATACTGTCTGAATCTGAGATTTTGTCAAGCAATAGAAAAATGTTTTTCCTCATGAAGGATTCATTGAAAAACGTACATTGTTTTTCTGTTTTAAGACGCATAAACATCACATCATTGGCATCTGCTTTTTCTGCCCATCACTGACATTGAAAGTAAAGCTCCTAGAACAAGAAAATGTAGGGGCAACACTGCTGTCTATTTCTCTCTGGCGCAAACTTATCAACCAGTCCACAGTGCTCGTTTTCTGACGATAGTTAAATATTCCAAATTTTAATTATCTATAAGAAAGGAAAAAATATCAGTTATTGTTCTTGTAACTTCTCTATGCGCAGATTTATTAACTTCTCTTACGACAAAGTATATAGATTCTCTCCTTAAGGCTCTGCTGTCAAAGATTTCATATATTTTTATTATTATGTAATTTCTTAAATTGTTGGTTAAATTTGTGTTTGATACTCGCTAGAGATTCAGATTGATAATATGCATTTAAGTTGTATTAACGTATGAGATCATTGGCCCTGCCTACCCATCACTGACATTGAGAAATAGAGCTCCTTGAGCAAGAAATCCTAAAGGTCTGATTGCAACCAGAGGCGACATTTCAAGGTCTTCCCAGCTCTTCTGATAATCTGCCTGGTTGGTTCACAGTGTCATATATATCAATCTATTGAACATATCCTGAGTCAGTTTAGCAGTTTATGCATGTTTTTGAGAAATAGTATAGTAATTTATTTCATTAATCCAATGCATTGTACTTGATTGGAAATTTATTACATTTTCTTCCGAGCAATTCACTTAAATATGGCCTGCTGAACCAGACAGAGACGTCTACCACAATTATTTGGAATCAAATGAAGTTCCCGACAAACCAGCAGGGATCCAATTCCTTCTTCTTGCCATTGTTGCAAAGCGGCCAAGCTGCCAAGCTGGTGACTCGTGTATTCCGATTCGGTTCAGTTTGAAGATTGTCATGGCCCACGATACATTTTTAATCTATTACATATTAGTGGCTCTGCGATTCAAATGCATACCAATAAATTTTTACTTTCTCTTGCTCCAAGTTAGAGGAAGTATTGTAATCGTGTCACATTTTCGATATCGAGTTTTCACCGATAATACATGTTTTGAGGTCCTCTGTAAAAGTGGTTGGTGTAAAAGAAAATGATCTAGGTATGTTGGTTGTATGAGAGAGCGTAACTCAAAAGCGAAAAATTGCAGAAATTTCAAACTTGATAATCCATTTACTATCACCATGTGATCAGATAGTAAGTTATCTGTCGAAATTACTCTACAAGAAAATATCATTTTACTGCGATTTTCTCGACAATGACTTCCAACGATTTTCATTAAACTTTTATTTGAGACATTTCTCGGTAAATATTCATTTAAGGCGGCTTTTGGGGAAGGGATAAGGTTACGTTTTATTCTTTAATACTAATTACTTTATTATGTGATTCCTTTATTTAAATAATATCAATTACAATTAAATATGTTACCAAAATTCTGCGTTTGAAAAACTCGTATGACCGAAAGTGTGTATTTACTGAACAGTTTTTTTTTTTTTTTTTTAGGTTTTCGGCGATTTTTCCCATAAAAGCACCAATGGATTTCATTAAATTTGTTATATTAACTATGAATACAGAGACCTTATTATTTTTATTTGAAACTTTTTCTGAGAAAATTCATTTTAACGAGTTTTGGGTGAAGGATATGGTTTTAAACTTTCCTCAAAAATATGTTTGCTTTGTCATTTCTGTAAATTACAGAAAGAGAAAGTCGTGTAAGTGTTTCACACCATACTTTTTTTGTTAAACAATCACGAAAGAAAGAAAGATTCTTTCCATTCTTCTAATTCCAAAATAACTAGTATATCTAAATAATAATGGATATTTATAGTGGGCCGCAATATAATCATTTCTCTACCTGCCACTAGGTTAATAGGAAGGTATTTATCTCCCCCTCCGCCCCTACGTAAATTAAATTTACGTTAGACAAATTTAATTTATAATTATACTAAAAAAAGTAAGAGAAAGTAATGTGTGTGTTTCAAACCAGATTTTTTTTTTTTTTTTTTTTTACGCAAGTCCTGTTTATCAACCAAACTACAAAATCTACTTATAGCATAAAAAAAAGAATTACATAATTTTTATAATTTATTTATTGCATGTAAAATTGTTTTCCAGTTCCTAGGAAAATGCAAATGGCTCTAATTTTTAACTTTTGTAATTTCTTAAGGACTATTTCATTCCATTTTTGCAAACTAAAACCTTGAAATTTAAGAAAAGATTCTCTAATTCATCAACTTCGTCTAGAAAACCAAATCCATAGTAACTTCAAGTTTTTATTTTGGAACCAATTTGTTCTGTGTATTTACATGAATATTGTAGTCTGTAAATATGGTGAGCATTGCAAGTGGATGTGAATAGCTGGTCAGAAAGGATGTGAGCTCCTGATCAGGTAGAGTTTACTTGCCTGTGGTTATGCTAAATCCAAGCATATGTGTAGGGTGTGATGGGTGTGTGTGTTCGTATTGTTGCTTGGGACAGTCAGGGCCATTCCTCTTTTCCATATGGGGGGGAATTTATCAAACAAAAGGTAATTCTCAGACAGGTGTTTTAGTAGCGGATGAATAGAAGGGTAGATGAAGGGTGTTTTATGAAAAAACATTTCAAAAAAAAGGGAACAATAAAAAAACGTACGAATTTTACCTAATATAGAATTAATAAAATTGGTCCTTCCTAACCGTTCCAATCCTCAGCAGTTCACCCTGCCTCCAATAGATCCTTGTTCGGGTAATCAGAAATGAAATTTAAAGTAATAAATTCAAGAAGTATAGAAGTTGCTCTCCTTACTGGTAACCCACCTACACTCTCCAAAAAATCCCATTGCAAACCACAAAGTGCCTAATCTAGGATTTTCTTCGCTAGGCGAAACTTGCTCTAAGAGTCAAGAAATTTCTCTCACCAAAGCACAAATATTATATTCTCATATTGTAATATAAATAGATACATAAACTTCCCTCCAATCATCAAATATAAGGTTACTAAATAGGAATGTTTAGTGTCAGTCTTGCTGTTGATTGAAATCTCTGATTTTTTTTTTTTTTTTATATAACTGGAATTTTCGAAAACATGATATAAATTCTGATTTTATCTAAATCTGAGAAATAATTTATAAAATTTTCTTTCCAAATCTAACGCCTTTGATATATAAATTTTTTGCAACCAACGCTGCAATACCTCTCTCATGCGTCGTATTTTCATGACTTTTCTATTAAAACTTTAGTTTTTATCGGCCTCTTTTGAGAATTAAATTTTACATTTTTTAGAAAAACTAATCAGTTAGTTATGAAACTACAGCTTGAGCCGCTATTATTATTGAGTTACATATTGTTTTTGAATGCCCTCATCAAAGAATTCATTATAAAAATTAACTCAGAGCTCTAAAACCGGAGAAATAAGCAAATTTCAATCAGTTACACCGGTACTGCACTTGAAAAACCATAAAATGTGATTAGGGATAATTGCTTCGGGTGGTAGATACTAATCTTTTAGATAATAAAGCGGAAAATTGTAATATTTGTCTTATTTCTTACTTTTATACTCTGCTACAGCGACGACAAAGATTCGCAAATTTTAATATTGTAATGTTTTTAATAGATCATTGCTAAAAAAAAGTTTAGTAATATTAGAGATTTTTATAAGAAACAATTTAATGTAATGGGCAACATTTTAACCACATTTCCTCTTCTTACAAGCATTATTTTTGTGATTATTCCTGTTAGGTCTCACTAACCTTCCTGTTAATTTAATGCTATGAAAAATGTTTATAATCTTAAGTTTTTGTTAATTTTTGTTTAATTTTTCCTTTTTATAAACAGGGTACAATTTCACATAAGTTCACAAAAATTACTACTATAGATGATATTATAATTCTACAGGATGGTAGTGAAATCTCGTTATAACAGGATATTGGAAACCAATAATATGTGTATGTTAATCTTCCTTAATACTTAGTACTTGTTGACTACTATAGCACTATAAAATGTATATTATAAATAATATGGGATCACATAGCACATATAAAACATTCTGTAATATGCATCCAAAAGTATATTTGCAAAAATAATAATAATAGTTGTTGTAACGAGATTTTACATAGTAATTTTTTGTTATAAATCTAATTACTGAAAAGATCCGTCCTACTCATTATGAACCTGAAAGTTTATTGATGCAATTTTTTTAAGCAAAAATTTGCTTATATATTTTTGGGATGCATATAATACAAATATATAAGGTATATGTAAAGTATTTATATATTGAATTTTTTAATAGGGCGGATCTTTTCAGTAACAAAAATAGCTACTTACATTTCATGCATTGATTAAAAACTTTGTTGTACAGATGGATGGCCATTATGAAGATGCTCAGCTATAAAGCCTCATAGAATTCCAAGACTATTTTTGGCAAAAGAATTTGCCCCTTCAGATTTCTATTTTAAATTTTTAAAAATATTTTAAATAATGTATATATACTTAAATAAAAATAAATGTTAATTTTTTGAAAATTTTTTCTTGTTATTTGACTGAAATGTCAAAGCAATAATAAACATTTTTCAAAAAATGTTAATAATGATGAGTCAATGAATTTAAAAAAACTTTTGTTTCATTTTAGACTGAGTAGAAAAAGTTATTAATTTATGTGCAATAATTAATTCTGAATAAGAGGCTCTCAAAGTGAAGCAATTGAAAATAAGTAACATGCGATATTCTTATTGTTTTCTCTCACACTAAAGTGACACATAATAAACTGTTTAGGAGCAATGTTTTGCGAGTTGCATCATTCGGCATGTCTAATCCTTTGTTAATTTTTATTCAATTATTTATAAAAAAAATGTAGTAACATAATAAAACATCGCGCATATGTTGCTCATACCAAGCATAAATTCTTTTAACATATTATAACTGGAAACACAATATGACTGCGAATATCGGCAACAATATGCATTGCTACAAACCGCAGCTGTTTGAACAGGAGACATTGGCTTCCTCAGTGTATGAGTCCTTACTTAAAATCACGAATCCTTATTTAAAACATGAATATATCCGCATAGTGAGTTAAATGTTGCATATTTTTTCAGTTGAGAGCTGTTTTTTTACTTTCTCTTACGCCTAGTAAGAGGAAGTATTGTAATCGTGTTTTTTTTTTATAATTGTAGTTAATTTTTTATGAAAATAAAATTAATTGTAAAACGATAATGATATTTAACAAAAATAAATAAAACTGTGATAATTTTTTTTTTCTCCTAAAGATCTGTTAATGCACGAAATTATTCAATAAATATTGAAATATTGTGCATTTTGATCAAACGTACAAATTAACTTAATTATGAAAAGAACTCTGGAGAGTTTGCATCAACATAAATATGGGAACTTCATTTGTTTTTAATTCTACAATTTCTTATGTAAATAAAAAGCATATTTTTCTGTAGGTAGTTATAAAATATAATGAATATACTTTTGTTTAGAACAGACCTAAATGTCTTCTGTTTTATGAAAAGTATTTTCATTTAAACCAGAAATCAATAAATAAATTATTGAAGAATGAAAGTATATGTAAAATTAAGTTGAAAAATTAATGTGAAATTATATTAAAATGATCCTTTATGAGGGTACTGTTAAAAAAAAGTGTTTAAAAGTATTAAAAGCTGTGAATTAATTTTATATTATGTAATTTTGTTAAATTTTAAATTTATTTATAGGTTTGTGTCTGTGTAATAATTATAATAAATGAATGATCTTAAAAGGTCTACTCAAAAACCTCTATCTAAAAAAATGTATGATACGATGAATGAATGACCACTTATATATATATATACGAGTATATATAATATTATATATATATATAAGTGTGTCTTTGTTATGTATATATATACGAGTATATCTGTCTTTTATACTCTGTGGTGGTATGTTTGTAACATAGTTGGGTGTAGGAATGACCTTAAAGAGTGTGTCTGAGTTCTAGTTTATTTGGTCATTCATTATGTTTTTGTGGATAGGCTTGTGTTTGTATATTTCTATTCTTTCTAAAATGTCCACTTGTCTTCCTTTTGTGCCTTGGTGTAATAGGACCATTGTTTTTTCTATACTTTGTGGTTCGTGGGTAAGGTGGTTGGCATAAGTGGAGCTGGTTTTGTTGTATTTCTATGAGCGCAGGTGTTCTTTAAAAATGTCTTTGAGGCGTCTTCCGGTCTGGCCTACGTACGTGCAATTGCATTCGGGGCAACAGAGTTTGCATATCAGAGACATTTTCCTTGATAGCCTGCTTCTTTTTGTGGTCATTGACCGGTTTCGGGCGTTCGCTCATCTTCAGGATGCGTATGTCAGACAGTGTGATAACACAGACTTGCACAGAGCAAATTCAGTTTACACACTCGTTTACTGAATTTGCCCGAAACCGGTCGATGACCATAAAAAGAAGTGGGCGATCACGGAAAATATCTCTGATGCTTTCCGCTCTACGGAACCAATCACTACAACAACTATGGAGTTTGTATATCCCACTTTTAAGTTTATTGTTTGGTCTGAATGCTGTTCTCAAGTCTAGTTTTTTGAAAAAGTTTGTCAGTTTGAAACCTCGTTCCCTATGTCTGGCGAATATGTTGGGTGTTGTGGGATTTTTGTCTTGGTTGCGGTTTAGTCTGTTTTTTCTTAATAATTTGTTGACAACGCTAGCAGGGTATCCGTTTTTGTGGCTATGGTGCATATGGTGTGCGTTCTTGTTTGTAGTTGGTCGCTGTGAGTGGATAGTTTTTAGCCTGTTAGGTTAGGTTAGTTAGGTGTCTGAGGGCTGCTAGTTTGTGTTGAATGGGATGATGGGTATTAGAAGGTATTATGGTGTCAGTAGAAGTGGGTTTCTGTATATCCCGTAGTCTATTTTGTTATTATTTCTGGTAAGTTTTATGTCTAGAAAGTTGAGAGTGCCATCGTCCTCATATTCATGTGTGAATTTTATATTGGGGTGGAAGTTGTTTAAATAGTTTAAGAGTATATCTAGGTCAATGTCATGTTCGAGTATAAGTATTGAGTCATCTACTAACGTGCATAAAATGTTAGGTTGAAATGTTCTTTTAAATGTGGGACGTAAATGTCTTCTAAGTGTTGCATAAAAATTGTAGATTTCAGATGTCGGGTGTCCCATTCGTAATCCGTGTAGCTATAGAAATTGTTATTGAATCTGAAGTAGTTTTGTGTTACTGCAGTTTCGGTTATGGCTGTTAGTTGATCTACGTATGTATTGTGTTCTGTTCTTTTAATTTCTGTTTTACAGTGTTTAAACTGTGATTGATAGAGATGGATATGTATAAGTTAGATATGTCTAGGTAAATCATTCGTGATGAGGGTGTTATTAATGTCTTTCATTAAGTGAATTAGGTGCTGTGTATTCTTTATGGTAAAAATGTCGGGTAGTTTGATTTTGTTCTTTATTATTGCTGCAAGTAGTTGAGAGAGTTTGTAGGCGGGTGCTGTGGTGTAGTTGATGACGGGTCTAATGGGGATGTTGGGTTTATGAACTTTGGGAAGTTTTGGTGCTGTGGGGTACATTGATATGTATTTGTATGTTCCGTTAGGTGGTATGATAAATGAAGCTGTTTTTATGGAAGTTTTTATTTGTTGTTGAAATTATATTGTTGGATCTTTCTTGAGTTGTTTGTGTGCATGAATTCTAAAGGTTTGTTGATGTAATCTGTGTTAGTTAAAAATTACTGCACTATTGGCCTTTGTCTGCTATAATAGTGACAAGGTTTTACCGAAACCGATCAGGGACAAAAAGAATATGCAAGCTACGACAGATAAAATACCAGATGTTATCCAGCATCGCAGACCCATCCACACATTAAAAATGTTATGATTTAACAAATCATTTATGTTAAACAAAATAAAAAAATACAAATAGTGGTATCAGTAAAGATTAGAGAACAATGGCAATTTGTGTGACTGTTGCAGTTAGAACAAATAAAATATCTATATAATAGTCCAGCTTAAACTGGGAACTACTCGTATTTTACTGTGTATTATCATAATTTACTTATAATAAAACTCGTTCTGAATCGGTTTGAAAATAAATTTTGAGCATTAAATCTGATTCGAAATTGTATGCGTACTTAAGCTGGCTCCAAAATAATGTTTGTAATAACATGCTTTAACCATGAATGGATACCCTTTTTGTACTTACCGTTCTACTGAACTACTACAAGCGTGTCAAATTTTTGAAACGCGCGTCATAGGGAAACATATTTTGTGGCCCTGTAGGACACAAAAAAAAAATGTTTTTAGCAAATAGTATGTGTATGCATATTTGTGTGGATAAAGTATTATCTCAAAATAGGAAGTTCCAACATTCACATCCGCATGAAGGTTTTAATCAAAATCCGTCAAAACATGTTGAAGTTGCGACTTTAGTAATTTATTTCAGTTTTTCTCGGAAAAATCCAAAGATTTTCTTTATTGTAGCTTACTAAGTCATATATAAAAGACTATCAATTTTTATGGTCACCCATTCACCCATTACCCTCAAATGAATTTTCCCAGAAAATTTTTTTCAAATAAAAGTTGTTTTTCTTCGTACGATTAGTTGAAATGGCAAGTTTAACGAAAAATTAGTAGATGAGTTTACGAGAAAAAAGCAAAAAACTGAAAAATGTAATCAGTAAAGTGGTAAATTCGGTGGTCAACCGCTTTTCACCGTCTTATTGCCGCTCTCCTGATAGAACCCAAATGAAATACCAAATTTCAGCTTCCTGCGATTTTCCGTTTTTGAGGTTTGCTGAACATACACAGACAATCCAATTTCTAAAATCACTTTTCCGACTCAGGGAACCTCAAAACATGTATTTCCGGTGAGAATTCAATTTTACAAACTTGACTCGATCGTAATATATTTCCTCTTACAGCACTAAGAGAAAGTAATACAAAAAATGTATTTATTTAATGTATTAGTTTTGATTTTTTGTTGGATAAAAAATTCTACTGCTATTTTGACTAATGATGTTTGCATTATCTAAGGCTTTAGAAATTGTTTGATCTCTTGAAAAGAGAAGAGCATGATCTGCGTTAAGTAGCAAGAATAGAAGTATTGATTGCAGTGTGTCATATAAGTAAACTGTGAGGAAGAGTGGTAAGGAATACGGCTTTAACACAGGAGAGACGAGTTACTCTCGAATTAACTGTAACCATCAAGAAAAAATGAAGATATTTTGTTACCCATCACCAGATCACCTGATATTTTGGGCGCTACCGTTGAAGATCTAATATAGGCTGAAACTGATGAAAAAGGATCCGACATGACTGAAATTACCGTTTAATGCAAATTAAAAAATAGATGAACCATGATTGTCTTTTTATTTATCTAGATTTTTTTTTAATGAATATTTAATTTCTATAATATTTATTACTGCAATCGTAGATTGTAAAATAGTGTCTGATTGTCTCATCCTATGATACACTGAAAATGGAAATTTTCTTCGAGATATTTGTTAAAGAAAATTGAATTAAAGTATTATAAATATTTTAATGTAACTAATCAAGTAAAAAATAAATTATAAACATATAAATTATATAACATTACCTATTGTAAAAAATAAATATAATTTTAAATAAAAAAATAATTTATGTGATGACTAGGTTAAAGAGAAGCTATATCCTCGCTAGCAAAGCTCTCCAGCCCATCGCTGTCGCTATTTGTTGACGTATGTGTACTTCCTGGCATTGCGACGCGTGCATATTCGTCTGTGTCTATACTCTTGCAAAAATGTATTGCATATTTTAGTTTCTCTCGAAGAATAGCCTAAATCGAATAAAAAATAAATTAGTAGGTACATTCTTTAAGGCCCAGACGGCATTAATGCCGTTTTGTTTATTTTATGTTCTAGAGTTAATTAGAGAAATGACAGTCTCTAGTTACAGCTGTTCAGATCATTACTAGTACAGTAATTTATTACATATAAAGCGAATATATTTTAAAAATTTCTCACCTTACACGAATAACGCGGCATCTTTAGAAGAAAGAAGCATGTATAACTTTCGGGTAGAAAGTGGTCTGGTGGATTATATTTATCCAAAATCTGCGAACAAATATATAAAATCAGCTATATTATATATATAATAATAATAAAATGTCTGAACGAGAAAACACAGTCCGCAGGCCGGCAGTGCAGTGGAAAGGCTCCGGGCGCCAGGACCATAGATGTTAACGCGCCTTTAATTATTTAATTCCATCTGTTAAAGTAATAATAATTATTATTGATTAATTAGAGATAGCTCCTTCCCAAAAAATAACAAATTTGATAGTGCATCTATCCGGGCTGTAAGGCGGATATGGCTGAATTTCCCAGCCTAAATTTTTAGAAGTTTCATGAGTAGATTGCGCAATATGTAGGAGATATTTATGTTATCCTTAAGTTCTATCCGTGGCAAACCATGTCGCTTTTTTTAGGATCGTAGGCTTCTTACTACTATGTAATTACTTCTAAATAGAACATTTATATGATATTCAAGTAACAGTATTTCTAAAGCTATATATATTTCCATTTAGAGTTCTTTGTCTCTTTACTCATTGAATGACCTTAATATTAATGTTTTATTTCAGTATTATATCTCTAATACCTGTAACACAAAATCTCTGCCTCTAAAGTCTGCTATAGTTCTTGGAAGTCGTGTTCGACCCCAAACAAACCGAAGAAACAGTGATCTCTCTTGATTTGAAAATTCTTCCATTACCTCCCAAAACCACTGTACAAGAGGCGAAGTAATATCGACACCTACAAAAAAAAAAAAGATGAATTTTTCCTTAAGTAAGGTTGCGACCCACTAGTTAAGTAAATGATATACAACGAAATACAATAATAAAACGTAATTAATAGACAGAAAATAAGCAGTTCTACCTTTATAGGTGGCAACAGATTTCAGAAGATTCAATGGTATGTCAGGAGAACCACATACCATTGTTTCAAGCTCATAACCGCTAAATAGAGAAAGCAACGGTACCGGAACTACTTTAGCCATACCCTCTCTTACTGCTTGAACTTGTTCATCAAATTCATGCAATCTGGAAAGAGTCAAAATGTAAATTCAATTTCTTCACAAGTTCAGAACTTGTTTCAGTGGTGAAGCTGTTTTTTTTTTTATTTTTTTTTTTACTTACCGATAATTTAGAGCAAGTCTGATATATTCATGTTTGTTTGCATGAGTGATTCGCCTATAACATGATGACAAGGGTACGTCGATCCCAGCCGAAGATGGTATGGAAAAAGGCATATCTAAAGTATTAAGTTCTTTGTCATCAGCTCCCATATCTCGAATGCACAACAAACCTACCACAAAACATTGTTAATAGAATATGGATTTGAATCTCATTAATTAGCAATGATCATTAAAGAAGCATATAAGAGAATCAGCATGGTATTACCTGGAATGTAATCTCTGTCTATTTCAGTCAAATCGGCAAGAGTAAGTTGCATACCAGCCAATTGTTTCCAAACAGGTTCAGCCAAATTTAAACTTAACGGGCTACCAGTCCTTATTGCGATGCCCATTAACATACCTAATTCAAATAAATAAAAAACAACAAAATCGGATTGTTACAAATTAGCAATTCGAAAAAAATTCATATGTACTGTTATGAAAGCGGATGTTTTGTTCATGAACTACAGTGACTTCAGATTTTACATTTTAAAGACAATATAACAATATCATATATTCCAGACGAATTGGTTCGCTAAGCCGATCGGCTTGATTTATAAACACTTATGTCTCTTTTTGTGACTTTTCACTTCATAAAAAGTTTATTTTTCAATAGTAGCGAAGAGAGGCATTCACTATTACTGACAGATTGTTAGAAAATTGTTGTGGGTTAACAATTAGCCTCGTTAGTTACAGCGGTTCAACCTTTCTTCGGAATTAACAATACAGAATTTCTAATTTACTTGCATTCTGATGTAGGTGCCTCTGACTTTTGAATACAGAGGGCGCCATTTCACATTTCATGTGTTCCGAGAGTAGGAAAACATCACACCACATATAATCTTTAACTATAACTATTTAAGAAAAATATAAAAATTCTGGCGTGAAAGTTTTTCAGACTTTCTCTTACAGTAATTTCAAAGTTAGACAAATTTTGTTAATAGTAGATTTTGTATTAAATATTCAATTAATATTGACCACGTCGGTAAAGTCTAGGCTGAATATTTAAGATAGAGCCTAACTACTCCCCTCCCTAATCTCTTTTAAAATCGATTTTCCGGAAAATGTTTAAAAAAAAGTTCTATATCTTTATACCTGGTATACCAAACAGAAAGAAGGGATAAATACCTACTTTATCGAAAACCCATATTTAAGGTAAATCTGGACCCATACAACTACACAAAACAAAACAACAAAACGAGTCTAGAACAAAAATTCAATGAGCAAATCGGAGAATAATCTTATGTGGTAACAGCCTAATTTCTTCCACAGACATTTTATTCCATTCAAAGGATCTGAACCTAATCAGTTCATAAACCAAACAATCTGTCACAAGATGGGTAAGTACTTCTTTCTCTATACAAACTATAAAATGGGTTAGGTTTGAGCCTCATTAGTAAAAATGCCTACTTAAATCGCAGAACCCAGTAAAAAGTCCAACGAGATGACTGAGAAAGGTACTTAAAAAACACTGCATCGGACAGTGCCCTGTTCGGACCTCAATGAGCATCCAATATTGGCAGGACAACTCAAAGAGCTCATCTATAAAAATGAATGCTGTTCATGCCTTGAAGCTTGGCAGACATGCGCCCAAAGGCAAGACTACAGTAGGCTATGGAAAATGGAGGAAAGAGAGGCTCCTAATTTGCCAACCTAAAGCCCTCCTCATTCTCCGAGATTCCCATATGATCTGATTCTAGGTTAGAAGAATATCCTTGGAGGAAGATAGCTCTTCCAATCTTTTAGAATACTCTAGCACCACCAATTTGAAGATGAAGACCTAGGGCCTTCAACGTAGTTTCATTAGCTGAGCAGCACTTCTTTCCAAATTAGAGTTGCGTACCCCCCTAAAATGAATTTTTCTAGAAAAATCTGGTGTGAAGCACACATACATACACACACACACACACACACACACACACACACACACACACAATTATCTCTTACTCCTCTTAACACTTGCTGTTATATTTAAAATGACAAATTTTCTTCAATTCCAAATTTTGTTCATACGTCACAACATAATATACAGATGGTGGAGACAAGTGCCATCAGCCCATGTAGAGAATGATTATTATAGTGAGGCCAATAATATTGAACAAACACTTCAAAATTAAACGCCACAAATCCCGTGTTATTTATTTTTAAGAATTTTTTTTTTTAATTCTCTTCCCATAGTTGTTTAAAACCTACTCCTTATAATTTAAGGCCAAACGATTTCGAAACAAGTTAGATATTTGATAATGCTAATAAATAAACAAGTATACCTAAAAATCGGAACATATTCATATGCATAGAAGAATTAGCATGAGGGTTTAGCAAGAAGCAGTCTCTGTTGGTTCCGGTATCATCCCGGCCATTAGGAGTTGGTATAAGTAATGGAAGAGAACCATTCTGCAGTTCATCACACATTTCAGCGATACTTTCGCTATAACCTCCTCCACAATCATCAACACTCTCCCCTGTAATGATTACAGAAATATACACCGTTTAATTGAACAATGAAGTTAATAAATATATAAAAACTGTTTTACAGTGTAGTTTGCTATTATAATGAACTGTTTATAAAAACATACCCACGAACTTTACTTTCCAAACTCTATGTTGCAGAAAAAGTGATTCTTGAGTCAAAAATGATTTCTTTGACACCATCTGCCCAAAAACAGATTTCATGCCATCAGGGCCAGCCAAACCGCTTCCACCTTTAGACCTAGATCTTTTTACTTGAATTCGATTTAATTCCACGACAGGACCATGTTGGCGATCTCGTACCATTGTACTTTGCACTACCTTTCACATCATTAAATATATTTCATTAATAACTTTATGCTTGACAGAGTTATTTTTAAAAACACTTATTTCATTCTAAACTTAAAAAGAAAGTATAATTTTTCCACTTACTTTTCTAAAAGTAGCTTCTTTAGTTGTATAGACTAAGATGGATCTAAGTGAATTAAGAGAAACTTCTCCATTCAGTGGTAACATCGAAACAATAGGGCATAATAGATCGGAAGCGTGATGCAATAATACCAGTCGATTCCGAAGCAGAGATGGTGAAAAATCACGTAGGAGATCATATTCCATTGGTACTTTGTTTGGGACACGACTAGATGATAATGGCTTATCTGTTGACCAAGCTAAAGTATGAGCAGAACCGCATGCTACACGAGTTATTTTCTTTCCCTGTTGAAATTAAATGTGCATCACTGTGATCACAATTTAAAATAAAATGTTATGAATAAGTCAATAATAAAGAAATTGAATTACTTCATTAATCTTTAAGAAAGTTAAATTTAAACGATTATTACTGAGTTCCGAACTGAGAAATAAGTAAATAAGAAAGAAACCAAATAAGTATCTTGCAATTTTTTGCAAAACAGTAGTTAAAGGAAATGAAATACCTGCAAAGCAACCACTAATCTTGGTTTTTGTATCGCATTAGTTGTACCATCTCCTAATTGTCCCTCATCATTGTCACCCCAAGTAAATACTTCTCCTTGATCACTGCACGCGACACAATGTAATGAACCTATAAAACAGAATAATTTGTTTTTTTTCAGTAACTTCTGTATGGAAACCATTTTTTAGTAAATTTAAAGAGCTTCAGTGTTAATAATAAGAAGTGATAATGAAGGAATAGTATTTGATATGAATTTATATTTACTTAAGGAATACTCTTATAAAAGAATGAAAAGTCGTCAAATTATGAGAAACTAAACAGAACGTTTCAGCGGTTTAATTAACTTTAATAAAATATAATAGTTTAGCAAATATAACTTTGTAAATTCTGGTATCTTACAAGATAAATGCGATAGATAATCATCTCCCAAGAACTTCGTAAAAGAAAGCTACTTTCTCAGGAGTTCTGGCGCCCCAGCACAGCTGCAAAATCTGATACTAACATCACTTACGCACTACAGTTAGGCATATCCGGCATAAGCAAATTATTTGCGTTTAGAGAAACCTCAAGCAAACAGATTTTTCTACTAGACGGCTTTATTAATAATCAAACACAGAAATGCAATGGATCTAAGCTAGCCTAAATAGGACGCAGTAGATTTGGCTCTGAACCATTCCTTCCTGAACCACACATTTAGTTGTCTATGTATTTCCTTTTGCAATAGCCTGGTGATCAAATGTTGCTATCGCTATAAGACTGCCTTAACTTTTTCTGACTCGAGATTGGTTTATGGGTATTTACATAACTGAAAATCTGATTTAATGAAAACAGTCTTATTTCTCAATCTAAAATAGATCATACCTGTTGCAATAGAAATAATTTTCTTTCCCTGCAATGCAGCAACTTTCCTCGGTCTTCTAATATGATCATCTGACCCATGTCCAAGTCTGTGATAATCTCCTTTACCCCTGGTCAATATAAAAGCAATGTAAATAACTAATTTATGTAAAGCTCAGCTTGGGCCAAATAAAAAAATCAATTCTATTGTGAGTTTAAAAAATAAATGTATTTAAATTTAAAATAAATATCATTTGTTTTAACATAAGAACCTAATGGATTCATTTTATTAAAGAATATAATCTTAATGGATTTATTATAAGTTTCTGATTAAGTAACATGTAGTAGTTAATATAACACTTTGCTTACCAGGTGTACACACTTCCAGATCTCGTAAGAGCGACAGAAAATTGAGAACCACATTCAACTTTTATAACTCCCAAACCAGCCAGAGATTCTATTTTTAAAGGTACCTGTTAAAAGATAACCATTCCTACTGCTTATTCACTATATTCTTCAAAACATTTTACTTACATATGGTATTTTGAAATGACAGCGAATATGGAGCTAATATTAACATAAACATTCATTGAAGAAGTTACCTTACAACCATCTGATCCTCCACGACCTAATTTTCCATAATCTCCGTCACCCCATGACCAAACCGAATCGTCTTCTGTGATACAAAGAGTCTGAGCATCTCCACTACCACAAGCAACATCGAGTACGTGGTAACCAAGGAGGGCCTCTACCTGGAAAACAACTGAGGTATTAAGGCAATTTTGATACATAATGCTTCAGTTCATTTAAGATCTTCTAATTAAAATCACCGAGGGTTACAACCTACACTCAATAAGCAAAAATCCTCAGCCCATATTGCATATTTAGCTTATTATAATATATTTAACTTACTTTTAAAAATCAGTAAAGTTACCAATTGAGGTTTAAGCTGGTTTTCACTATCTCCATGTCCTAGCCGTCCATATCTTCCTTTTCCCCATGTATAAAGTTCCCCATTGGCAGTAATTGCGGCAGAATGGGCGCCACCGCATGCAATATCCACGACATGTTTCCCATGTAAAGCTTCAACAACCCTTGGCCTATCGCACATACTAAAAAAAAATAATACATGTCAAGAAATTTTCACCAAGTATTATTCAACATGATGTGAAACACTCACACTCTTGGAAAAATAATTCAAATAACAGTTGCAAGTCTTTAACTATAACTACTGCATGTGTAGTTAATGTATTAAGTTTAAAGAAAATCGCTGGAGTCTTTTTCGAAAAATCGTAGAAAACTTAAAAACTGTTCTGTTTTTAAACGCACTCCCGGTCAACCGATTTCTTACAACTTAGAATTTTTGTAATTATTTATTCTAGTTATTAATACTATAATGATGATAGAATTGTACAATGAACTAAAATAGCACTTTCTAGGAAAACATAACCCCACCCCTTCCCCAAAAGCCAACTTAAATGAATTTTCCCAGACAAATGTTTCAAATAAAAGTTGTAGCTGTTTGTATGGGTAGTTTACATATAATGTTTAAAAAAAAATAGGTTGTGCCATTTTCGAGAATTTTGAAGAAAATGAAAAAAACCATGAAGTAAAGTGTTACTTCCGAATGACTGATTTTGTTCATAACGTTATTGCCAGATCCCAAAACTAAATATCAAGTCTGAACTTTCTAGATTTTCCGTTTTTGAGTTATCGGGGATAACTTATTGAGAAATCGGGGGCCCCCCACTCACATAGATATCAATTTCTAAATAGTTCTTTTTCGGACTCAGGGGTTTCCAAAATGTGTAAATCCAGTGGAAACACGATATCGTAAACTTGATTCAAAAACATTTTAACGAACTATGATTCAAAACTTGTGTAGGGCAGTTTAAGACGCTGACTGTATGCGTTATGTCATATACAGAACTTGGCATTTATCTTTAGCAATAACCGGGTTTGCATATGGTATGATTTAACAACACGAAGAAACATGATAACCCTTTTTAAATTCCCTTTTATTAAAAAGGGAGGAGTGGTTGCACATTCGGGCATTGCTAAGTACTACCATATGATGTATACTAATTGCGAAACCAGTCGTGTCAAAGTAAATAAATCTTTGGCAAAACAGCCCATAAAGGGCTAAAGCTTGCCAGACAGCGATCTGTATTAGGGGTCATGTGGTGAGCATGTTTCCTTGCCGTTTTAGTTCCGACCTTCGCTACCTAAGTGCGCTACCAACCGTAGCTTCCCACTTTTTTCATGATGCTGGGCCAACACACACCAACATGTATACATTACATGTTCAGTCCTCGAACGAGATTATAATTGATGTCCAATATGGACGGATTTGGTATTAAACTTGACACCAACTTTGCCCTCACGGGAATCAAACCCTGAATTCTCGTACCAAAGGCGAGTGCGCTAGCTACTAGACCAACGCGTGAGGACTGGTCGTAGCAAAATGTAAATGCCAAATTCCTAATGTGACCTACAACCTATTTTAAAGAAACTAATTAAGTTGATAAAATTTTCAAATACTAATTGTATGTTTATGTTGATAAAAAGAAAAGTTAATTGAAAATGAAAAAAATAATAACCTTTTATTTCCATGACCTAACTGACCGTCTTCACCTTCACCCCAAGAATAGACTTCACCTTCTGCAGATAAAGCTAAACAATGCTTTCCTCCCGAATTTACAGCCACCTGCAAATAAACCAATTACAACATTATAAAGAAATCTTTACATAAAACATTGTTTTATATAAAAAACCTCAAAAATTGCCTGCATTTTATTGAAATAAAGATAGAAATTAGTCGAAAATAATATCTGTAACTAATTATTAACAGAAATACATTTATTCAAGTTTTTCGATTTAATTTATCTGATTAGAGAGTAGTTAATGTAAATTACCTTTTTTATGAAAATAGTCTGAAGCGTGTCAATTATTGTCGGAGTTAAGACAGTATCAGTACCACCTATACCTAGTCTTCCACCGGCTCCGTAACCTTAAAGAAATAATAGGCAGTAAGTTATAATTATGAATTTCATTTGTACCTTAGAATTATACTTCTTAAACTTTTAAAAATCTACAAGAAAATCTGATATGAAACTCATGACATGACTTTCTCTCATTGTAATTATTATAAAATTTTCTTCAAATTTATAATTTGTCTTCAATGTGTAATTGTCTTCAATGTGTAATTGTCTTCAATGTGTAATTGTCTTCAATGTGTAATTGTCTTCAATGTTATATCAAATGTATGATCTAAACTAATAAGACGTTTTTAAGCAAGAGGAAAGCATATCTCACCCATTTCTCAAAATACCCTTAAATGATTTTTTTCGGAAAAAAGCTATAAACAGAAATGATATGTCTTATTATGTGTAGTTAGTTAGTATACCAGGTTTAATGAAACCCAACGTGCCTGCATGGAAAACTACCACGGTCTAATTTTTTTTTTGTTTCATCAACTTTATTTAACTTACTACTTTGTATGGAGCATAATACACGCTATCACATACACAAAGAAAGAATGTTGTTTATATACATTTCTTAATTTTAAATTGCATTATATAAATATCTGAAAAGAAAATAGTAATAAAGAAAAATAATAAATACTAACACATATAAGAAAATACCAAAAACATAAAAGAAAAATTTCAGATTAAGAGTAAATGTAAAAAAAAAAACAAATAGGTAAAAGGGATTACCTTACAGCGCGTGAATATTTTACTAATTGATTTTAAAATAATAGAAAGAAAATGATCTTGAAGAATATCAATTTAGTAATTTAAATTATACATTATAATTTAAAACACTGAAAAAGAATTATATAAATATGAATGGCTACCCTATTAACGAAATTCACTTAATATTTCTGAGCACAGCAAAGAAGAAAGCTGTAGGCTGAATCCTTTTAACACAATAGCCCGAATTAATGGCTGACAAAACGCTTCATGACGCGGACATTCAAAAATAATGTGGGTCACATTCTGCGGAGGTGACCGATCACATGGACAGTTGAGATCAACATTCCACGGTCTACTGTGCCATGCCCAACGGACTTAAATCAAGTTTACTATTGTGAGGAAAAAAAACAACTACATACACTGACCAATTTCTAAAATCACCATTTCAGATTCTGGCGATCTCAAAACGTGTATTTCCGTTGAAAATCTCTATTTCGAAAATTTGAAACCAATCGCCAAACTTTCTCTTACGGCATGAGAAGAGTGATAAGTATTTTACCTGTGGCATAAACCTTTCCATCTGGTGTAACCGCTATCAATGTCTGTTCACCACCTACAAGTTGTACTGGATGTAAAGCTGATAATGATTCTGAAATAGTGGGCAAACGTACTTTGGCTCCTTCAACGCCGCCCAACTGACCTCGGTGATTATGACCCCAGCCATATATTGCACCACAACCACCCCATGAAAGGCACCAATCATCACTGCGCCTAAAATAAACAAGGGAAGTAGCCAGCTAAGAATATTAAATAACTTTCAAACAAAACAAAAAAATATATATTGAAGTAAAATGACCTAACTTAACTACAATTTGAAACAAAATATTTGGAAAAAATGAAAAATTACTGACAAATTATTCGTTGAAGCTAGAAAACAGTTTACTGAATAAAAAGTCAACAATAAATAAAAGTTTCATCGTTCAATGGAAATGTTAATAGTCTAATACCATTTTGAGACTCTAAATTGGGCAAATGACTGATTAGTTGAATACAAACTGAACTAATAAAAGTTAAGTACTGAGTATTTTCCTCATACTCAAATTGTTTGAATACTGAGAATTAATTATTACTTCTCTTACTCCTAGTAGTATTTTAGAAATTTAATTTTCACCGGAAATACGTTTTGGGGTCCCTTGAATACGAAAAAAATGTTTTTAGCGAATAGTTTGTGTGATATATATATATGTTTGTAGGGGATTGCACTGCGATTTGAAAGATCTATTGTGTCCCCCCGGAGCCTTCTCCAATGCACAGCCGACCTCCATCCAAGCAGTGTTCTCTAGCTGCAGATAACACTGCCCATCACCTTCTCTCTTGGCTTTCGCCAATTAACTAGGGACGGAGACCCTAGTTTGTGTTTGACCCTGTGTTTGCCCTTGTCTGTAAAGTATGTAGTTTAAGTATATTGTGTACTGTTCTAACGAAGTGCATGGAGTACTGAGCTGTGGTAACCCATGAGGTCGCAACACCCCAAGTAACTGCATACAACACATACCACTTGCAGGCAATATATATATATATATATATATAAATGAATGTGGTGTGTGTGTATGTGTATGTAAAACGAAAAGTCGCAGGAAGCTCAAACTTGGTACTCCCTTTAGTCACTACTACCGCACTTTCTGCGATTTTTTGTTTTTGAATTAGGCTTACAAAATGTACTCACGCATACACACACAACACAGAGTTCTTGAAATGTATAGGAAACTTACAACATATACTTCTTGTGAAAACTCAATTTCAAAAATGTGATATGACAACAATTTACAACTACATTTCTCTTACAAATGTAGGAAAACGAAAAAATGTTTAAGAAAATATTCCCGCCATACTTTATTAAAAACTTTTATAATCTTTTTTTAATTCCAGAGAATAGAAAAATAAACAAATAAACCGACAAAAAAACAACAAATAATTCATTTATTACGCTCAACAAGGAATTAGCGATAATCCAGAACAAGTTCAATGAGGACATACCGCCATACCATTAAAGAGGGTTATAGCATCTTTTGTTACGTTATCTCATCAAGAGATAATACATCGTAAGATTCATAGAACTAAACTTATTGTAAATTTCTGACTTTAGTTTTAGTTATACAATTTTTATTTGAGGATTGATATGACTAATATTTTGATCAAGATATGAGCTAAAATATTTTTGTCATTCTCCCTAAATTCCCCTTTCTAGAGTTTACTGTACAAAAAAAAAATACTGCCTACATTACAATTACATTTAGGTTATATTTATACACCATATTATGTAAAATTATTGTTAGTAATTATGTACTGGTCTGTGTAAACAGGCGGCCAATTTTAGAATTTTCGACAAATAAAAGGGGTAAGAACTGTTACAAATCGATGGAAAAGCTAAAGAAGAAATAATATCCTATTTTATTTATATTCTCTTATTTAGATACATCTTGTACTTTCTGAGAAAAATTTATAGGCAAGTAGATTTTCTACTCAAATTTTTGAGTACATGTTTCTTGAATCTCTTTGTACTCAAATATAGCCTTACCCTGATATGTTCATACTCCCCTTATCACTCCCTAAAGTATGTAATTATCAACAGATTTTGTTCTATTCAATTTTACTTCTAAGTCAATATCGTGTTCTCTCTAGTGTTCTTCTTACCTAGTTTTTCACTAAGTTCTGGTTACTTACTAAAAGAATATCATATTTTATACAATTTCTTCAATCGTGTTTAAATGTCAAAAGTAAGCAAAATTAGTTTCAAAGATAAGATATTTTTCTAATTCTAATCCGTTTGATAACTTAACATTCAAGAACAATTCTATTTAATATACGGAAAGAGTATTAACTAAATTTTTTTCATACCTGTTTAACCATAATAGTAACTGCTCATCATGCTCTTGTTTAAATATTTCATGATTTTCATGATCCAATACAAGTTCTTCATTTCTAGGAATTAATTCAAGTATTTTGCTCTGTACCTATAAAATTTATTAAAAATGTGAATGAACTCATTTTCAGATTAGAGAAAAGGTTTAAATATAACAAATAAAATCAGATGTTTAGTATATAAACGTTAAGTGTTTTACGCATTTCAGTAATAAAAATGAATGGTATTCCATACTTCCTGACAAAACTGTTGTGGAAGAGAAGTTCGTCGTATAAGAGCAGTGGCCACTCTTGTTCCCATACAATATCTTCTGAACCACATCCACTTATGAGTATCTGCAGAACAAGGTAATTGATCCAAACCAAGATCGGCAGCCAAAGCAACAAGCGACTGAAACATTAATTATTCATTTTCGAGATATAGATCTCTTAAAATAATTACTATAAACTAAAAGTGAATCAAGGATACCTTGAGAAATGGACTATACATCAATTGTTTTCCTCCTTTTACAGCAGGATCTTCGTATTCGAATTGTTTAATCAAAGCATTTGGCATTGTTTTTAATAGGCAAGATAAAGATGAATCAACTGTGTCAGATTGTAACATCGAACCAATGTCCAATAATTTTCCCAATGGTGATCGTATAACATCATGCAATCGCTCTATACACCACATCCTCTCCTCGGCAGCTAAATAGAATTTTTTGTCATGTTATTTTAATTTATTATAATTTGTTATGTAAAATCGCTTAGCAAAAATTATCTACTTAAAAACCTTATCTACCTAAAGAACTAAGTTGAGCACAAGAAGCAAGGGCAGCGGCTAGCCTTGTGATCAAAGTGTGCTGTGTAGTTAATGACAGACAAGGTTCTAGCAAACACATAACAACTTCTACACTTGGTTTGCTCAGAACATTACGGTCGCAGCCAAGTTGGTTTTGTAATAGCACTACAGGATATACAGTAAACTTCCAACCCCAACCATTCAATGAACTATCACTAGAAAACTTCCAACGTAGCTCGTCACCTGCAGTAATAGAAATAATATTCTAATATTACAAACAGATTAAAGGTTATCTTAACAAACTCCCTATTTCAAACCAAAATTTTAATTAAACAATAATCAAATTTATAAATTATTCATTACAACATCTCAACCGTATAAAATTTATCATTTTAAATAAATAATATTCTCTTATCCAGAGTATCATACTCTTGTGTAAAAAATACCTTGCACCACCACAGGAGCACTCCAATCTGACCATTCTCTACCTGATTTGACAGCTAAGGTTTTACCGGAAGGATCCATTATGCACAATGGATCATGCCTCCTTTCAGTAGAGCACTGTCGATCAAATTCTACAACTAGCTCCTCAGCACCTGTAATATAACACAGATGCCTTATGCAAAAAATAAATAAGATCTTGGACATTCTTTCTAGTAATTATTTCTTTAAATACATTGGGCTTAGATATGATGCAATATAAATCTTATAAAATTGGTTCGAATCAAGAAGGGCAATATGGGCAAGTTGACCCTATAATCAAGAAGGGCAAGACATGCTGCCCTTAGATTTTCTCTTCTTGGGAGCCCCTACAACTCACTGTTCGGTGATGGGCAATGTTATCTGTAGCTAAAGAACACTACTTGGAAGACGGTAGTCCACTGAGAAGGCTCCAGGGGTACAATAGATCTTTCAGGTCGCAGTGCAATAATCCCCTACAACAATCTACAACTCTTATAATAATAACCAATTAAGGAGTTAAATCTGCTATTTCTCAATTAATATCTTATTTTATTTAAGTGAACTACAGAAAAACGCTTAATCCGTAGAATTAATAGATGAAATTGAAATGATGTCGCCATTTGGGAATTATAAGTTAAATATTAAAA
This sequence comes from Triatoma infestans, assembly GCA_011037195.1. Classification (NCBI taxonomy): domain Eukaryota; kingdom Metazoa; phylum Arthropoda; class Insecta; order Hemiptera; family Reduviidae; genus Triatoma; species Triatoma infestans. Next base: position 372,407 of record JAAEAF010000099.1, on the reverse strand, counting down.
ACAAATACCTGGAATTTTTACAGTTCCTGATAAAGAAACATCATCAATATAAGGATGACTACTTTCTTGTACCACAGGCATTGGAACGGATATCAAATTATTATTATTTAGCGCAACGTCTTCCAATTCAGTTACACATAGTTCTAGAAGCATACTAGCAGCAGTACTTTGATTCTTAGCTATTCCTAAAAGAAAATGTTAAACTTAATTATGCAATAAAAATAGATCTGTTATTATGATAATGATTTGGCTGCTAAAGAATCAAAGCTAAAAGACCCTTAAGCCCACATAGCCACCTCAAAGAGCTAAGCTACAAGCTTAAAACATTATTGTTTATTGGGATAGAACATTCTTATAGCAAGAAGTTCTATATAACGACCCTATATAACGTTCTAAAAGAGAGAGAAAAAAGTAGATAACTAAAATAAATGAACCAAATTTACGTGACCAACATTTATGTAAAAAGAAATATATATAAAACTAAAATTCTAACTAAAACGTCTTCTTAATATATGATTTGAACGATTATACTTATAAGCACAAATCATCAGTTAAAAATCTGATGTGAAATATTCATAAACATTCTCTTATTTCTGTTAATACAATCATATTATATAAATATATAATTAAATTAAATAAAAATATTAAATAATAATAATATATAAATAAATAAAAAAATATTAAATTAAAAAAAAAAGAGTTTAAATGTTCTTTAAACTTATTTTCAATTTCACTCATTTGTCCTAGTATTGTTTTTGTTTCTTCTTTGCATTATTATACTTATATTTTTACTACTTGGTTGATATACTGAGATAGAGTATAAGTCATTTTCCTAGTATTTTAGTATCTTTCATAAAGATTAGAACAATCCTAGAAGGCTAAAAGTGATAAGATAGAAATTATCACCTATTAGAACTGAAGTTAGTGTCTCCTTGGCATTATCTCCTGCCCTATTTACTACTGCAAGTTTTAATAGATCAACCAACATGCGAGCTTCATTTAGACCAAGCAGTGCCGTAAAATCATCGCAAGTGCTATTTTCAGTTCCATTTGTTTCAGATAAACCAAGCATCTAGAAGAAAAAACAGCAATTAATTATGCAGTCAGATTCTAGGGGCAAAATCTTTTCTTTAACATAAACAACATCAATCCATGTTTTAAACACAAAGAATAAATGGGATAAATTATAAGCACTAAACAATTATAAACACTAGAAATTTACTCATGGCAGCATCCTTTAGACGTCTACTAATAAATTAAAAGCGCCATTAACATGTACTAAATGAAATAAATTGTAATATAATTTAATACCATGCTTGGTGTCATTTGAGGATTACACTTTATCGTAGCCGCTATAATGCTCATCGCACTGGCAGACATGCGACTAGTGCGTGACGAAACACTAGTAGAGCTTGTAGTTAGCGAAGGAAATGCTGCTAGTGGACTTTCAGCACTGTCTGGAGACCATTTATTATTCTGTTAAAAAAAATTATACATTTTAATTAAATAAGTTTACGTCGCTGGTTGAAAAGGCTAGAATTAGAACTGGCATCAAAGTTGAAAGAAAAATAAACATGCTTTTATTGACTTGCATAGAAATGGCTAAATAATTTTGAAACAGGAATCTGATAACAGAAAACTATTCTATACTATTTCTGTCAATAAACAGAAACATATTTCTGTGTAAATTTAACAGGCTTCGAAAAATTCTAAATTTTATCAAAATCTACGCAATAAGATTTGTATACCAAAGCCACAACTTCTGCTTCAGATGCCGGAGCCTCACCTCCACCCTGGGCAATTTCTGTATTGTTTTGTCCTGCTATAAAGGATGAAGTGCAATCATCAATGCTGTCTTCTAAAAGAAAAAATTTTCATTACAAACTCAGTAGATTTTCATTAAAAAATTTCAGAGTTAAAGGTACCAAAAAATTAATCATCTAAAGAAAATACAGCCTGATTTTAGAACTGTATCAATTAATATAAGGAAAATCTTTATGACAATAACTTTCTTATTATTTAATATTTGAAACAGAAATCTACAACTTGATAATTAACAGTATCGTTTAACCTGGAAATGGTGGTTCTTGTGCTTTAGTATGGTTGCGAAGTGCAGCTACTACAGTGTCTCTTGCATATAGTATTCGCAACCCATTGAGAATATGCTGCAATGCATTTTGCTTGGCTACATTCGAATCCAATGACAATATATTATGTGCTAAAGAGTCACGCTGATAGGTCGAATTACCACAATTTTGGCTCTCTTTGCCAGATTCTTGTTCACTACCAAAACCTTTACAAAAAAAACATTTATACAGATTTATTAATTTGCTAAACAACTCTACAGACTAATGAACTTTAGTTTATTCAGAACTATTTACTACAGCAAGAGGAAGTACCACAAGCATCTAAATTTAGAGAGAGAGAGAGAGGGGGTATATATATATATATATGTGTGTGTGGGTGTGTAGTGTGTATGTATGTAGTGTGCATTATGTATGTATGTATGCATGTACGTTATGTAATGTAATGTATGTATGTATCTATGTGTAGGTGTATGTGGGATTTGTGAGCAAAATATTCATACGCACACGACTTTCTCTTAGTTTTTTTTTGTTTTGAGCATCGACTCCTTTGGTCATTAGCGCCTCTCTTATGTTGATAATACAATTAGATAACATAATGATTAATTCTTTAACTATGCCTTACTTTTTTAGCACAAATAATCTACAAAAGTTGTGAAATATTGAATTGGGCTAATATGAGTTTAATAAGTTTCGGTTTTAAAAGAAATAGGAGCTAATACCCCCTTGGAGTCAACTATATGATTAGAAAGTAGCTCAAAAACATATAGTAAGTGGACTAGAAATAAATAATGAATACATAGAGTATATGACTGCTTCTCCCTGCAATGAATGCAAAATTGATTGCCAAGTCACTTGCTTTAAGCCCAAGTGCTCTTAACTTCCAAGTGCTTAACTCCAAGTAGACGAAACATCGGAAATGGATAAGGAAAAGAGAGTGGCAAGCACAAGGAAGGCAATTTTAAATTCGGTTTTATGGAGTAACAATATCCAGACAGCACTAAAAAGCACATTTATTCGGCGATAATTCAGAGTATATTCAAAATATTCAGATATCTGAATTCAGAGTATCTTGCTATACGCACGGGCAGTATGATTCGGCTATGTGACAAGAGTATCGGAAGGAGAGTGCCTAAGAGTGTGATGAAATGGAGGCTGTCAGCTACACGGAAAAGAGGCAAGCCATGGTTTTAACTAGCAAAATGAAACTGAAGAGATCATGGCTGGTTGAAAATTGTGTGAGCAAGATGCATTGGATAGGCTATATCGAAATACTGCTGACTTTTTATAGTAATATTACAGTTTCTGCAGTACACTGTCGATAGTTAACTCGATATATGTGGGGGTGACCCGCTCTTATAGAGAATGCAGATGGAAATGTAAAACTCATGAATATAAAATATGATTATTTGCTGTCGATATGGTAATTGGTCTGAGTTAACCTCAATTGTGAGGAAAATTCTTTTAAAAAAAGAAGCTAACTCTGATTTTAAACATTTTTATTTTTACTTTCAGAGCTTCAACAACTGCTACAAAGATAAACGTACCCAACATACTGAAACCTAGAGGATCTTTCGACTTTGCAAAAAGAACTGGTTCATGTGAAACTGGAGGCTTAGGATCAGGAGCTACCCATGCGACTGAATGAGAAGAACCACAGGCGACTCTATTCACTTTGATGTCTCCAAAACCGTGAACTGGGCTAGGCTTACGGTTCACTAATGTGGTTCCATTTCCCTGCTGCCCATGATCATTGTCTCCCCAACTGTACACCTATGAAAAGGACGGCAGCATTATGCTTTTTTCTTTATTAGAATTAAAGTTGTTAAATGTTACACATTACACTTACTGTTCCTGTATCTGTTACGGCTAGACAATGAAGAGCACCGACTGCAACGTCTATTACCTTTTCACTTTTCAATCCTTCAACAAGAGTTGGCTTACGAACGTGATGATCTGCACCGATTCCTAATCGAAAGTAATCACCTTTTCCCCACGTCCATACCTAAAATCATATTATATACATCAGAGATATTTTCCGTGATAGCCTGCTTCATTTTGTGGTCATCGACCGGTTTCGGGTGTTCGCCTATCTTCAGGATGCGTTTGTCAGGCAGTGTGATATCACAGACTTGCACAGAGCAAATTCAGTTTACACACTCGAGTGGAATCAATCACCGCAACATATTACATACATTGTTCGCAATCCAAACGAACTAATAAACTGGAATTGATCTTAACTAATCCTGACAATAGACACTGTTTTTATACCTGTCCAGATTTTGTTAGTGCCAAAGAGAACTGGGCTCCGCATTCAATGTGACAGACACCCAGTCCATTGAGGCGTTCAATATTGTGTGGTAGATCACATCCTTCACTACCGCCTCTTCCTAGTTTACCGAAATCACCATCTCCCCATGAAAAGACTAATCCCTCGCTTGAAAGTGCCAATGTTTGTGCATCTCTGCTCCCACAAGCCACTTTAACAATATGATGTCCAGCCAAAGCTTTCACCTGAAGAAAAATAATTTGAAGTGCTGAATAAATCTGATTCTTCTTAATCTAGTTTTTAGTCTTTTCATAAATATCTTTTGTCTCTCTCTCACTCATTCTCAAACACACATACACACAAGCAATCACTATAAAACGTTACACTCACACAACCTTCTTTTACTACATTCACAACTTGGAACTGACGAATAAACTAGGATTTATACTACACATTTAATTGCCTAGATTACAACGGTACAAAGAAATTACAAAAGTAAATGAAATAGCATTTTTAATGGAACAATTTTTAAAGCTCCCTCAGAAACCAGTAAAATCAATATAGGGGCTGAATATATTTAATAAGAAAAATAAGTAAAAAGAAAAGGGTGGAGCCCAGGTTTTAGGATAATCGTGAAAAAGTAAAGAAAAAAAAAATCGGTAAAGAGGTAATCGATTTTAACGAATTCTTAGGGAAAATCCACTGGAGATAACCGCTGAAATATCTATGTAGAAAATTTTGCGACTTTCTCTTTTTGAATTACATTGACCGTCCACACACATACATACACCATATGTATTAGATATACATACAATATAATTTATGTAGCATGTATTACCTGGCATTAGAAAGAAACACACATGTATATACAATATATACGCACGCATTCACAAAAAGAGAGATTTTTAGAAACATTTTTTCATTTCTTCGGAGACCTCAAAACTTGTAACTTCCGAGAAAAGTCAATTTTGAAATCTAACAAGCACATTTTCTCTTACAGCAATAAGAGAAAATAAACTAATATAAACAATAAAAAAGAATTACCATTTTTGGTTTAAACTGCGTCACAAAATCGCCATGCCCCAGCCGACCATATTCACCCAAACCCCAAGTGTACAGCTCTCCATTGGAAGTTATTGCGGCTGAATGGGATGAGCCACAAGCAATATCCCTAATTTTCTTTGACTTCAATGCTTCTATCATGCGTGGCTTTTCTAGGGACTGAGTATTACCGTGACCTAAGTTTCCTTCACTGCCTTCACCCCAAGAGAAAACCTGCATAATATATATTTACTATACATAACTACACCTAATTAAACCTCATTGAATTAAAAAAAGCTTAGATTAAATTGCCCAGTAAGGTGAAGTGGACTTACCACTTCTTCAGAGAACTTAGCTTCTCAGCATATACCCCTGAATAACAACATGAACAATTCTTATACAAATGCTCCCAACACTTAGGGGCAGTACACTAGGCCGACAGAGTTAGCTGATATGCAACTATTTGACTTAGCGTACATGAGGCAAACTCTCATCATCTCAAACCCTTACTGACATAATTTACCCAATCTATATTTTAGTGATGAGTATATTCTATGTACAAACTGCTAAAAACTAGGAAGCAACAATAGATCCTTCAGGGATTCCCTCTACTAGCACATTTAACATCTATATAGAGCAAAATGTTTGAAACAAAGTGAAAATATACCTTTCCATCTATTGTTAATGCTAGGGCATGTTTACCACCAGAATGAACGGCTACTTTCTTGACCACATACTGACTTAAGGAAGTGAGTTGTCGTGGAACTGATACATTATTTGTATGTCCCAACCCCAGACGACCATTGGTACTCTCACCACAAGCAAAGACCTAAAACATAGCATTCAGATTTTGAAAAAAATAATAAGAAAAATAAATATTACATTATTCTTCGAAAGTAAATGAATGTGAAAACTAGGAAGAATAGCCACCACTAACTGTGATCAAGGATGGTGTTGTCAATCAGTTATTGATATCAAAATGTCCAAGTTCCGACAACGTATTTAGACACGTAAAAAAATATTTTTAGACACATATTGTATTATTAAAAAAAAAAAAAATACTATAATTTACAGTTAAAGAACTCCTCCTGGAGTGTTGGAACTCCTTCCTTGCTAGTTAAAAATCTAGTCTCTATGACAGAATCTTAGGGAGATATTGCATTCCTTCCAAACATTTCAAGTCTTAATTACAGTGGAATCAATTAGGAAGTTAGTTCTATATTAATCAATTAATCAATTCTATATATTAATCTATTAATCAATTAGTTCTATAAGTTAACTAAGAGCCTGTTTGTAAGACTTAATTTCTTGATGTCATGAATGGTGGTTGAAAAATAGATAAAATGAAGAGTCAATGTATTCTGCAGCAGAAATTATATACGAAAACGAAATTGAAGTTGAAAAAGAAGATATTAATATTCCGGCAATCTCGAAATGCAAAATGCATTTAAACTTTTTACAAGGTGATTTGCTTTCAGAGATTTTTTTTTTAATTTAAGGCGCGTCAACATCTATGGTCATTGGCGCCCGGAGCCTTCTCAGTGCACTGCCGGCCTCCGGACAGTGTTCTCTTGTTACAGACAACACTGTCCATCACCGACAATGAACTGTGGAGGCTCCTAGGAAGAAAAAATCTAAGGATAGCACAGCTGGCTTTCAGAGATTAATACTATTTATTTATTACAATTACACATTACAGCTATTTTTGTTTTTATGAAGTTAATTCTAGAGCTAGTTTGACAAGCCAAATCCTCATTTGGAATATACTCAGACAGAAGCACCTGATGGTGTAAAATGTGAGACTGTCATTTGTGGAGGAAGCGGTTTGTTAACTGAATAGTATAAGGGTATACATAAAGTCTGGAAATAAATAAATACTATTTGTCTTTAACGCTCTATTTACATATCTTTTTTTTTGGGCTGCAGTGTTTTGTTTGTGAATGAAAATGCAAATCATATAAGATAGTTATCAGTGTTCCAAAACAGGCTTTATTGCCGGCACCTTCTACTGAATATGAGCCCTTGTCACGTAAACAGCGGGTATAGTCCTTGATTATTATTATTATTATTATTATTATTATTATTATTATGTTGAAAAAAATACTGTTTGAACCATTATGAACGAACATAAAGGGGAGGTCATATGAATGGAGGCAATAAGATTCACTTAATATTCTTATCTATTTTCAACCACCCTTCACGACACAGTTAGAATTATTCCTAACAATGGATTTCTCCTTTAACCGCTTAATGTTATTATTCCGCACTGTTATTGAAACTAGTAGACTCTAAAATATTATTAAAAGCGGTGAATACTGCAACAAGCTTCACAGAAAATAAAAAAAAGCACTTAATTTCATAACTAAATTCATGTTATGAAAAATAAAAATAACACACCTTTCCTTCATGCGATACGATGAACAAAGATTTCGACCCACCAGCAATATAAATTGGTTTCAGAGCAGATAAAGTTTCAGAAAATACAGGATACTTTATTTTAGAACCTTTGAGGCCACCTAATTGATCTTTATCATTAAGGCCCCAGACAAAAACTTTAAAGGCTGACGTACTATTGCTTGTACAACTTCGGTTTAATTCCTAGAAACACGGAATAATAATTATTATAATACTAATTAATTACAAAATTTATAATTAATTTTACAATATCAACTGAACTTTAAAAAAAAAATATATAAATATTTTATTTCAGATTTAACTAATTTATTCAAATACATATGCTATTTCTATTAATTAAAATGTATTACTCTTATTTCACTGCTGTCACTTGCTAAAAATGACACTGTGGATGGTAGTTCACTAAACATAGGTTTTCTTCTTCCTGTTATATATAAACCATGTATTTTACAATCAATTCCACCATTCCAACAGAGTTTTATTGCTATTTCAATGCATTGGTAATACTGCAAACATATAAAGACAATACCCTCAGATCGGACTCAAAGGCAACAAAAAAATATGTGAGAAAAAGCAGTGAAAGAACAAGCAGAAATTCACGTAAAAAGAAGCTCTTTTAATAATAATATAATAACAGCAATGATGATAATTAATGTTACCTCTTTCATATCACTTAGTAATGTAACTATTGTATCATTATTCCTAATATAAACTGTTGACAATTCTTGCATAGATGAATAATTTATTCCACCACTTACTACGACCAATGAAGGCATATAACTACTATCTGGTGGATGTACTTTCATCCTCAAAGAATGGATTAAAACATCACTTTGCATATCCAAATGTATCCAATGCTGAAACGTAACCAAAGATAACGAACAGCCTAGTGATAGATAAACAAGTAAATAGAGGAACAAATACATGAAAAAAAAAAGAAAGATTATTCACAGATACAATATTAGCTTAAAATGGATAGGAAGAACTGTTAAAAAAAGGAAATAATGCACTGCCAACAAAGGAAGGTCTTACAATGGAAGGAGGACTTGATGGAGGAAGAAAATATAACTTAGAAAAAAAGAAATAAATAATCTGGGAAATTCATACAGAAGGATCAATAGGAGGGATTAACACAATTAACATGTTTGCTGCGATTAAGTCCCAGATATCCATGTTTCATTTCCTTACATAAGAAAGTTTACAACAAAGATACTTAAGTTATGAATATAAATTTAATAGCTTTTAAATTTTGACATGAATATACAATTGACCTATACTTTGACTTTTCTTAGTTAGGTATTTAGGTAAATGGACTTATGAAAGAGACAAATTTTTGTCATTAATGCTCAAGACAACCTGAATTTTGAATTATCATGCGATAAATTTACACAAAGCGTTCAAAAATTATTTTATTATAACTTAAAAAAAATGGTGTGGAACACTCATACCACTTTCTCTTCATGCAATTAAAATTGGATTATAATCGGAAAATTATCCTCAAACTTGGAATTTTTGTGAAAGGTATAACCCTTAACTTATATATGATGTTGGTAGGGGTACACGTTGGTTTTCAGCACGCTGAAAAGCTAGAACTTGAGCCCAAATGAAAGCGCTTCCATCAATCTTCAACAACTTGAAATCTAATCAGGCTACCCTGAACCCCCTAAAATAAATTCTTCTGGAAAAATATTTCAAAGTGACAAATTTATTTATGTGAGTTAGCATTCCAAGCATAAAAGAAATCTATATTGGTTAAATTTATAAAGAGATCTATATTAGTTAAATTTATAAAGAGATCTGATATAACCAAAAACATTATAAATACGAAATAAGAGCAATAAAATATGGGTTAATAAAAAACTTACACCTTCATTTCTGAAAAATAAAGGAATTTTTAAAAGTTAATGCCAATATAAATAGATTTAATGATGGGAAAATAAAAATGGGCGACTATTACTTGGAATTAAAGAATAATAAATTTGACTATTATAGGGAAAGGTTTCTTGTCTGAGGAATGAAAATAGATAAGAATAGTTTACGTGATATCTCTGACCCAAATAGAAGTGGTAAATGAATGGAATATTCCAAAGAACCTCGTTTTAGATGACCAAGAATCGCCTTGATAATGCAAGAAGAAACTAATTAAGACACAATAGCAATATAATTGAAAACTGGCATAATTTTTTCTATAAAAGACAATCTTTTCAAAAGCAGGTGGAAGATTAAACAAGTCTACAAATCTAGAATATTCAATAAAAAATGAGGTGTATTTTTTCTTTTCCATTCAAAAATATGATTTGTTTTTGCATAGAAATATTTTTAAGTTGTATTGCTTAATTGTAAACAGGGATTCAGAATCTAGAATATCAAATAAAACTGTAATTAATTAGTCTACTTTCTGGAGGTGGAATTTATAAAATTACACGAATAATATTACATTATAAAATAAATTACATCTATTTTTCCCTTAATAACAATACGACTACAAATTTTGAAGATATCATTAATTATTTAATAACTCTTTGGAGAAAAAATATAGAATTATAAAAATTACATAATTATGTAAATAAAAAATTCAATCAAAACATCAATTTCATATTATATTCTTTGCTAAGTGCATTTAATACCGCGCACGAAAGGAATATCCTCCAACCAATAGGAATTAGTAAGTTTCGCTCTGGGATCAAGCCTTGGCATCTTGATGTTGGTGTAATGGACAGCAAATTCGCCACACAAAAGCTGGCCTTAATAATTCTATTAGCAACTGCATCAAGATGTCACCAATGAGCATTATGAAAACAAACCATCATTTTTGTATTAAACCACCAATTAAGCGCACGTTAATTACGCATTACAACCCCAGCCCCCCCCCCATGACAAATATTGGCGAATGGGCTTCAACCTCGATAGCCAATCGCGTCTAGAAGCTGTCTCTAGCGATAAGAGCAATTGAATAAAGCAGATAACCTGAAGGGCTTAATAGTGAGTCCCCAGATAAACTTTGAAGAGTTAATATCAGTCGCTACATCAACTTCAACCTTGAAAGGTTAGCCACACAACTCACCACCGTTAGAACATGCAAGAGTCTAACTAGCCACGCCACTCTTCAAACTAGTCACAGTAATCAATTCTACCATTCTACATTCATCACGCTACCAACAATCATTCAATATTCACTCGGTCCTCCTTACTCAGTAAATTCGAAAAATATAAATTGTGAGTTTAATGTCTGCTGTGAGTTTTCATTTCCACCATAACCAACCGCCTTCATCCCTTCACCATTACTTAGGTAAAACCCTAGGCTGCGGTATAGCCTTGAGACTTTTATAGGCCATTAATGACGTAGAGCGGCTTTCCAAAATGATATCACAGAATCGTGAGCATAGCCTGCAAGAACAGTCTGAATCCATGATTTTATGGGGGACGGATAACTCTGGTGTTAGATTCCCTGAATCTATCTATCTATGAGATTAATTAGATAGTTAATGTTCCGAAAGATCATTAACATTAAGTAAATATAAATATTCTCAAGCAAAGATTAAAATTAGTATATAAAAACAAATTATTATGTAAAAGTAATATATTACTTCCATTATACTTATAGGTCATTTCCTATGCAGAAAACTACCATTATAAATGAAAGAATGTTATATCAATTAAATAACCTTAATTTTCGTTTAAATAAAAATGAAATGAATGAGAAATCAGCTCCTTGGTCTGAGTTATGATGTTTCGATTAGTTACACTTATTTGATGCGATCTATGAGCAGAAGTTTGCTCTGTCTTGAGGAAGATTAGGATCAGTGATTTGGTAGGAAAACACTTGAGGTTACCTTATATTTCCTTCAAATTTAATATGAAAGCATTTTTATTTTACTCTGCATTTTGACAACATATTAACTCATCTTTTCTCAAGGAAGAGTAAAAGGTGTACAATTACAGCGGAAGGCTGGAAAACGGCAGTTTCTGGATTATCAATTCAATTTTCACTATTTTCTGCCTCTTTTTTTTAATGGTAAGTAATATTTTAGGAATTCACAAACCACAACCTGGTTCTGAACTTTTCGGAGTAGAATATCCGAGGCAAGTGTTTAAAGTTGGTATTTCAACAAATTCATATTAAACTCAAATCTCGATTCATATTAAACTTTACATTCATATTTGTAATAACGTTTCTAAGGTAGGTATTAATTCCGTTCGATTTTTTATTATTATGTAAATTAATTATCATTTTTGTATTAAATCAGTCATACAAATTAACCTATTTCATTTTTGCAATATTCTTCATAACTTATGAAATATTAGTATTTATTATGAAAAAAAGTCAAATTTAGCCTTCTGTGATAAACACTGTTTCTATATTATAAGATACAATACAAAGCGAGTATCTCCCTGATATAAATAATAAAAGATAAAACAACTAGCTTGAATAGAGTAATGTGCATCAGCAAAACACTCCCTGGAACCACCCTAGAGACGGTATGATTAAGAGATACAACTTTGTTAATAAGTTTTCCTCAAAGCAGTGGATCTGCCATAGCGGATGTCAGAGAACATGCCATTAAATGGTACACAGGAGGATTAAGACCTTCGAGGAAACTGGGGCAGAGGTGTTCGGGTCAAGAACCAAACCCTCAGAAACCAGGGCAAGGTTTCCCAGCATTTTCCTGGGGGAAATATACGCAATTGGAAAATTATGACAGCGCTGTAATGGCTGCTTGACTATCCTTTCAGATACCCTTGGGAATGCTTAGGCAAACTCAATGACCTGGACAGGAGAAAAAGTCACACTTTTTTGGGTGCGGGGGCAAATGGGCATTGATGAACAAGCTCCATATTCTTACGGGTTTCCCCACTGGACACTGTAGACTCAGAGGGCACCTGACGAAGCTGGGCTTGGAGAGTGACAGCCTGTGCAGAATCTGTGGAATCTATGGGGGAACTCAGATGCTTCTCCTCACGGATTGCGAGCTGCCAGTCAGAGAAGATTTAGAAGCCTGGGTAGTTACCAGGAAGATGAGGAGAATATATCCTCTCTAGAGCCCTCCTAAGAAGTTTTAATCTGGTGGGGGTGATGCAGGCTAGATGGTCGCCTGCAGCGTTTAAGTGGCCAGCGAGCGGCACCGAAAGGCCGTAAAGTGCCGTATAGCACAATAGACCGTGGAGGTCGCAGTGCAGGAGGGCCCTTTCATCAAAAAAGAAAAAAACAGCTTAAATATGCAGATACGCACCTTTCCTTGAGGACCTGAACTCTGCCAGCAACTGCCTGCAATTGGCTCAAAAAGGTTCAGAGCAGTGCTTTCTTTACTGGATACAGAAAATGACTGAACACACTGCGCCCAGTCTTCAATGATATCTGGATCAGATGATGGAAATTCTTGTCGCATATATCTTCCAGGCCTTCCAGCAAAAACTGCAGCACTTCCTGCATAGATACGTTTATTTGTAGATCTTATTATTGCCAAAATGTATCTTCTTTTTTTAATATTTTCAAAATTGTTCACCTGGCTCAGTAATTCTATTGAAACAATGCCTATGGCCTTTCTGAGTATAAAAACAGTTTTCACAGTAGTTAAAGCTACCACATGCTTTACATTTGAATCTAGGTCCTGTGATAGGAAGCTGATTGCAACCGTTGCAAGCTATATCAACATGACAGGATGGCACTGCTTCCATTTCTGAAATTAATCCAGTCCAATTGCTTTGTTCAGGAAAATTAACCGTTACACGCCTTCCATTGTAACTGATACCTGCGAAAAAAAGCTTGTAAATAAATCTCAAATATAAAAATATTTGAATAAAAATCTATATAAAAAAAAAGGTTCCGCGACATTAATAAGCAAGATTTCCAAACATAAACTGTGTCCTTGCTACACTGATTTTGAAAAAGTGAATAAAACTTGTTTAATTAAAGTAATATAAATACGAATACCGTATATGAAGTTTAAATAATTACTAGATAAAATAACAGCTTGTTTAAATAATGCAATATCCTAAGAGGAAATAAAATAATTTATACCACAGTTTCGTAGAATACTTTGTATTTTATTTATTTTCCATAATTATAATAAATGATTATAATTATTATATCATCTATACGCAAACTCTTGTTCTATAAAAAAAAGGCTCAGTGATTTGATAGTAGATAAGTTAAGACATTCAGTTTCAAATGAATATATAAAGATCTTACTGAACAGTTACAAAAATTATTTTCTTAAAAATTAGGTTTCAATTAAGAAAACAAGTTGATGAAATTAATGAAAAATTATAAATTGTCAAATAGAAAATATTTTAGGTAATTATGAGAAAGTGTGCCCCCCAACATCGCGGACGCTGTACTACGGTCACCTGTATACTCCCACTCTTCTATCACTATAATGCTACGTTTACTCCTCCGATTAATTAATGTAATTACATATCGATATATTTTTTTTTATTCCTAGTAAGAGGAAGTATTGTAATCGTGTCAAATTTTCGATATCAGTATTCACCGGAAATATCCGTTTTGAGGTCCCCTGAGTCCAAAAAAGTGGTTTTTAGAGAATTGTGTGTGTGTATGTATGTGTGAACAGCGTAGCTCAAAAATGAAAAATCGTAGAAAGTTCAAACTTGATATTCCGTTTAGCTATCACCATAGAATCCGACAGTGGGTCAACCGGAACTTTACAATTTTTTTTTTTTTTTACTTTTTTGCGATTTTCTTGAAACTTGGTATTTCAACTACATATAAAAAAATCTACAACTTTTATTTGTAACATTTCTCTGGGAAAATTCATTTAAGGGCAGTTTTGGGGTTAGGTTTTCATGTAAAGTGCTATTTCAGTTTACTATGCAATTCTGTCATTTAAATAATATTAATTAGAAATAAAAATGTTGTTGAAATTCCAAGTTTGAAAAAATCGGATGAATGGAAGTGCGTTTTTACTGAATGCATTTTTCAGTTTTCTAGTATTTTCTCGAAAACGGCTCCAACGTTTGTCTTTGAACAAGGTATATGTATTATACATATAAAGAGCTACAACTTTTATTTGAAAGGTTTCTCCTGATAATGTCATTTAAGCGGGGCTTTGGGGGGAAAGGTGGGGTTATGTTTTTCTCTAAAGTGCTATCGTAGTTGATTATAAAATTCTACCACCCAACAAAATTAATTAGAAATAAATATAAGGCCAAAATTCCGAGTTTCAAGAAAATTAGTAAACCGGAAGTGCGCTTTTACTTTAACAGTTGTTCGGATTTCGACAAACTCTGACGAATTTCATTAAATGTGACTAACTCTAAAATTTGTCAATTTAAATTTTGAAAACTGGAGTAAGAGAAAGTTGTGTGAGTGTTTCATACCAGATTTTTTAGAAACTGGTATGTGTGAGTATGTTTGTCTTTGTTTATCTTTATACCACTTTACTGAATGGATTTTTTGTTTTATCTCTTGCGATTTTTTTGAAAACGGCTTCAAAGAGTTTCTTTATATTTGATTATATCAACTACACAAAAAGAGATTGAACTTTCATTTGAAACTTTTTTCCGGGAAAATTTATTTAAGAAGGGTTTTAGTGGAAGGGTGTGGTTATGTTTTACCTCAAACGATCATCTACTTAACAGATTTTCGGATAACAGATTTTAGGTAAGCTGAAGGTCATGCTTCCTTCATTTGTTCTCCCAGCTACAAATTTAATATTAAAGTCAATTATATTTTGTAAAACTTTAAGTTTGAAGATAATTAGGTAAATTGCAGAAGAGAAGGTCGTTGGATCGTATGAGTATTTCACACCTTTTTTTTTTAATTTATAACAAAAAATAATAAAGTGATATTATTTTTATTTTTAAATTATCACCAATTAATATTTTATGTCAAATGTGCATTTTGGAGATATTCTTGCCATTCCTCTCACTTTATTTCCATATTCCTTGCCTTTCAGGTGCTTTCTTTTCCGATTGGATACCGTTTCAGTATTTTTATAAAATTTCCTCGGATAAAAGTATAATTTTTAAAATTAAAAGAATATTAAAATTCTAATATGTATTTTGTATAGAAGAAATTTGTTTTAATAATTTTTACATTAGTAAAGGAATGTTAAAAAATATTGCTCTAGTATATTACATCAAATTTATACGATAAGGAATAAATTTAAATTTTTACATTAAAAGTATTTATACTTTTTAAACAATGTTAAAACAGCCGCTGGTAAGTTTAATCTTTCTATTGCAACATTTTACCGTAAACAGTCAACCAAATAAATAAATCCGGAAATAATTGGATAATTCGAATATACAATTTAGAAAAGAGATATAAAACAAAGGTTAAACTTACTTGTAACAATACCAACACTGTTATGATCAATGTAACCCCATTTGAACCTAGGGACAGTAACTGATGGTCTAACTCTAACTTTATCACCTATTTTTATTGGAGGTGGTGGAATCACGTTAGAGGAGAACCCTAACATTTCCACATGCATAAATCTCACCCAATATAATCCTCCTTTTCCTTGCCAGTCCACCTAGAATTACAAAATTCTTTTTATAGATACACTTCTAAATGTTAATTATCACTATTAAAATTATATGATAGGGAATTTAGTGAATAATTATATTTAAAAAAAAGTAAATATGAATCGAAAATACCTGTAAGTTCAAATCATGTAGCCCTTCGTGATCTACTTTTACAACGCGACCCACATCGTTTTCAGTGACTTCTTCATAAGCTTTGCAACATCTTACAAACATGCCAGGGGAAACATTGTCTCTAACGTACATCGCATATTCGTCATTGCTAAGAAAGTCGCATCTTTTATTGTACTGAGTTAGAGAATTGGAAACCTAAAAAAATAGCAATAAGCAAAATAATTGTTGTGGTGGTTTGTTCCGCAGAGCTGGAAAGCATCAGAGACATTTTCCGTTGTAGCCTGCTTCATTTTGTGGTAATCGACCGGTTTCGGGTGTTCGCCCATCTTCAGGATGCGTTTTTTAGACAGTGTGACCACACAGACTTACATACAGCGAAGTTGAGTGTGTAAACTAACTTCGCTCTGTGCAAGTCTGTGTTGTCACACTGTCTGAAAAACGCATCCTGAAGATGGGCGAACGCCCGAAACCGGTCGATGACCACAAAATGAAGCAGGCTACCACGGAAAATGTCTCTGAAGCAAAATAAGTTTATACAAAAGTGATTATTCTCCGGTAATAAGTGAATAAGCCTTAAAATAGTTTGTTAAAAAACAAAATAATTAGATACTCATAAGTTACAGGAACAGTAGGAGAATTAAATGAAATCCATTTGTATAAAAGAAAGTTTAGCACCTCAGCAGAAGTTTAATCAATGACAGTTTTAAGGTTTTAACACTTATTAAACTGAATACCTTACTAGATAATCGAAATAATCCCCGGTAAGTAAATAGCTTCCCCTGTACCCTTCACTTTCAACTTTATTACCTCTTCAGTAGCAGACGTACATTCTTCTGATAATGATTCTCTGTCTGAAAGTGCTTCAAATGACGAAATGGAAGCTGACCTAGAAACCGCTTCGTCCGGGTGTTCCAACAACCAAGCAACAAGTCGATCAATATTTAAAGCAGAATCACCACTAGCTCCACTTCCTGCTTGTAATAAATCAAGAGTAATCATTTTTAGTCTAAATGTTTCATAATGATTGCTAAACTGAATACTAAAATAAAAACTATAAGCTAAAAAAGAATGGGCTCCAATATAAATCATTTATTGGAACATTATTTTTTATGAAATTGAACATTTACCAAGTATTCTAATGGCCATTTCAACACATCTCTTTGTAAAACCCATGTCAATAAGTTGGGCAATAAGCGTAGTAGGTATGGAAGGTTGAGCTGCCGAAGCACCAGAGGGATGTGCAGCCAGTGAAGATGTCACCATTGAGCCAACTAATGACGAACCAATTATTCGAGTTATTCTGCCATCTCCATCTGCACTAACATAAGGTTGGGTTGCGAGATACTGACTCACGCAGATTGCAGCTTCCTACAAAACAAATTCTCCTTAAACAATCTTGTTAAATAAATATTATCTTACCGTTAATATCATTAACATTTTGAGCCAATACCCTCACCTCCAACTCCTCTCGGGTGTAATCAGACTTTAATGGAGAAGGTTGTACAGCATTTAAAATAAGTTGATGAATAAGTAACGAATGTGGATCGGCAGCATCGTCTGCATCATCATCGCATTCATTTAATGCTTCTAAAGAGGAATAGGGTTGTTTCAATACCCGTCTAAGACGGCTTTGGTATTGAAGCAGAATGCGACAGGCTTTCACAGCAGCTAGTACTTGTTGTTGATTATGTAATAATGGTAAATTAATGCAACCAGCTGTAAGAAAAATCATATTACAATTTTTATTTTCTTGTTATTTTCTTTTATTTTAA
The DNA here is from genome assembly GCA_011037195.1 of Triatoma infestans. Lineage (NCBI taxonomy): Eukaryota > Metazoa > Arthropoda > Insecta > Hemiptera > Reduviidae > Triatoma > Triatoma infestans. The sequence goes on along the minus strand of JAAEAF010000099.1, from coordinate 354,204 downwards.
TTTACTTTTTGTTTTCAACATAATTGGCGTCGCATAAGGGTGTATATCTAAGTTTTAAATCATTTTAATTAACAGAATCTTTGTATTTTGTAAATTTACTAAATTGAGTTTAATTTACTAAATTCAGTTCAGCTCAGTATACTTTTAGGTAAATGAAAAAAAAATCGATATTTACCAATGACGCTTTTACTAAATGAATCTTATAAATACATTTTGTCTAGCAAATAAATGTATCTTGTTGGAGTAATATTCATTTTTAAATCAGTTTATACTTTTATTAATATTTTAAGTGTACGTAAATTCTATTAATAGCTGTTTGCAAAATCAACCTCCACCCCAGTAGAGGTGATGCCGGAGGAAGATGTTCCACCGCTAGAGGAGTGGATCGACCGGCGGAGGGACAATCTAGGAGATGTGGGAGCAGGGCTCTCAGCTCTTAGGCTGAGCCTTTCAGAGGATTGAAAGAGGAAATGCTCCTAGGTGAGGAAGGGCAATTGCCCTACCCCACCATGAGTAAACACCTCTAGGTTTGGCACCGGAGTGGCCTAGGTAAACCCCATCATGCTAAGGGGCATCTGCCACCATAGTAGGCTGTTTACGAAAAGGCCACGGGCAGGTGCTTATCTAGAAACCCTGGACAGTCAGGGACAAATCAAGGGACTGTCAGGTAAGAATGGCAAATTATTATGGGATGCAAACAGTGAAATACCAAGAACCTGCATCCTAATTAATAATAGTATTAATTATATTCGTCTTTCACAATTTACATCACGGGATTTGGTACTCATCCAGGTCCACATGAACTTTGAGGCAGATACGCGACGTTGTACTCGTATCCGGTTACTTTGCTGGGGACAGGATTGATGTACCGCGACAATGTTTCTCCTGGAATGTACTTGTGGAATACTGCCGAAAGAAAGGACTTCCACTGCTGATCGGATGCTACACAAATGCCCACAACAGGACCTAGGGCAGTAAGCAGACAACAAAAGAAGTAAATATCTTTTAGAATTCATTCTTCAATGTAACCTAGATATTTTCAACGTGGGGGCAACGCCCACCTTTGTAACTGTTAGGGAGGGCGTACTAGATTTAACGATCGGAAGTCTAGTCTGGGGCAATTCAATCCGGGACTGGAAGATCTCGGATGAGCCCTCCCTCTCTGACTTATCATGATCAATTTGGAGGGACTCGAGGACGGGGTTTGGTTTGGAGTACAGCTCTCGGGCATGTACCGAGGCCATAGGCTCTTCATTGTAAAGCAGAAAAAAGAGATGCCATCTTACCCAAGTCCTTCAGGCCAATTTGCTTTACATCCTTTCTTTTAGACAATAGAAAAAGCGGTAGATAATTATATTAGGACGTGGATTCTGAAGGATGCCGCTGCACCCACGTCAGCATACATACTGAGCGGGGAGATCAACAGATACCACTATGAACCAGCTGGCGGCTGTAATCCCGAGAACTATAGATGTCAAAGAAACGGCCATTTGTGTTCTTAGACAGAGAAGGTGCTTTCGGTAATACCTCATATGAGGCTGTCAGTAGTGCCCTGATTAAAAGAGGAGTGGGCAGTCCAATAGCCAGATAAATGAAGGAGATGCTGTCCACAAGAACAGTAAATACAATCGTGAACGAGCGAACCAACACGTTTAGTACCACCAGGGCCCGTCCGCAAGCAGGGGTTTTGTCACCCTTAATGTAGAACCTTGTGGTGGACGAGCTTCTTCATAGATTGGCGAACCATGGCATCTCCTGTCAGGGATATGCTGATGATATCGTTAGTTTTGCTAGAGGGAAGTGACAAATGGGATTAGAAATTACTAGTAAATGGGAAGCATCAGTGGGGGGGGGGGGATTATTTTACTAATATTTTATGTAAATGTACATACTACTAGTAAGTGTATGCATTAATCGAAATTACAACATTTGCAATGATCGAAGGGTGTTGTAAGGGTGCTAAATTCCATTAGCAAACTTGATACCAAATCTGTTAAATTATTTTCTGTTTCTGGCATGATTGTGGGACATCATTTAATTAAAAAACTTACCAGGCACAGTTTTAAAAGAGTGAGAATATGTAGTGAGGGATAAGAGAGTAGCCCATGTTTCCAGAAGAGTATCGGTCATTGGCATTTGATCTAAACTGAATAAAGACGGTGAAGCTGGTTTCACAGAAGACCAACTAACAACTTTTGTACCACTCCCATCGTCCATATGAACTGCTACTTTGCCTCTTTTAGTGATTCTACACATCGTACCTGAAATTCAACAACCCATAATATAATGGTGAAAGGAAATGTTCAATAAATCATTTTTACATTCTCTTACTCCTGGTAAGAGGAAGTATTGTAATCGTGCCAAAGTTTTCACCGGAAATATCCATTTTGAGATCCCCTGAGTCCAAAAGTGGTTTTTAGAAAATGGTCGGTGTGTGTGTGTGTGTGTGTTTTTTCTCTTTAACAGTACCCCTGATGAGGAGTGTATTAGTATGCGTCATATTAAATATACTACACACTTGAAATACACAACATTAAATATATACAATATTTAAAAGATATATTTACATATACACGACTAAATTATAAGCAGATGACAAATTAGAATTTAAGTTACTACTACAAAATAAAAAGACAAATGATAAAACAAAAAATTACGTGCATCCCTTGTGTGTGTGTGTGTATATATATATATGTTTGTGAACAGCATTGCTCAAAAACGAAAAATCGTAGAAAGTACAATCTTGATATTCCGTTTAGGTATCTCCATGGGATCCGACAGCAGGACATCTGTCAAAATTCCTCAACCGGAAGTATCACTTTACTGATTTTATTTTTTTGCAATTTTCTCAAAAATGACTCCGACCATTTTCTTCAAACTTGATATATCAACTATCAACTACATATAAAAAAATCTACAACTTTTATTTAAAATATTTCTCTGGAAAAATTCTTTGAAAAAGTGCACTTTTCGGGGGAGGGGCGGGGTAGGAATTCCTCTAAAGTGCTATTTCAATTTATACACAATTCTGTCATCTAAATAACATTAATTACAATTAAATGTGTTGTTAAAATTCCGAGTTTGAAAAAAATCGGATGACCAGAAATGCGTTTTTACTGAAATGTATTTTTCAGTTTTCTTGTATTTTCTCGAAATCGGCTCCAACGATTTTGTTTAAACTATGAATATGAACTACACTATAAAAAGCTACAACTTTTCGGTATTTTATCCGTCTAGCATGCATATCGGTTTTGTTCCTGATCGGTTTCAGATTTTCATCCGTCGTCAGAGCAAATTCACCAAGTTCGTGTAGAGAGTTTACTTCAACGAAATGTTTCTGCAACTAACTAATACTTGTTAGTTGCATATATCCAACATTATCCAAAATTAATTAGAAATAAATAGATTGCCAAAATACCGAGTTTCAAGAAAATTAGTAAACCGGAAGTGTGCTTTACTGAAGAGATTTTCAGTTTTCGAAGAATTTCATTAAATTTGGCAAAGTAACTATACAATTTATCAATTACAAAACTGGAGTAAGAGAAAGTGTTTGAGTGATTTACACCAGATTTTTGAATAAAGCATTAAGGGAGTTGCGTAAATAATGAATGTCTTGTTTAGTAATTTTTCAAATAAACGAAACTGATCTTTCATGATTCAACAGATTATGGTCCCGCTCATCAAAAACATAAAATAATACAAGTGAAAGAAATTATTTTTTTTATTATTCCTTCCAAATACTATAGTGAAAAATACCATAGAAACTTATTTTTTAAAGGAAATCTATTTTTTTGTTTTAAACACAAACATACTAGGACAGTGAGACAGAATACAGTCCGGATGCCGGCAGTGCACTGAGAGGGCTCTGGGCGCCAATGACGTTAGATGCTGACGCGCCTTAAATTAAGAAAACAAACAAACAAACATACCAGAAAAACTGCCGGAGATCACGGAGGATCCCAGATGAGGTCGGCTATCTATACCTCCCAGAACAAGAAGTGATGCCATAGCGCTACACTGCATTCCCACGGCTTCAGCGTCAGCTTCACTCTGACAAAATAAAGCAAATGTTGTAACATTTTCATTGGCTCTTTGCATTCAATTACCTCGCATATTTACTAGACATTGCTTTCAAATCAATAAAATAAGTTAATTCTGAAGATACTTAATATATAAATGTGTGTGTATAAATACCTGAAGATTTAGTAGCGGATGAGATAATAAATCACCGGCAACCGTTAATTTAATTGTCAGTAATTGATTGCAGATAGAATTCCATTCTGGAAGAATATGCAGAGATCGAACCAAATGGATACACTCCTCCACTAAAGTACTAGTATGTGAAGGCGTAACTAAAACCGGTATTTTCACATCTGCAAAGATTGTTTTTTATTTTTGGTCTATTATCAAAAGCATAAACATAAAAAAACTACATCTGCAATAACAATTTCAACGGAGAGGTTCGCTCAGCGGTAGTGCGCTTGACCCCGAAGCGGAGGAGCGGATCGAGTCCAGCTATGCTGCTTAGATTTTCTCCTTCTAGAAGCCTCTACAGCTCAATCTCCTGAAATGGTCAGTATTGTAACAGAGAACACTGCCCGGAAGCCAGCAAGCAATGTGCTGAGAAAGTTACGGACGCCAAATACTACAGATGTAGACGCGCCTTGATTATTATCAAATAATTAATATTATAAAATTTCAACTAATTAATTCTCTATAGGCTTAGAAATATTCAAAATAAAACATTTCATTATCATCAATAAACACATAAAAATATGTTTTTCACTTCTTTTTTTTATCAAGAATTAGTTACAATTATTTTATTAAATTAACAATTTTTATGTTTTTTTAAAGACGCAGGAGAGAAGAAGATCAAATTCGTTTCTTGACGTGAGTGATCAATGATTACAAATTTAGATACTTATTTAATTGCTATGTAATTTTTATATGCTGTTTTCTCTAGGATTAAATGACGACTGTTAATTTATTTTATTTTTTCAATCGTTACTTTTCACTTGAAACGTCTGTTTTTGAGCAATTAATCAATGCGGCCACTTATGTGCTCCAATTTTCATACAAACTATGAAAAATACACATACACAATGTACAAAACCAATTTTAATTACCTCCATTGTATACATGAATATCTGCTTGACATGTAATTGCTACTTCACCAAGTAAATGCAATAATCTTTCCAATACTGTACATCGTTCTTCCACATCCGAAATACCATGCGGTAATATAGTTTTCAAAAGACGGTAAGTAAGTAACTAAAAAATAACATAAATAAATAATTTTTTAAGAATGAAAATTATTTGGAAATTATAAAGAAATATTTCTTACTACCTGAGTAAGAAGATCAGATTTAGTCTGAGAGGTAATAAGCAAAAACAGTTGATCTAGCCAGGATTGGGAACAAAGCGCTTTGCAAACTGCAGGATTTAGACTTATCGCTCTCAAAAGACTTAGACTAACCCAATGCCTTCCCTGAGTTATAGAAGTTAGATTTGAACTACTTGATTCCTATAAAAATTTTACACTGAATTGTTACAAATTTATAATTACATAATTGCACAAATGTATAGTAACTAGAATATTTAGAAATACTTCTCCACCAAAACGTATACCTTAACTAAAGAGCGTAATAGACTAGTAAATATTCTCAAACTAGATGGTTGCATAGAATGACCATCTATACCACAACAAAGTGCCATAGTCCACAATAAAATGACAGAAGAGTGCTTTAGAATTACATTTGGATTACTTTCTTCTAGCTTTGTGACACCTAAAATATCATGAATCAGGAAATAGTGAGAATTCAATTCTTGCTATTGGTATAGATTAATGAATTATGTGAATAATTTTTTAAGTAATTATGTAAACACTTACTGTTTCCAGTTTCCATTTCTGCTTCTAATTCAACTTCATTATCATTGGTAACCGGCGGATCGGCAAGTTTCAGATCATATTTCCCTTCTTTACCCATTCGGTAAGAGTTAGCAGAACCATTATCCCATTGTACCCTAATCCAACCATCTTCACCCAACTCTCCTATAACTCGACCTTCTCCTGGAGGTGGTCCATCCTGCAGATAATTATTTTTAATTCATATAAATGGTTTTATAAATATAAACGAACATCCATAAACGTAAAAAAAAAATACCTGATCCCCCCACTTCCAGTCAGGCCCACGAACTACTCTCGTTCCAATCTGGAGTAAAGCTGCAATATCGGTCCCGCTAAGAGAATTAACATCATGTTTATAATTAATGCAGTGGTCTTCATAAATAACATGTTTTTCTTTATTAGTAGTATTTTCTGCATCTTCTGCGCAAGCTGTAATGCCGCTATCCAACTCTGAAGCAATCGGAATATTAATCAATGCATTCGTTCACCATTCATTATTACATGCTTTTATAGTTTGTAATATGTAAGATAAACCCTTTAATATAAATAAATACAAAATTTTCAATGCATTCTACAATGGTCAACAATTCTACTTTTTGCAGCTTTTAATGTTGTATTCTTGGCTAATTTCACTAAGGATATATTATAAATCAAAGAATCAATAACAAATTATATAGGTACAAGGGAAAAATTAATATTATTGCTCATCTCAACAGAATAATATATAAAGTGTTCTTTATGATGAAATAAAAAAAAAATAACTCCCTATAAAGTATTTGATAAATAAACAACAAAAATTAAATATATTATTTACAACCAAAATAACTTTTTTACATATAACCTACCGATTTCCTTTAATACTGTCTCAATTAGGGATAATATTCCAGAATTAATGATCAGGCTTAATTCATTCCCATCTAATCTTTCGGTTAACATTCCTAATAAGACTAGCATAAATCTGTAACAATAAAAATATAGATTTAGATAATAGTAGTTATAATAAAATTGTAATTGGAAATAATCTCTTGATTCAAAATTCACAGTGCAAATTTATGAGATAGAGTTGAGCTAAACTAAACCTTAGGTGCAGTAAGCCATGAAGAGTTTATTGCTTGTCAAGCGTGATTTGATGGAGTTAGTAAACACGAAGCAGTTCCCTTCGCAGTTTAGTTCCGCCTTCACTAACATGTACGCCTACGCTAACATGTAGTATAAACCCCCCCCCACTTTTTCTCACAGTGCTTACTTGAATTAAAATTCCAAAAATATCCAAGAAGAAAATGAAACCGTGGTATATATCAAGATACCACAATTATCATATGCATTAAAGCCGAAGTTTCCGCGAGGAATACTAGTTTCAGTATCAGCATTATTATTGTAACTTTCAGACTGAAATTTAGGCCAATTTATGGTCTAAGAAAAACTTATGGAAAAAGTACCAGTACAAGAATTTTGTCTGACCTGGACTGTTCTAATGACTTTAGAAGCAAACTGCGTCAAATCGAAAGCAACATTCTACACCTGGTATTCTAGGGGGATATTAATAGTAAAGGCTATAGTGCTGGCTATTTGGATAGTATATATTTAAATTTCTTTATAAAAAAATATGTTTGACACAAAAAATCTTGACAAATATTTGACAGAAAATTCAATTTAAATGTTCAAAAGAAATAGATTGATTTACCTAGTCCAGGATAATTTCCTTGTAGAAAAAATACTGTTTCCATTATAAATTTTGCTGCATCGCCAACCACGACATACATAATCTCTAAGGCTTTGAACGGTCCATTCAACAATTCGACTTTTGGCTAGTAAAACTTCAAGTTTTTGATGTGGTGTAACAAGATGGATATCATCCATTGAATGTCTAGCTACTTGTCGACTGAAAATATCGTTTGATTTAAAGATAAATAATAATCCTCTAACATTACCATTACCAAAATAATCTCTAATAATACCAAAATTCTTTGGAAGTTTGAATACCTTGGGCAATATTTGGAATAATTCGGACCTAACCATCCATTGAGGATATTATATCTAACAGAAGGGATGAGAAGATTTTTAGATAACAATTCAAGCATCATTTCTAAGCCTCTCTTTCTTAAGTTTGCTCTTTCTACCTATAAGGATCAAGATTATTAACAACATAAATTATATTTGTTATAAAAAAAAAATGGATTAGAAGCTGCAATTTACCTGGCTGTACATAGCTTTTCTAAGCGTTTCTATATCGACACCATCTTCTTGTGTCACAAAATCCAAAATTGAATTCATTAAGTCTATGTCAAAGCCACCACGTACAGGAATATTGTGAGTTTCTTCTAAAATAACAAGCATTATAATGGTAGATTATAATGCATTAAACATTTTTTGAACAATACCAAATAAAGAAAATTGTATAAAATTAATTACCAATGCTGGTTTGAAATTCCTTGCTTTTACTATTTTTATCGGTGATAATATTTTCTTTCTTCATTTCTGTGTTTTCATTTTCCTAATTAAAACAAAATTTTTAGATGCTTATACGGATGAATGTAAGGCACTGACAAGAATATTTATTTGCATAGATTTGATATGAAATTTATTTCGTTCTCAATTTTTTGTTTTCGGGGAAGATGGCTCACTGCGTTCTCGAGAGATCTATGGCACCCCGAATGGTGCCTGGATGAGACATTTTCAAAATTAACCGTTCTTTCCAGGCCATAATAAATTTATTTAAAAAATTGTTGAATAACATTAGAATAATAGCTTACTTTGCAAGTTTGTGACTTGAAACAAGAATGTTTTAAATCCGAAACAAATTTATGAATTTTTCTTTTCCATGGTGGTTCTGTATACAATAACTGCAAATTTTTCAACCCATTTAATTCATGGCTGGTAGCAGGCCTTACTTCATATAAAAGAAACCTGAATAAATAAGGACAATAATAGCAACTATACTTTTAAACAGTGAGCAAATGTATCTAGAATAATGACATTAACTAACTACTGAAAATAATTTTAATATTGTCCTTAAGACAAAAAGTCACATACCTACATTTCTCCATTACAGGAGCACAAACTTCTTTATAAGAACGATTTTGTTCTTGTCTCATTTTTACCAATTTCCATTTAGTCTGATGTATTGCTTTAGCTATAATATTGAAACAGGGTGCAAACGCCGTACCTCCTATAAAAATGCCACATAAACAATAATTACTTTTTAATTCGTAAAACTAGCTAAACTAGCTAACTTATTCTGTAAGTGTAGATGATTCTAAAGGAAAATATAAATACTTGCCTTTATCGGCGACTGTAACTATATGGACCAATGCTAAATGCCTAATAAGTACTGCTAACAATAATTTGGTCACTTCTTCAACTGGATGATCATGACTAAACTCAGAATGTATCAACAAATTCTGTTGTTTGAGGTGACGCTCCAAAGAATTCATTAAAGAAGTCATTGCTTGTTCCTAGTAATTTAAACACAGTAAATAAATTGATAAAGATGTAATAGTTATTATGTTTTTGTTCTTGATGGCAAATTTCTTTGTAAACGAACATTTTGTCTTCTAAAGTAACAAAAATCTATCTGGTGTGTAATATTCGGACGATTATCTCCTTGAATTCTCATATTTCTATCTGTCAAATTTTCTTCAAACTTGGTATTTTTACTAAAGATTTGGTTGCCCTGAATTACTATTCAGGTGGTGTGAAATCAGTCTTACTTTATATATGTTGGATGCAGTTGCTGATTAAATGTGATCATATCATAGGCCATTAAGCAGCGCTTCTATTAAATCCACAACAATACCACATGGGTAATTTCAGAGAAAAGCTTAACGTTTTAATTCCCTAAAAATCTCCTAAAGTCAATTTTATCGGAAAAATATGTTTAATCTAATAATGTAAAATAAATAATTGTGGTTGGTTGTGCGGAGCTGGAAAGCATCAGAGTTATTTTACCGTGATAGCTCGCTTCTTTTTGTGGTCATTGCCGGTTTCGGGCGTTCGCCCATCATCAGGATGCTTTTTGTCAAACAGTATGATAACATAGATTTGCACAGAGCAAATTTAGTTGATACGCTCAACTAAATTATGATATACTATCAACTAAATTTGCTCTATGCAAATCTTTGTTTGACAAACGCATCCTGAAGATGGGGGAACGCCCGAAACCGATCGATGACCACAAAAAGAAGCAGGCTATCACGGAAAATATTTCTGATAATATAAATAAATGTGAAATAAAAGTAAGATTAGCAATTTAAAAAGAAATCGTTGAACCCATTTATGAGAAAATCCCAAAAAGTCATGCAACCATTCAGCAGTCTTCAAACTTGCAGTTTTAGCCTTAAATGCATCTTAATATTGTGAGCGTGGTAGAAACGATATTGTAATGAAACGCACTTTAGAGGAAGGAAACTTAATCTTAATTAGCACCTTCCCAAGAACTTCCCCAAAATAAAGTTTCCTTTTTCGTTTTCGAGAAAATCAAATTAAACTGAAAAAATTCAAGAGTTTTTCGGTTAACCGATTTTCTTTATGTCGATTCCCTGATTATATCAAAATAGAATATCAATTTGACCCTTTTCCGATTCTTCGTTTTTGAGGAGGATGTCCACTGATACAACTTTTTCTTCTGTGCTCAGAACATCTGCCTCCAGAGAAAACTTTCACTCGATTGATAATAGTTCCACTTGGTGAAAGAAATGATAACTTTCGGTGTTATTTGAAAATGAGTACTAGGAAACCTTTTTATAGGCAATTATGTACTGCTGCTAAAACCAAGGCACATAACATTTGGGAGCTTTCTACATTCATCGAGAATGGCTGTTAATAGTAAATTTTGACTTAGTTTAAGTACATAATCGACATGAGCTAGAATCTGGCATACTGCTGGCAAAATACGAGAAGGACCTATTAGCAGTCACGTGCTAAATACGTTCGCCCAGTACAAAAGCTTATAGTTCCCATTAGTAAGTAAAGTGCAGAAAAAAGTGTATAGTACAAAATTATGATATCTAAATATGATAAAAATGCTTACAGACAGCCCAAGATCATTATCTAACTGCGCGGGTTGCGGTTGGGCAGCCACTGGAGGTTCGGCAGTAGGAGTAGAGTCTGCGCTCCTTGCTTCACCTTTCTCTTCAAACGGACTAGGAGGCGTTAATGATTGGAGACCTCCTTTAAGAAAACCTGATCCTGCTGGCTGATTAAGCCACTGACGACATTCTTCTTCAGCTGGAGAAAGTGGAATACTTACACATAAGCAGTAAGCGTGAAGTCCTAACAAGTAACCAAGAGCACGTTCTGCATCCAATAATATGCCGATGGTTCCTACTGTAGAAGACATTGCACAACCCTATAGATTAAATATTATAAATTAATATTTAAATATAATGTTTTAAATATTAATTATGGACAATTTCTGGTTTATATTCATAAAATTTACTTACAGGTGTCATATTATCTTCAGGATCCACGTAAGTACCCACACAATATGATTGCAGAAGATCTAAAGGAAGTTCTGCTGTATCAACATGTCCCTCTTGACTTTTGCATAAAAGCTTCTGTACTAGATCACTACGAGAATCATCACACCTGCGAATTTTATTTTAAGGCGTTTACGAACTACTAATTTTTATATACACAAATATAAATATGAAGAAAAGGAATATAAATTTTGGATTGATTTCATTTTTAGTATTTATACCTTAAGTCTTGAATATCATACACCTTATTATTTATCAGAATCCATAAACCACCATCCCTGTTATGGTTTTCTAAATCAGCTTTTCTAATGAAAGACATTTCATCAGCGCTTTTAGTTTTGACAGTACCAACAGAGCCATCTAAATATCATAAAATAAAAAAATTACCCTCGATAACGCGGATAGTTGCTGTTTTTTTTATCAATTTTGCTAACTCTTTCTTTTATTACATTCTCACAAAAAATCAAGTATCTAATTGCTCAAAGCAAAACAAAATCCAACGAAACCAACTAACGAAATAGTTTTTATCTTTCATTACCAAACTGGCTGGTTGCCTAAATGTCTATACAAAAAAACAAACATCTTTCCTTTTAAGAGTGGAAGAGAAACTACAGTTTTGATCAGAAGTGAAATGCTAACTATTGTGCACTACTTCTACCATAGTAATATAAAGAAAATTAGCTCTAGCTAATTTTTTAGCTGTATTTTTTATAATTAGCTAGCTATTTTTTTAATTAATAACTTCTCTTATTCACTTTAATAAATTCTAAAATTCCCTATTCTAATAGTAAGCCATATAACACGAAATAGAGTTAGTTAAGTTCATTTATCAATTTTACATTACACTTACTTGTGACTCCAGGCCAAGATATATCGTCCTCATCTTCTCTATCGAGCCCAGGCGTACATCGGTTAAAAGCTTCTAAAGCATCCATTAAAGGTATAAAAATATTAAGCCAGTTCTCTGAAGGCAAAAGCAAAGGTACTTCTTCGTGAACCATTACCATAGAAAATATCAATTCTGGCAACAAGATTTCTAAAAGCAAAACAAAAAAAAATGTTTAACAGAAAAGATGTACTACACTTCCATTTCAAGTATTTCGCATGCATGGTAATTAGATAGTTAGGTTGGCAAATGTAAACATGAAACTTATTAGCAGAGCAGGGACTATGTCCATCGCTACATGATTGTTTTAACTTAAGAATGAAAAAAAAAAGAAAGACAATTTTGGTGATCATTTTTGTTTAAACATTATTATTATTTTATTTCCTACTTTCAAATGACACAGTATTAAATAAAGTGATATTTCCGTCAACTAATCTTCGGTAGTGAATCTTGTGTTGGATCTCCGCGTTTCTGAATTTTTGATTTTCTCTTTTTGGCGTTAGCACAAGTAATTACCCAGGCACTTACTATTTTTGAGTTGTGCTAATCCTCTACAAAATCACAATCAAGCGCGCTTGCAGGAGTAAATCTTCAAAAATAATGTTCATACAAAACATTCTCAACATTTCAAAACATAGGAGACTCCAATTCAAAAATTTTGAAATACTTGGAGTAACACCAAAGAGAGAATGTAAATTAATGTAACAGATTTTTTAATAATTACAGTAAGATACATAAAAAAAAAATACATAATTTGACAGTCATTTTAAAATTAAGAAGTCTGAAACTATAAAAAATGCATTTATGCAATAACTTATTAATTATCAAAATAATCAACTATATTCAACATTTGTCACTACAACTTAAAGTGCGAATGGATGCTATTTTACTTTCAAAATTCTCATTAATAAATGTTAAGCACGTAAAGTTTCTACATCAAACCTACCAATACTACTGCCACGTAGAATCATAGCAACAATACTATAATATTTGTTGCTTTGTAATGCAATTTCAGCTGCTAAGTTAAGGGTTCCAGTGACTAATTTACAGAGTTGCTCAATATATTTTTTTAATAAAGCCTCAGCACCCATTCTGGATTGTTCTAAAAATAATTTTATTTATTAAAGCTTAAATTATGCATTTATGAAAATAAAGAAGAGGTGTTTTCTTTTGTTTTTATTACTACCATTATGAGCCTTTTCTTGAGAACTGTGAGGATAGATTCGAGCTATGAGAAGTCTCTGAAATCGAAGTAATAAATTGAGACTAGGTGAACTCTGCTGCTGTTGCCAAGTATCATTTCCAATTCTTGATAATCTAGATTCAGTCTGCCAGAGACAATTTCTACCGAAAACATATACTGAATATAAAATCAGTTTAACAGAAATAGTTAAAAGAACAATGAAAAAAACATTACTGATTTTCTTTTAACAAATATCAAAACATGAATTGTCTCAGACGTTACTAAATTTTAGTAATGCATAAGCTTGAACTTCGTATCGAATTTGTGTTATGCTAAGCCATACACAAAAGAGAGTGGCGGAGGGCAATCTCTAAAAATAAATATTTATACCAAAGGGACTCAAAGAATTCTCAAAACCACAAAACATAAAAGACTATATTTCGAAAGCTGACATGACTGAAATATTTCCTCTTACAGTATAAGAGATTATACTGATGGAACTGATTATAAATATCAAAGTTGCTAATACTTTAAATAAGGGGCCTCAGTTGATAAATTATTCTCAGTCTTCAAAAATATTACAATAGACACCTTCCCTGAGCTTTAAATTAGCGGGACAAATAATATAACACAAAACTTTCTTAATTAACAGAAGGGTTATAGGGCATTCCTTATCTCAAATATCTCTCCACTAAAACATTTTACTCGTTACCTTAAAAGCTGTTTAACTAGATAAAAAAGAGGTACGCCTGACAAATAATTTTCTTTAGAATCCGATTCCATGGACGTCATTATTTCAGAAGAAATTTCAGTATGTTCGGCTAAAACATTAGGTAAAACCAAAAATAATTTTTTTTGCTATAATGAGATGTACATTTAGATAAAATTATTTTCGAAAGCAGACCCATTATAGCTGCCTGAAGAGAAGTTTCTAAACCTCCATCTGCCATAAGGCTGGACACAAGCAAATCTGTCATAAAATGTTGCCCATGACTCATGTTACATCCACGCCAGTCTGCATGAAGAAAGAATAACAAAAAAGTAAAGATTCAAACCAAAAGTAATAACAATAATAGTACTAAGATAAAAATATTTAAATATTCCAGTTTTACCTGCTGCTGGAAGTAGTGATGATAATGTTTTCGCTCTTTCATCTACGGTTGGAAGCAGTATACTCCAACCAGCTTGTAAAGTTGCCTGAGCTGCTGCTTGAATAGTTTCTAGCACACCGTTATTGCTAGCTAACTCTACAACAATGTGTTTTAAACTATTCAACAAAGGGGAGCCTGGTTCCATACCAACATTGCGAACGTCTACGTTATGTATGCTCATTGAGTGCAACTACAAACAAGAACACAACAAAAATAAGAGAAAGTAAAAAGTTAGAGGTCCATTATTTATCTAGTGAGTCAAAAGAACTGAAAGGAGTAAATTTCATCTCTTCCTTAATAATAATTAAGGAAGAGATGTAATCTTATGCTATTGCCCGAGATGTACACAATTCCGAACCGCAAAGTTCCAGATTTGCTCTTAAAAAAAAAAAAAATCTCCCTAATAAACTAAAGACGACATTCCACCAATTCCATGTAAACACTGCGGATACAAGCACAAGCATTCGCTTGCATAAAATTCTAAAATTACAAACGTAAAAGACCCATTATAGCTGCCTGAAAAGAAATTTCTTCACAACAAAAGACTATTCAAGATGAAGCTATTATAATACAAAAACTCCATAATCGAATCAAATTCCAACTCTCTAGATTAATGTAGCTAGATTAATTTCAAAAATTACAACTGTCTAGTCGTAGTATTGGTTAAATAATAAAGCATAACACATGATACATAATAATAATAATAATAATAATAATAATAAAGCGCACTTTATGGTTGGTTGCGCTGTGAGAGACGTTTGAGAGAAGAAGGAGAGGTTAGATGTTGGTTAGGATGCTGCCTAAGGAGTGAGAGGGACATTAGGTGACGTGACTGTTGTGGCTGTTGCCACCCCCTTCGTTCAGCGTTTCCGCAATGGCGTGATGCCAAAGGATAATAATAATAATGGTACACAGGGAAGGGATTTGTACAGTGGCAGCGCGCTGGACTAGCAACGTGGAGGTCCCGGGTTCGTGTCCAGCTGTCCTCCCCTATACAGCTCACTGTCCGAGAAAGAACATTGTCCGGAGGCCGGCAGTGCAATGAGAAGGCTCCAGGCGCCAATGACCATAAATGTTGACGAGCCTTAATTAAAAAAAAAACTGCCCAGAGTTCGGCATTGTACTGAGAAGGTTCCGAGCCGCTGGCGCCACCTAATTTAAAAAAAAATACAGTATCCTTCGTTAACGATCAAAGCCCATCTCTCAGCAACGTAATACAAACAAACATTTTACTAACAAGTGGCCGTTAGACACAAAGACACAGCCGGAATCACATAGTAGGCACATTCACTACTCGACAAAATACTAAATGAAATACATATTACTCAAATACCACGAACTCTTCCGAAAGGAGTTCATTTAGGGACTAAACTGATAATTGCACATATCAATATGTGTACAATGAATCTCATGATTACCATGACATTATAATGAATAAATATTTCCCAATAGCACAAATCAATGACAATGTCGAAACATGCGATAAACTAAAAATGTCAAGATACATGTAATACAAGAAATTTCGGTAACTGAACAATCTATATTATACACAAAAAGAATAATGACTTAAACTAATACATCTACACGAAACAGACAGATCATCCTAGATACTCTACTTTAAAACACCTTCATATAAGTTACAAATTTTAAAACAAAATTTGCTGATACTGATTATTCAAATCACTCATAAATACACAAGTCACCCTTATGAATTGGCACATTCCAAATTCTCATTCTAAAAACTCTTACATAAGACAATGTAAAACGGGGTATTAATGAACCGAGCACAAATGACTGGTATTATCCTGTAAAACCTGTTTAGAGAAAGCATTCTCATCACAAACATTTGATACATGGAATATCATATATCTGCCTAAAAAGTATCTTCAGTCGAACTCCTTATATTCTAAGACATAACCACAACAGAAATTTATCCCATTCCTAGCATAAGTACATCTTACCAACATTATGCAACACTAAATACTCTGCTATGCTAAACATTTAAAACCATTTTACAACATATTGCTAGCTACCAGATAAAAAAAAAATTACAAATCATCCATTAGCAATTTCACGAACCCCGCTAACATTATAAAGTTAACTTTAGGAGGTAGTTGAATCTTCATCCATAGAAATCTTTATACATAGAACAATTAAATACATTTTCACAATGATCATTACATGAGGTGTTTATAAATATTCCCATTAAAGACCAAAACTCGCACTCTTCCCCTAATAATTGTTACCAAAATATACGTCGCCCTAATACTCTTAACAAACCTGGTTACAGTTTTATTTCAACAATAACTCTATGTGAACTTTAAAAATTAAGAAAATTTGTACAACGGCATAACATGTCGTATCAAACTGTACGCTTAGAATATTCATACCACCGGGGCTGTTATTAATCTATCGCATTATACATGGTTTTCCCAGCAATGAATGGCATACATTTTATATAGATAAAAATCACTCTTTACAAAGAATTCATTCAGAAATCTTACTAAATATGAATTGATATTTGGTACAAAATTTTATGTTCCCTAGATCTTATGTATTTCAAAAAAAAAAAAAACTAAATAAATAAATAAATAAATAAAAGACACTAATAATTAAGTAAAAGAAATCGGTAATACAGCCAATATCATCTGATCGGTAGTTGGACATAAGTCCACCTGAAAAAAATTGGCCAAAATCAACCACAAAAAGCCAAATTGATAAAAATAAATTTTATTCAGGAGTTGTATAGTTAAGATACTTTAAAACGCACAGCAAATTTCAGCAAATTCATAAAGTTATCCAAATCAAACTGTGGTTTCTTATAAGAAATTGACGTATTTGACTATCACTAAACAATCCAGATCAAGATATTGAGCGTATTTGATCAAAGTATTAACGAGAATGTTGAGCCTGTAGCTATAATTATGGATGCAATCCTTTGCTTAAAGTTTGATCAATTTTAATACCTGTAGTCTAAGCAAATTCAATGACGCCACAATCATGCATTCCTTTGTCTGCGAAGGAGGCCAGTCCGACTGTCCTGTAGCGCCTTCACATGACTGTTGCAATATCTGATCCAGTCTTGAAAAAGTATCTTTACAAACATCTAACACCAGTGGAACTCGAAGACCAATCAACCAACTTTCACTTGTACCCCAAGCAAAACACTAAAATTGATATTTAAATAAAATTATGTACAAATTTCAAAATTTCGAAGTTAAAATATATTAAATGTAATAATATAGTTCGTTACCTGAGTGGGTCCAGCAGCAATACCAACTACTTGACCAGAAGAAATTGCTGAAGTAACCAGCGTGGGTTCTTCGGATACTAAGCCTACGCCGCCGCCACCACCACCATCAGCACCTAATTGGCTGTACTCTTTCTTACCCCAAGTATATAGTTCACCTTTGTCAGTAAGAGCCATAACATGCACTACACCAACTGACACATCTTTAACAACTTTACCTGAAAATATTGATTCCCAAACATAGAATAACCTGAAAAAGCTTCTTCAAAACAGACATATGTGAAATGAATATTTCTGAACAAAATGAATGCTTGTAGTATATTAAATAAATCTAATAATTTTTGCAAATGTCTTCATTCAATTTTTCATTATACACATAATAAACAATTAAATATAAATATTTATTATTAAAAAGAAATATATTAAATTCACCATCTAGCGCTGCGATTAACTTTGGAAATCTAACATGTTCTTCTGAGGAATGGCCCAATCTATAATTGTCACCTTTTCCCCATGAGTATAATTGTCCATTTGCTGTTAATGCCATACTAAACTGATTGCCACAAAAAACTCTAACTACATGAACGCCTTGCAAACGCTCAATAAGTTTTGGCATTTTGCTGCCATCACTGCCTCCACGGCCTGTAATAATGCAAATTCGGCATCATAATTTACATTTTTTCTTATTGTATGCTTAATATCAATGAAAAACAAAAACTCCGACCAAGTTTCCCATAGTCTCCATCGCCCCATGAATATACTAAACCAGTTGCAGTCACAGCCAAAGTTTGAGCATCTCCACTTCCACATGCTACATCTACTATATGTTGTCCTAAAATATTGATAATCAAAATGAATGTAGGCAATAGAAATACAAGAACTCTAGAAAGCTTTGGGGGTTATGTTATACCTTTTAACGCTGAAACAACTAGTGGCATGCTAACATCTTCACTATTACCATGACCTAATCTACCATAGTTTCCTCTCCCCCAGGTGAAAAGATCGCCTTTATCATTAACAGCGGCACTATATAAAAAAAAATTATGTTATTCCTTGCACCTATTTAATTAAATTATGAACACAGCCCTAACTAATTAGTATGTCATACTAAAAGAGATATGTGCTTCAAAGCACTGAATATAACTGCTTAATGTACCTATAACTACTTCCGGCTGATATCTTAACAATCACATGACATGCAAATGCGTGTACTGGTTGTGGTTCCGTTTGTGAGTGATTATCACCATGTCCCAATCGACCTCCGTCACCTACACCCCAAGTATACACTTCTCCTTCTGCAGTTAGCGCCATATAATGCTTACCATCTGCCCGGCAAGAGATATCAACTATCTCCTTCAAAGCAAGCGCTTCAATTTTTTCAGGACACTGAAAAAGGATTTTAAGTGGTTAATTTTTTTTTTGTTTAACAATAAACCAAATACAAAATTTAAAAAAAAAATCAACTAATTTTACCAAAGATCCATTGTTGTTTGACAATGTATAAACTGTATTGCATGTTGTAAGTACAAGTACTGATTTTTCAGAACAAGCCATCTTTAATACTCCTAGTTCTCCTAATTGTTCACAAGCTTGTGGTCCTTCTTGCAACGACCATGGTACCCAACCCCAAGCACGTACCTCTTGATACAATTTTCTATTCTACTTAACAAAAAGAAAGAAAGAAAGTAAACTAATGATAATTAGATGTACAACCATTAACAATTACAGCAAAATATTTATAAAAGTCAATAACCTCTAGAAAAGTAGGAGGTGGCAAGTAAGGTGACGCCAATCTATCCAAATGGGCCATCAAAACAATTGCTGCCAGCTGTAAATCGACTTGTTCTGTGTCGTCTTCTGGCAACTGAAGATAACGCAGAAAACATTCAGTGGCACTAACCTGTGTAGCATAAAAGAAAGAATACTCTTAACATCAAGAAAGAGAGGTTCATGTTACGAATAGTAGGGAAAAAGAAAGGATTACATTCTAATGAAATATTCTTAACTGATGAATTTCCTTAAGAATTCCTTAACTCACTTCTTCATAACCAAGAAAGGATGATTTTGGAACAGTGCAAAAAATAAAAAAAAATGTAAACAAATTACCTTAAGCGCAGATGAATCATTCCAAACATCAGATCCATTCGGAGACTTTATAATTTCTATATTAGCCAAACGTCTTAAGAGCGGAACCAAGGGAGGATTATCAATTGTATTTTCGATCCTGAAAAATATAGAGGAAAAATATTATGTATTCATTTGAAGAATCATTGCGTCAACAACATTTTATTACTCCATCGAACGTAATTGCAGAAAGAATACAATTATCTAGATTTAATAATAAAAAAAGGACCTTCAAAAGCAACAGAAACAGAAAATTTTAAAAATGGAACAATGAAAAAGTTTACAGAATTTTTAAATAAAAATTCTTTTATATTAACTGAATAATGTTTCTAAAAAAAAACAGACTAATACAAGGTTTTCTCACTGCAATACTATGTTATAATTGACAAATCTTCAAACTTAGAATTTTTATAAATGTTTAATTAAATTCAATATAGCAGATAGAAAAAACTATAATAAAACGACCCTTTTAAGAGAAGCGTTACGGTAATGAGACCTAGTGGATGTTGGAGGAGGAATTATCTTTCTTAGAACCAGCCCTGATTCTAGGATTTCTCAGATAAATTAAATTGTAAGGGGTGCTGTAGGTTGAGTGACCTCATTCAGACACCTGAAGAAGGGTGCACAATAGAACTCTTTCAGTTGAAGTGCACGATTAAAAAAAAAACTAAACGAAATATCAAATTTGAAGTGTCTGCATTTTCAGTTACGCTGATCCCCTCCCTCGCGCACAGGCATATCTAAAAACAATTTCTTGCTCAGAGGAACTCAAAATATGTATTTCCACAGGAAACTCAACTTCAAAAATCTGGTGTGCAACACTCACACAACTTTTCTTACTCCAGTTCTGAAAATTACAACTGACAAATTTTATAGTTTGTGTACCGAATTTAGTGAAATTCATCGAAAAACTATTCAATAAAAGCGCACTTCCGATTTACTAATTTTCTTCAAACTCGGAATTTTGGCCTGTATTTATTTAATTAAGTTTGTTTGGATGATAGAATTGTATAATCTATCATCCAATTATACTATATCAACTATGATAGCACTTTAGATAAAAACCTAACCCCAATCCTCCCCCAAAAGTGTCCTTAAATGAATTTTCCCGGAAAAATGTTTCACATATGTAAATATTGTAGCTCTTTGTATGTGTAGTTGATGTACCAAGTTTAAAGAAAATCGTCGGAGCCATTTTTGAGAAAATCGCAAAAACGTAAAAAAACTAACTAGTAAAGTGGTACTTCCGGTTGAGGAATTTTGACAGATAAAGTACTGTCAGATCCCATGGTGATACCTAAACGAAATATCAAGTTTCAACTTTCTACGGTTTTTGGATTTTGAGCCATGCTGTTCTTCACACACACACACACACACACACACACACACACACACCAAAAAACCACTTCTTGGACTCAGGGAACCTCAAAACGGATATTTCCAGTGAAAACTCGATATCGAAAATTTGACACGATTACAATACTTCCTCTTACTAGGAGTAAGAGAAAGTAAAAATGTGATACGGATAGTATTGCAGGAAGAAAAAGTGATAAATTATGTAGATGTTATCAAATGAAGTAAAGAGACAAATGGTTGTTTTAATGCAGGGGTCTCCCTTAAACATAGCAATATACCAATCAATTAGCATATACCAGACCAGGGTCAAATTCAATATTAATCTGTGAACCAAATCATAAACTAAAAATGAAGCGAGGAATGTAAAAATGAGGCTAAACCTAGGGCTGTTACCCTAATACCTTGATGTAGATGTACACTATGATAGTGAGATCTATGATTGCCTATGGTTCATGCTTTGGACTGTCAAGTCAATCATCAGAACCCTGAAAAGGAACAACTTCTAGACGTAAAATGATAAGAAATGAAGACTTGTTACTGCTGCTCATCCTCAAACTTACACCTCTTCGCCTAGTGGTCGAGAGGGTGTGGGGAGCTTGAGGAGCATCCAACACTCTCTGAAGGACTACGACGCTATTATCAAGAAAATGTTTAGAAGCCTGGGAATATATTAAGTACTGGAAGAGGAGATATCCTTCCTAGATCTTTCTCAGAACTTAAAATCTTAGAGAATATACTTTGGAACGGGTACTATAGGTCCAGAGGTCTCATCCTTTTCATTAGGGAAGCAAAATAGATCATTCAGGTCCCCTCATCAATAAAAAAAAAAGATCAAAGAAAAAGAAATCTGATGGTTCGAGATCCGGTCTAGCAGGCGGATGTAGCAGAACCAATCATCCTAATTTTTCAATAGTTTCAAGCAATGTCCTGTTAAGGTATTTCTTCCCTCTGCAAACTTACTTTTCCGGATTCTTACTAGCAGGATTCTTACTTCTGATGCAACTCATTTTGCATATGTCTTCTTGCATATAAGCAGCAATGAGATATAGAGTTGAAAGTTCCAGTGGTCGTCACGTACTTTGTTAATCACACACAATTTTCGGTTACTTTGAATTGATCAACCCTATAAGTAAAAGTTCACACAATTTCATACGACTTATAGCGTATTGCTCAAGTATAAATTTCAGACGGTTTAACCCTTAGAAAAAAATCTGTGTACCCCTTAAGGCTGTTCTTCCAGTTCAGATTTCTGTAGGACTTTCATTGTTTAAATGTTTAAATTCTTTCATTTAAAGTGATTTGCCTCTTTACTTATTGAATGACCCTCATAATTTATCGAAAGCATAAGTGAGTGGCTAATTCAAATTTCTATCTCACCTATAGAGTTATCCAGAATTATTCAACATTTCACAACTTATACTGAGAAGATGCACCGGCTTTAAAAATAGTATTTTGATAATTTTTTGTTGCTTAATTCCTCAAGAAATGATTTTCTACGCTGTATGAACGCTTAAATTATAAAAAATTATATAAGTACCTGTTGTCTCTACTACTATTTCTTTTGTTGTAAATTAAAAGCAATAGTAAAACAGCATCTAAAATATGACTTAATGTTGCCCTCTGAATGGCTAATTCCAACAGTAAACAAAGCGCATAATGCTGATCTTTTAATGGTACATCCTGTAAAGGTGAACTACTGCAGTTATCATCCCTAAAATTAGTGATTAATTAATTGAACAAGTACTTAATTTTGTAAATGATATAGGTCGCAATCAAAATAACAAGATTATATAAATTTTCATAAATTATCTCTTCTATTTAAGTGTTTAAAAGAAACTCACCCCAAAACAACCTGTCGTAGAAATTTTGTGGATCGGTCAACCACTTCCAACCAAACTGAAGAAACCTCTCCTTCATCAAAGAGATTTGCTTCTGGTAAAGACTGTAATGCTTCCAGAGATTCTTGTAATATTTCGGTACATAGGTCTGCATCTTCTCCTGTTAAGACATATTACATAAGATGATAATAACAATATCTGGTGTTAAACACTCCCACAATTTTCTCTTACTGTAATAAATTACTACAATTAAAAAATTGATTTATTTTCTTTAACTTGAAATTTTTATCCAATTGTCCCAAGATAATAAGGAATGGGAGTGGGGGTGACTCACATACATACCAGCATTTTCTAAGGACCACTTCTGTCGTGCTCAATGTACCTCAATACATTTATTTCCGGTTAAAACTCGATATCGAAAATTTGACGAGATTGCAATACTTCCTGTTATAGCAATGACAGAAGGAAATATATATTTTTTCACTTTATTCTTTGCAACTGCACGAAATATTAGCAAATCACAACAAGCAAAAGTTCTCATTGGATGGACTTATCAAGCCATCGAGAATGTTCAGAGCCCCATTTCACCCTGCACTTTCTTCCATTAAGGTCGCTGAACCAGTTTAACAAAGACCACAAACATACTTCATCACAGACTCAACTTATTAATCAAGTAAATACCATATGTGACAAGGCCTTTAGGATACAAACAGCACTGCAAAATCAACACTACTTGCTCAAAATTTGGCTTGGTAGCCAAAGCGGCATGACCTACGACTATAGAAGGAGAAAGGGTGCCATCCTTGATGAATCTAACGAGTACAAATTATAAACACATCGCTATGAGTCTTAAAGTATTGGAAAATTTCACTCTTTAGTGTCAAGCTTACGAACCCTAAGGTTTGAGAAATAATAAGAAGAGAAATGTTTTCCCATTCGACAAGTTCTTAAATTTTTCTTTCCTTTATCAAAGAATCTTTCCATAAAGAGAACGGTTTTAGGAACTTAAGGGGGAACAAGGCAGTTGTTGGCCGACTCCAAATATAATCCCATTTCAGAGACCAACGAACAATGAAAACTAGAGCACAGCTTTACTGCAAAAGGGTATTCATCTATAACCAGCTATGATTTCACACTCAAGTCGAGTGTACATCTGAATTTTTCTTTCTGTTGCACTTTTTGTTTAACATAGCCTGACGTTCGCAAATTATTCACCACACATAATCATATTCTACGAAGAAGAGTTCTACGTCATACAATGAGGTGAAAATTTGAGCATTTTGCTCAAATAAAGAACGATTCAGTAAGAAATGCATGAACTTTGAATTCGACATCACCATTTAAAGTTAAATGAAACTAGATACTGGAGATGAACAATACTTGACGGGTGCCGCTTTCCTATCTCTAAAGTGATCCAAACACATCAGGTTCCTATATCAGAATCAATTGTTCAAGAGCTTTACAACCAAAGGCTGCCATTCTTCCTACAATTGCTAGGCGTTAATCGCTGTAAACCTCGAGTTTAAACAGTTTGAAGAAGATGTTTAGTTAGGGATTTTCCAAATTCACTGGCATGGGAAAAAATGCCGTCCATTTTGGTACTGAAATGAGTGTATTACTTTCGCAATGGACAAAATAAAGGGACTGAAAGCAATAACATACCCATTACTCTTTTGTCACCATATAAAAACTCCCTGGTTTAGTAAAAATTTGGTGCAGGAAGCTCTGTTAATTCAGAATGTGGGAAAGAACCCTGCTTCCGACTGAGCATTACTATCTGCAACGATACATTTATCTCAATTGGCATATGGCAAATCTATTCTTTATTTTAGATCTAAAAATTGTTGTCTTGAAAGAATGGCAAAAATGCCTCCCAATATTTTCAAAGAAAAAAGTAATACAAGCAATTTATGTGATAAGAGAAGATAAAATTCCTTACCAGATCTCCAAGCACGTCGAAGAAAAGCAAATGAAAAGTTTAGTGCTGCTCTTGTGCCAACTTTTGCCAGGCCGGCTGAAGCCTTTTCAGCTAACTTCAGAGAACTGCAAAAAATTAAACATAAATATAATAGCCAAGAATAAAACTACATTAAAACTTCCTTATAAAAGAACTTTGGATTAAACTGAATAGTTTCCGTCATTTCTACGTTGGGGAAGTAGACTAGCCATTTCTTTAGGGATCTTGACATCCCTGAGACTATTCCAGTCCACGACACGAAAAATACTTAACTTCCCAACAATATACTAGGTCTGTAGAGACAATGTCCACAACTACTCGGGTTTATCATATCCTCAGGCAAATTCTAGTTCACCGCCAACATCATACAATGCATTTAGAGCCACAACAATGCAGAGAGAGTTAATCTTTAAACTACTTGGGATTAGATATCCACAGGCAATCTTAAGCTCACCACCACACAATCACTCAAACTTGTACAAACGACTACATTCTATGTTCTGACGCTTATGGAATTGCAAAAGATCGTCTAGATCGCAATATATTTGGCTTTATAGCCAGTCCCTCTAGAAGTCTAATATGTTCCCTCTTTTTTAAATAAAACAGCAATTAAACTATGTTCAAAAATACAGAATAACTTCTTTTTTTTTACGGCTTTTACAATAACATCATATGCCGCTCCTCAAAGCACAAAATAATTATAAAAGTGTTAAAATTGTTTTGATTACTCATTACTTAGAAAGATAATATATACAAATTAATAACTTTAAAATATGTGATTCCTCTTTCTATTACCTCTTTTTTGAGGGTGGATTTATCGTGTAAGACGTAACACTAATAGAAGAGACGTGACCTTTAGCTGGTGAAGCTGTGTTTCTTTTAGCAGTAGATTTGACACATCCCTCGCTTGTATTTGCAGTAGGTCTATGCCTGCCTAATGCCACGAAATATCTATGGGCAACCATTAATCGTTGCCTTAACCTACACGAAGAAAGAGCACTACCAGCAACTAAACGGCACAATTCACGCTGCTCGCAATGGAGTGATGAAAGGCAAGATATAAGATCTTCAGTTTCTGTAAAAATAATTTAAAACATTTATCCATATAAATTTGCTAAGATTTTTAATTTGCTTAACTGTATTTGTATAAACGCAAGACTTGCTTGCATTTGTGTTATGCAATAAGTAAAAACATTCAGTAATTTAATTTTTTAATTTTTGAGGAATGAAACGAAAAATCAAAAAAGTAAATTTCTTCATATCAGATGTTTATTGTTCTTTTTTTCCTCATGTTCCCTCATGAAAAATAGCAACTACTATAAGAAAACAAAGATTACTGAGTTCTAGACATTTATAGTAACTGACTCTGATCTGGTGCCCATGTCCAAAAGTTGATAATATTCTGGGAAGGAGTAATCCTAGGTGTTGCTTGTAACTGAGGAGCGTCTAGAGTTAGTTGTTGGCATGGTCCGCAATTGCATCCCCGTTGTGGGCCACATACTCCATCACAACAACTGCAGTTTAATACCCTTAAGCCGCAGTAGTATACACCATTTTCACCTATGTGCAGATTACAGTTTTATTATAAGTAGAATTGATTTATTCTTTTGGGGAATTTCCACATAATAGGAGTTGCCGAGAATCGATTGTTGAATAAACGTTTAACAAGAAGGTATCTAGTTTTCATTATGTGAATATTCCATGCAAGGCGTCTTTCTTAGTATACCGAATACATTTTAGTTGTTTGTTAATGTTCACACTCGGACATTTTGAGCGTCTGAGAGTAAATTTCATGTATGTATATTTCGATTCATCACTGGAGTTCCACAGTTAAGATTTTCCTATATGAGATTTAGGTGACCATTATGTCATACTTTGTCAAAAACCTACATATCGAAAAAGCACCTGAATTATAATAACCTCTTGCAAAAGAAGAAAGATGTTTCGTCAATCAATTTGTGAGTAGTGGAATGTAATACCCTAAAACACAACTGATGTATGCTTCTAGTGGAGGTTGTTTGTCGGTTAGTAAAATCGTTTTTTTTTAGAAAATACTGGAAGAAGGCTGGTAGGTCTTTAGGAAGTTGGTAAGGAATCGGTTTGTATGGTTTCGATACTATTGTTATAACTGAAATTTCCATTGTATTGGGAACTGGGTCAGTTGCAAAATTGAGTTATAGATGTTAAAAGCGGAAAAATGATATTTCTGGCACACGTTTTTTGTTCAAATGGACTACTGTCAAATTATAGATTTCCACGAGCACCTAAGCCACGCCCATTACCTTCACTCATTAACCTATCATCCAATACGATGCCTTCATATAACCCCACCCCCAATGACCCCTTATCCTATTATCGAATTAACTGCCTCCATTTACCCCCCCACCGCACCACCAAAGACCATTACCCGCACTCATTAATTTCTCATCCAATCCGAACATCTATTTTCTCTCCACTCACCTCCAACACCCTAAACCATGCCCACCGACCAATCATCCCCCTCCACCGACCATTTCGAGAATCCCCTAAGCCACGCCCAATTAGCCCCTCCCCTGAACTAGCATCGAAACTGATGACTCCATATTCTTTCCACCCCCACCCCTTAAGTAATCATCCACTTTAATGACTCCATTTTCTTCCATTCTCCTTAACCTATCATCCAAATCGATGACTCAATTTTCTCCCCCAATACTCCCTACATCTTAACCCAGCATCCAATCCGATGACTCTACTTTCTCACACTTATTCCTACTCCTTAATCTAATATTCAATCCGATGACTCTATTTTGTTTTCCCCCCACTACTTGACATAACATCCAAACTGATGACACCCTTTGCTCTCCACCTCCACTCCTTAACCTAGCATTCAAATAGATGACTCCATTTTCTTTCCACCTCCCTACCCATTGTCAGTCAGAAACTCATCCCCACTTTACGCACAACAAGATGGCGGAACCAAACACTTTATCACCGCTCACCTTTTTTGGGGGTGGAAGAAATATATTTTTTTTTCTAATACGAAAAAACTTTAAATTATTAACTGAGATTCGATCCTACAATACTTAGGTTGGAAGTCCAACACCTTAACCAGTCGGCCATAGTAGTCCTCTCACTAGCTGTAGTTTTCAACGTACAGTTCTACTCTTAACCTCCCTACCCCTCGCCTATAACACCTTACTTTGGGCGAGAGGGGAATTATTTTTTATTTTATTCTAATAAGAAAAAAACTTGTTTTACTGGAATTAGATCCTACAATCCATATGTTGGAAGTCCATCACCATAACCAGTCAGCCACAATGGTCCTCTCACCAAATATAATCTTCAACGTACACTCTGTTCTTAACTTCCCCACTCCGTACTTCCATATACTTTTCGAACTTTTTATTTCCCCCACCCTACACACAAAAATGTAAAAATATAGTTATGGGGAAAGGCATCATAACCTAACTTATAAATAAAATAATGGAGAAAAAGATTGACTTACGCCTTCCAGCTGCCTGCTGCTGCTATTTCACTACTTAACACGACCCGAACTTGCAAATAACTGAACTTGTTCTAGCAAAACCATCTACTATAATAACATTTATCCCCACTCCTATGACGTCATTGCGAGTTTAAGCCGACCATACTTGCTACGTTCTACCGTACTGTGCAGTTTTACCTGCGCAGGCAAACCGGAGCATGTGTGGGAATAGACCTGCGCAGGTTTTTGAACCTGCACAGGCGGCCAGAGCAAAATCGAAAATCAATTCTTTCAAGTGAGGCCGTACGGTGAAAATGGGCGTGTCCTACGGCCGCCTGCGAATTTCCAGTTCTGCCTAGTGGAGGTCGTTAGTTGGTACACAAAAATTCATTCAACATTCATTCATTAAATAGATATGTCTATAATTTTTCCTTTTCAATAACTACTCTTTGCACCACTTGGTTCGCATCCTTTTCATTGTTTTTGGATTATTTTTTAAAATTAACCCAAGGCCTGTCAATGCCAATACGTCATCGTCTTCCATCAACGCCATAGCGATACTGAGGACCTCTCCGGCATACCGGCGTATCCCCACACAGACTACGACATCCGGTTTGCCTGCGCAGGTAAAACTGCGCAGTTTTACCTTACGGTAGAACGTAGCATGTATGGCCGGCTTTAGGGATGCCCACTGCTTATCATGATTCATATCTCCCACTGCTTTATTGATTATAAATATCGATTTTATTATATATAACAAAACGCTGCCTTTTAGTCAAACTCAATATATTATCCCCACTCCTATGACGTCACAACCAATAGCATTGCACTGCCTTATTGATAGTATCATTGGAATATATCAATTACAAATATCGATTGTATAAATATAATTTATTAATAAAAAAAAAACACTGCCTGCTGCTTCTACCACAACAGGTTAGTTATTGCATAATGTTTTGTAACACCTAATCCTATTTAGAAAAAAAATATATCTATTCTTATCTAAATCTTTTTTTTATTTTTGTTTATTAAACTTTGCACTCATTACTAATCTTGCATGTCTAGACAGGTCTTCTTAGCATGTTTTGGAATGTATTGAAAAAAAAACATATACATACTTTCCAAGGCTTGGATCCCTTTACTTTTATTATCTAGGGACAGGCCTAATGATTAGAATTTAAATCTACCTATTCAGATCCAGTTACGGAAGACACATCTTAAATTAAGCACACATTTGACTGTAAAAATAATGTGACTGCTATACAGATTGCCAGGCATAATATTACACCATACATATTGGAACCTAAACGAGGATGAGATATACAGAAATATTTTTAGTTAAAAAGTTAAGATTCCATGCGACGCAATCAAACAACATGTGAAAGGCCGTCTCCTCCTCCTTCTGATACAGTCTACACAAGGGCTCCGAATCAAATAATCCCACCTTGTGCAGATGTTTCTTGAACCTGTAAACAGGCTTGTTTTCAGACAAATCTGATACCTGCTTCTGGTTCTTCTTTTACACAGCTCTGGCATAACCCTTTTGCTAGGTTTTGCCCCAGTATTTAGCCTCCAGTGACGATTATGTTCTCTCCGAGTCGATTCTCTCAGAGACGCCCTCGTCATGGTTTTGCTATCCCCAGGATAGGTTCCGGCCCACAGAAAGGGGTGTTCGCTCCATTCCTGGCCAGTTGGTCGGCCAGTTCATTGCCTTTTATCCCTTGTGTCCCGACACATATACCAACCGCACTTTATTGTGCCGGGAGAGCGCTTCTAAGGAGTGTCTACACTCCCTGACTAGGAAAGAAGTAATTTTGAATGCCCCAAGAGCCTTTAGTGCCGCCTGACTGTCCGAAAAGATGCCTATCTCCCTATTCCTAGAGCCTATAAGTAAGTTCTCCTCGAACAGACCTTTATACCATTAACTTCAGCCTGGAATACCGTGGAGTATATCCACCAAGAGGCCTCTCAATGAGTACCTCCTGTTTAACTCCATATATTCCTGCTCCAGTTCCGCAGGCCATTTTGGATCCATCCGTGAACCAGGATCCCCCAGTCTAGCCTCATTTTTCCCAACTTTTATCCCATTCCGATCTTGATGTAAAGATCACCTGCAAGGGGATATCAAAGTGGAATTTTCGACAGCAATCTTTCCAAGCCATACTGAATTTACGGCCAGGGTCAACCTTCTGTATGTCCAAATGCTTGACCAAAGAGCTCTTCTGTTTCCACTGGCCATTGTTCATTAGTCTGTAAGCACTGGCCCTCACCTCCGCTTGTATCAAAAGATGCAGCGGAGGTAGCCCCAGCAGTACTTCCAATGCTGCCGTAGGAACTGCAAAATCCCCCCGAAATCAACAGGCATGCCAGCCTTTGCACCCCTAATAGGTTCTTCCTCACGACCTGCTGTTCCATTTTTGGCCACCACACGATTTCCCCATAAGTGAGGACAAGTGGCTACCCCCCGCCTCATGCCGGACTCCCAAGTGAACAGGTCGGAGGCGAGCACGCCAAGTATCGATCCAAACAAAGCAAACAAGGAGAAGAAGAGGCCAAGAAGCCCTGAAGAGGCACCTCCGGCTTCTTCAGGGATGCTCTCAGTTCTCGCCGCATGGCGATAGCTCTCGAGGCATATCCAAACGACCGCCTGATGGAATGTCAGGCGGAGCGGATACAAGCCGAGATCGTCTCCAGAATTGTTGGCGAGAGCAGGCCCCGCTTCAGGGGATGCTACTTGTCCAGGGGCGTACTTATTGTTGTTTGTGACAATGATAACACGCGTCTCTAGCTGGAGCAGATGGTACCTGAACAAATGTGGGAGGAGAAGTTAGATTGAAGGTTAGGCTCGCCAGAGATATACTAAGGTCAGCCAAGATATTTGTCTGGGTATCTGGCACCCTTAAGGAGGCACCTCTCGCAGTCGTACTCGCAAGCTCCGCATCCAAAATGAGGGCTTGGAGATGACAGACTGGAGGCTGATTAGTAGAAGGGTAGAGGCCCAGGGGCAAACCCTGGTCTTCGATGTGTCAGACCAGACCCTAGAGAGACGGAGGAGATCCGGGCTCGAGGCTTTCCTCGGGATGGACCTCAGGTTCCGGGTGGTCACTAAACCCAAGGATGCTGGACAGTCAGGCGACGGACCCCATATATCGATGGAGGATACTTCAAGTATACCTCTATCACAGTAGGGGGGCATCGGAGGCCCTGACCAGATATCTCAATAGAGAAAAGATCGCCGCAGCCCTAATTCAGGAACCCTGGCTAGTCCGGGGGAGAGCTGCAGGGCTAGGAGAAACAACAGCTAAGATAGTTTATGATCGTAGCCTGGGGAACACCAGGACTTGTATTTATGTCAGGGGAGATATTACCTCGTTACTGCTGATGGATTTATGTTCAAGGAATCCGTGACTCTGAGAGAATGGACTCGGAGAGAACATAATCGTCACTGGAGGCTAAATACTGGGGCAAAACACAGCAAAAGGGTTATGCCAGAGCTGTGTAAAAGAAGAACCAGAAGCAGGTATCAGATTTGTCTAAAACAGGCCTGTTTACAGGTTCAAGAAACATCTGTACTGGGTGGGATTATTTGATTCGGAGCCCTTGAGTAGACTGTATCAGGAGGAGGAGGAGACGGCCTCTCACCTGTTGTTTGACTGCGTCGCAATCGGCAGATTGCGGTACGAGATCTTCGGCACGTTGAGGCCGGAGGAAATCGTACTTCAGGAAGGATTGGTGGGGAAGGTCTTAGACCTCATGAAGAGGGAAGGATTCCTCTACTAGTCATTAAAAGATTGGCACAATAACCTCAGTGGGCAGACTGCAGTGCCAGGGTCAGAGCCCCCCCCCCGCCGGCGTCATTCTATTCTAGCCTATAAAATGCAAGTCCTCCCTTTTGTGCGAATTATCATATGTAACTATTCATCCCTCACGTTGACTGTCTCAACTCACTCACATCCCTTCTAACAGGCCACAATATGTTCTAAACGGTCATTTTTTTTCTTCTCTAATCTGGGTTTTTAGTCATAATTCCATGTGTTTTTCAACCTTCAACATGTATTTTGCCTTTAGTTGTAAAAAATTTATTTTATTAACTGTAAACAATGAAACGCATGGAATCTTAACTTTTTAACTAAAAATATTTCTGTATATCTCATCCTCGTTTAGGTTCCAATATGTATGGTGTAATACTTATGCCTGGCAATCTGTATAGCAGTCACATTATTTTTACAGTCAAATGTGCTTAATTTAAGATGTGTCTTCCGTAACTGGATCTGAATAGGTAGATTTAAATTCTAATCATTAGGCATTTCCCTAGATAATAAAAGTAAAGGGATCCAAGCCTTGGAAAGTATGTATATGTTTTTTTTTCAATACATTTCAAAACATGCTAAGAAGACCTGTCCAGACATGCAAGATTAGTAATGAGTGCAAAGTTTAATAAAAAAAAATAAAAAAAAGATTAAGAATAGATATATTTTTTTCTAAATAGGATTAAGTGTTACAAAACATTATGCAATAACTAACGTGTTGTGGTAGAAGCAGCAGGCAGTGTTTTTTTTTATTAATAAATTATAATTATAAAATCGATATTTGTAATTGATATATCCCAATGATATTATCAGGCAATGCTATTGGGTGTGACGTCATAGGAGTGGGAATAATATATTGAGTTTGACAAAAAGGCAGTGGTTTTGTTATATATAATAAAATCGATTTTATAATCAATAAAGCAGTGGGAGATATGACACGATAAGCAGTGGGCATCCCTAAAACTCGCAATGACGTCATAGGAGTGGGGATAAATGTTATTATAGTAGATGGTTTTGCTAGAACAAGTTCAGTTATTTGCAAGTGCGGGTCGTGTTAAGTAGTGAAATAGCAGCAGCAGGCAGCTGGAAAGCGTAAGTCAATCTTTTTCTCCATTATTTTATTTATAAGTTAGGTTATGATGCCTTTCCCCATAACTATATTTTTACATTTTTGTATGGAGGGTAGGGGAAATAAAAAGTTCGAAAAGTATATGGAAGTACGGAGTAGGGAAGTTAAGAACAGAGTGTACGTTGAAGATTATATTTGGTGAGAGGACCATTGTGGCTGACTGGTTATGGTGATGGACTTCCAACATATGGATTGTAGGATCTAATTCCAGTAAAACAAGTTTTTTTCTTATTAGAATAAAATAAAAAATAATTCCCCTCTCGCCCAAAGTAAGGTGTTATAGGCGAGGGGTAGGGAGGTTAAGAGTAGAACTGTACGTTGAAAACTACAG
This sequence comes from Triatoma infestans, assembly GCA_011037195.1. Taxonomy (NCBI): domain Eukaryota; kingdom Metazoa; phylum Arthropoda; class Insecta; order Hemiptera; family Reduviidae; genus Triatoma; species Triatoma infestans. The sequence continues at coordinate 320,342 of JAAEAF010000099.1, read as the reverse complement.
CTAGTGAGAGGACTACTATGGCCGACTGGTTAAGATGTTGGACATCCAACCTAAGGATTGTAGGATCAAATCTCAGTTAATAATTTAAAGTTTTTTCGTATTAGAAAAAAAAAATATATTTCTTCCGCCCCCAAAAAAGGTGAGTGGTGATAAAGTGTTAGGTTCCGCCATCTTGTTGTGTGTAAAGTGGGGATGAGTTTCTGACTGACAATGGGTAGGGAGGTGGAAAGAAAATGACAACATCGGTTTGGATGATTAGATTAAGGATCGGGGGTGGAAAGAAAATGGAGTCATCTATTTGAATACTAGGTTAAGGAGTGGGGGTGGAGAGCAAAGGGTGTCATCAGTTTGGATGTTATGTCAAGTAGTGGGGGGAAAACAAAACAGAGTCATCGGATTGAATATTAGGTTAAGGAGCAGGGATAAGTGGGAGACAATAGAGTCATCGGATTGGATGCTGGATTATAGAGAATGGAAGAAAATAGAGTCATTAAATTGGATGATAACTTAAGGGGTGGGGATGGAGAGAAAATGGAGTCATCAGTTTCGATGCTAGTTCAGGGGTGGGGGTAATTTGGCGTGGCTAGGGGTTGTCGAAATCGATGATTGGTCGGTGAACATGGTTTGGGGTGTTGGGAGGCGAGTGGAGAGAAAATAGACGTTCGGATTGGATGAGAGATTAAGGAGTGGGGGTAATGGTCGTAGGAGGTGCGGGGGGTTAAATGGAGGCAGTAAATTGGATAATAGGTTAAGGGGTCATGTGGGGTGGGGTTATATGAAGGCATAGGATGATGATAGGTTAAGAGTGGGGGTAATGGGGGTGGCTTAGGGCTCGTAGACAGCGATAATTAAAGAGAAGTGGGGTTGGCCGCCATTTTTAAAAAAACGTCCGCCAGAATCAGCATTTCCCCCCTACTGATGTTGGTAATAAAAATGATTGCTTTTCGTGATAGTTAGCATAATATACTTTGGCTGCATGATGTAGTATCCTGGAGTTTAATTAGGGAATAGCAATGTAACTTTTTTCGACTCTTGAGCTTAGTATGTTTAGAGGGGTGGCTCAATTGTAGTGGAATGTTAGGAAATTATCTGGTATATTATCCGTCTAGCATTTCTATTATTTCTAACGGTTTCGGATTTTATTTATCATCAGTGTAAAGTTCGTGCGGAGAGTTTACTTCATCTCTTACTGTTTCGTTACACCCTCTATTTGTTGACTTGTTAATTGTATGTTGGGGAGTTTATAAGGTTATGTTACTAGTGTGTGTTTATTTACAGAATGGAAATTATTATAAATTATCATTAAACATTAGAAAATGATATATGTTTTTGTTTGAAGTATGTTTAAGTATGAAGAATACTTTAATTAAATTTTAATAATGGTATTAAGTATGCTCACTGTTTTATCAAGGCATTTTTATATCGGGTGATAAGATATTTCAAGAATACGCTATACTAATAAGAACAGATACAGTTTGAAGAAAGGCCATAGAAGCTTAAAGAAAATTAAAAGCTTGTAAAAATAATAAATAAATACTGAAACCCATGTAAGGTTAATACAAGAAAATATACATGTAAACTGATATGCAAGAAGGGAGGCAGCAAATGGTAAATTTGATATGATATTAAAATGAATTCCAGTAAGTCAAATTGTAATTGTTTTTTTATCATAATAATTTTTAAATGATATTAATTATGTTTAAGTGATAATAATATGTGTTAGAGATGTCGTAATAATCTATAATGCATTTTTAAGGTATTTTTTTATAGGGGGCGATAGGAAATTTCAAAGTACAGTTACAAATAATCTGTATTTTAAACGATGGAAGATAATTGAGTTCCACAAGCAGGAAGTAAATTTTAATTTAATAAGAGGTGCAGGCATCATGGCTTTATTTGATATTCATGCTCTTTTTTTTCTTCATTTATTGAAAATTTAAACTGCTTATACGCTTGCGTGACCAGCAACAAGTAAATGAGATGACTCACAATAAAGGAGAATGGAGAAACCACCCAGTGGTGACCCTCCACACGCTATTTTCTTAAATGAATATATGTTTTACGTATATATATATTTATATACATATATATATATATAAAAATATATATATATATATTTATGTGTCTATATATATCTTTTACGGTAGGTGGTCTGTTTGTAATTTAGTTAGGTGTGGGGGAATGACCTTAAAGAGAGTGTCTCAGTTATAATTTAATTTGTCATTCATTATGTTTGTTAGATAGTCTTGTATTGGGATATTTCAATTTTTCTAGAATGTCTTTCTTTTGTTCCTTGGTATAAAAAACCATTGTTTTTTCGATACTCTATAGTTCGTGGTTGTTCTTAATAAGATGGTTAGCATAAGTGGAGTCATTTGTTTTTCGTATTTGTATGAGTGTAGGTGTTCTTCCGGTCTGGCCTACGTTCAATTGCATTCTAGGCAAGAGTTTGTATATGCCACTTATGTTAACAAAAAAAAAGTTCACTGTTCTATAATTTTAGATAATTAACACTTTTTAAATATTCGCTTAATGATACGATAAACAAATAAGTAAATAAATAAAATAATAAGTATAGATATATATAATTTGAAGTTTATTTTAAATTAAAATGGTTTTCAAATCGTCAGGCTTTAAAATTATATCGAGATGTTTATACGGCAATGGCCAGAGAAGTTTTTTAAAGAAAAAAAAAATCTTTATTGCTCTTCGTTTCGGGTACCATTGGTGTCCATCTTCAGAAGCTTTTTAGGGTATGAGAGTAATGTATACGTTGTGACTGAAATCTGATTTGAAAATTATTTTAAATTATTAAAATCTGTATATATACGTATATTCAGAGACATTTTCCGTGGTAGCCTGCTTCATTTTGTGGTCATCGACCGGTTTCGGGGGTTCGCCCATCTTCAGGATGCGTTTTTCAGACAGTGTGATAACACAGACTTGCACAGAGCAAATTCAACAATTATTCTCAGAGTGTATAAACTGAATTTGGTCTGCGAATGCCCGAAACCGGTCGATGACACAAAATGAAGCATGCTACCACGGAAAATGTCTCTGATGCTTTCCAGCTTTGCGGAACCAACCACCACAACAAATATGTATATTCCTTTGCATAATTCAAAAACTTAAAAAAAGTTTTGTTCTCCATTATATTTCACTTAATAGACTGGACTGTTTACTTAATTTTGTTCAAGTTCAGAATTTTAAATTTCTTTTAAGATATATAATATACATACTAAATATGTCAAGGTCTACTTATAAAAAACTTTCATTTTCTCTCTCTCTCTCTCTCTCTCTGTATCGCTAACGTGACAGACAGAAGATTCCAACATCGCAACAACATTCAACCAGAAACATTCGCTAGCTGCAACAAATCTTATAATGTTGCAAATGTAACAATTATCCTACAACATTCGTTGCATCAACCAGTCAGCCGTTACAAAAGGTGCTTCAAATTTTGTGCAAGCAAAATGATGTGGGGACTTAGAAGTGAAACACAGATGTAAATTTATGTATACATCTGAATAAAATTGGTATAAAAAGACCATAAAAGGGTATAAATCGCTTTCCACATTTTCTCACGAGCGTCTTTGCTCTCGCGGGATTCGAACCCTGAATTCCTGCACAATAGGCGTGTCCGCCAGCCACTAGGCTACGCATGAGGATATTTTTACGCATGATGGAATTAAAATGAGATTGTATATTTTAAACAATTTTGTGTAATTGAAAATAGTAGAAATATTTTTAAAAATCAATATTGGAAATTATGGAATATCAATATAGGAAATCAATATTGGAATATGAAAAATAACAGTGCTCCAGGCCCAGGGGATATCCCAGTTGAAATAATAAAGGCCGGCAAACAGGATTCGTTGGAAAGAATTGCACGCTTTATGACAATCTGCATAACTAAGGGTGAAGTTCCTCAAGAGTGGAATGAAGGAAAGGAAATAGAAGTGTATGCGAAAATTATAGAGGAATTAGGGTCACTTCAAGCTTCAGTAGACTGTACGGTAGGACTCTCAAAAGGAGAATAGAAGCTGAAAAAGTTAATCATCTTCCTGAGGAGCTGGCGGGTTTCCGAGCAGGAAGATCTTGCACGGACCACTTCTTCGACCTAATGCAACTTTTGGAAAAGAAGATAGCATGCATCAGAGTGGTTCATTTAATATTCATCGACCTCAAAAAAGCATACGACACTGTGCCTCTTATTAAGTTGTGGGAAGCACTCCAGCAAGCAGGCCTAAGCCGATACCTTTTGCGCGTCATAAAAAGTCTTTGTTTATCCAAATGAAGGGTTTTGTAACAGATAGTTTTCCGATTACAAAGGGGCTAAAGCAAGGATGTTCGCTGTCACCCACTCTTTTTAATATTTATGTGGAACATGTGCTGGATCTGTGGATAAGGAAGTGCCGAGGTATGGGGATCAGGATTGGAAATGACACATTATATACACTGCAGTTTGCTGGCGACCAAGTCATCGTAGCGGAAGATGCCGATGACGCGGCGTACATGATGAGGAAACTAAATGAAGAATTCCTAAAATGGGGATTGGAGGTCAGCAAACAAAAGACAGAATATATGGTTTACGGCGAAATAAGGGATACCTTAAAGTGACGCGGACACTTTAAAGAAAAGCCAGTCTGGTAGGAACATGGTGAGGGCACTGAACTCTGTCTTATGGTCCAAGCAGGTTAGCTTGGAAGTTAAAAGAAAAATGTATCATGCCTTCATAGAAAGTGTAGCCCTCTATGGTTCGGAATGCTGGACGGTTGGAAGAAAGCTGGAAAGAACTCTTCTGGTCATGGAGATGGACTTCTGGAAGCGAAGCTGTGGAGTCTCCAGATTGGAACATATCCCTAACGAGGAAATACGGCGGCGCGCACGGCGTTCCTGCAACATTATCCACGACGTGAAACCCGGCGGATAATTTGGTATGGTATGTCATGAGGATGAGTGGAGAAAGATGGCCAAAAAAAAATGCTCCAGTACAGGCCGGTGGTGAGAAGATGCAGCGGTAAGCCAAGGAAGTTATGGATGGACGGTGTGACGGAAGCTGTGATGTCTAGAGGTCTACGTGAAGGAGAATAGCAAGATAGAGAATACTGGAGGGAAACTCTTTTGGGCAACGGGATGCACTAAACGGTGTAAATACCCGTAAAAAAAAATATATATATATATTGGAAATTCGTAACAAATTTTTGCAGCAACTGATAAACAAAATACAACATCAACCATACAAATGCATTCCTTGAATCAGGTCTGCAGGCTGACGTATTTAGGTAGATGATTATGCTCCCTATATTTATTAAAGCTAACTAAAATTTAAACGTCATAAAAATATAAAGAAAAGTTATGTTTGGCCGTTGTTAATTAAACAAGCAAAAAATTCGTTTAGATATATACGAATCTAAATACATATCCCTCCTCAATAGGTAGAATAAAGAGTATTAAGGAAGAATATTTTAAATCTAAATAATTACCCTCTATTCCTCCTTAAAAGTTCCTGAGGAAGGACACCAAAGCTGTCTGAAACGTCGAATAAACTTTTAAGGATAAAAAGTTTTTTCTTTGGTCCCAGCAACGAATTTTTTGCTTGTTTTATGTCATAAAAATGTTTCTATTATGTAAAAGTATTAACTTCTCAAATATTCCTCACTGTTATATCTGACCCTTTATACATTATTGGCATATTTATTAATTATTGTTTATTTATGAGAAACAAAGAATTTGAAATCAAATGTATTATACAAAGTTACCTTTATGTGCGAGTGCCCCAGCAGAATTGAGTAAGGATTCACTGAATTCACCAAAGAGTTCTCCATCTTTCACAAGTTCATTCCATGAGTGAGCTAATTGGGGTCGGCGTAAAGCTTCTTGCAAATCGGTTTTCAACCATTTTGAATCAAATCTTGTGTTTGTAATGACATTGACATCTAAATATGCACTCATGATCACATTCAATGGAACCTACAATCAGGAATTATGACAAAAACGGCAGCTTCTTTGGAAAATGTTGATAGTTGTAAAAATTCATAATCTACCTAAACTATAGTCCAACAAGAAAGTATCCAACTTCAAAAACAATAATTTTAATATTATCTCCTAAGATAATTTAAGGAATAATTCTGATTATTCTACGGTTTTTATTTTTACAATCATGTTACTTTCAAAAGAGCTTCTCCTTTAAAAAAAAATGAATTTTTTTCATTATAATTTTTATAGATGTATATATAGTGTAATTGTATATAGATGGAACCAAAGGGTTATTGTCAAATCTCACAGAAATATAAAATGAGTAGAAAAATATTGAAAATACAAAATTTACAAAACTTTTTCTATAATGAAGTACACTAAATCAATCAATCAAGCAAATTTAAATGTTCTGCATACATCTTTTAAGAAATTTTATAAATATATTAAAACTTACCTTATCACAATCATTTGAACTAATAAAAATATTAAAGCATCTTCTTTGATGTTATTGATTTGCAAATTGGGACATATCATATCCTCTTTTGATCGTTATTAATTTGATTTTATTGCATAAATTCTATAGCGAAAAATCTAAATCTTTACTAAATTAAAGTCATAGTTGTCAATAGTCAGGATGGGTACACACTTAAGATAAAACAAAAAGTCAATCACCAAACTGGGATAACCCGGCCTATCATCAAATCAGAATAGTATCTTGTGGAAGGCTTTATTATGGTTTCTACTAAACAACCTCATATTATAACCTGTACAGAAGAAATGTTTTTAATATATATATATGTATAAATTAAAGTAAAAGTTGTAAATAATATGAAATATATTTTATTAAAACGATATAGCTTTCATTGTTTGTAAAATCATCGCAGAAATTTACTTCCTAGAAGTAAGATATAATTCTTCTTTTATGTACAGTAATTAATGTATGCATCATTACAGTTCTTACTTAAAGGTAAAACAACTTAAGATTGGGATTGTTTATTAATTTATTTGCAGTTATCTATGGCAGCAATTAGACATTCGCTGCAGCACGAAGTGTTCCAACCATGTGATGAAAGATTACTTACTTTTGTGCATGTAACTAAAGCGTTGAAAAAGAAAAAGTCCAGCTTCTTGTGCATCGCTATAACTAAGGAATCACCATATAACGTTACCATTTATCAGGTAGGAACACCTTTTCGTAAGAAAGCTTAAACTGTAATAATCAATTGCCCTTAAAAAAAATAAATTGTAATGCTATTTATTATATTTATGCCGTTTGACTTATCCTTAACGCTAATGTTACTCTTAGATGATAAAAATATGAAGTATGTTATCAGTTCAGCAATTTATCCTGTTTTAGTAAATAAATGTTCACTTGTGAATTGTAAAATTTATATTGGTTGTAGGAAAAAAGTTGTAAAATTGATTCCAATGAATAAATACCTTCAACAATAAATTCTTTCCAAGCTTATTGACATCGTAATATGGCTCGCTTCATAATACTATTTTCTTTGCATACATTTCTTGTTTGAATACAATGAATAGAAATTAATGAATGGATTTTTTGTTACAGAAAAAACAATAGTGCCGCATTTTATTTATATTGTGTGCTTCATTTTTTTTTCATTACTAAACTTTGAATTTTAAAAAATTAAGATTTCCTTGAAGTAGAATGATGTATTTTTTTAAATAGAAACTATAACTGCTTAGTCCAATGAGTATTTTTTAACTAGAAACTATAACTGATTAGTCCATTAAAGAACAGTTCACAACAAACTTCGAATTCAACCCACTGTTTGTTTGAGACATCAAATTTGATATTAATAAGTAGTTGAAACATGTTGAAGTGTGCCTATCTCTGTAAAATTAATTAGTGTACCAGTTTTAAATTTAAACAGTATTAACCAGTCGAATCTTCTGGTTCAGTGGTCAGAGTCCCTCATGCAGGAACATATTATTTCAATCATAATTGGTTTTCAATTGTGGTATCAGTTACGTGGCGCTTGAAGTGTGAATCTACATGTATAATAGACGAGGTATTAAATCATCTTTTTCGATTCAAAGAAATACTTTTTTTTTCTTCTACGCCATGGCTGTTCAGCCATTCTACGTCGATGTTGTCGTTTAGTTGGATATCGAGGGGGCATGTGAGAACATTGTCGGACGCGATCAACTTCATCCCGCATTCAAAGAGATTCTAAAAATTAGAAAAAGAGAAAATAATATATTGTATATTATTATTTATGTTATATATAGAATGTATAGTTTAATTATAATTTTAGAAATTACAAAGTACTTAATTATATCTTTAGCGATGCTGAAGTCATGTAGCAACGTATTTAAAACGTACACATAGAAAAAGTTAGTCTAATAGTTCTTTTTTCAGGTGAAGAAAACAGAGAAAAATCAATTCAAGAAAAAGAGGAGCTGGCCTCTAAACACTTTGAAAATTGTAGATGGAAAATTGGCTTCAACGGCAAGTATAGTTACTAATAGAACACTCAGGCGCGGTTAAAACTAAAAATGTCATTTATTTCAAAGAAAGTAGCCGAATATATTAAAACTTGAGAAAAATAGATGTTATTAATTGAGAGGAGTGTATTGACTTTTCAGATCGCATCTTTTCTAAGATCTACTTGGAGTTTGTCCTTACTTTTGCATAATGTCGATTAAAGTCTGAATTTCTATTTTAGGATTCAAATGATTTCGACTTACATTTTGACAAAGTTTACAAATGGTCAGCAACTAATCCTCAAGAGAGAAAGACATTCATCATTGTCTTATGGAAGGTAAATAATTTATTCAGTGAAGAAATACATTCTTCATTAATTGGTAACATTTTTTTTAATGTCAACCTAGGAAAAGTGGATGTTATAATGAAAATGAACTGTGCTTTTAGGACCATCATGAAAGTCAAGATTGTGGACTCATATTTCAAAATTTTGTGATGTAATTTCACTCATAAAAGAGACAAAAAAAACTGTTTATCGTTCCTTTTAAGAGGTCTTTAAACAAACAAAAAATAGAATTGTAATACTACAAACTGAGGACAGAAATTATTCAGCATCGCATATTGTCACAAAATTGACCTAGAACTGAACTTTACAGTGACTACCTTTATTTAAAGAAAAATTATACGTCGAAAAGTATTCAATGTCTCCTAATACCATTCACGCTACTTAAAAACCCAACATTGATGACAAATAGTGAGAAAATGACCATTAAAAATCTACATTCATTACTCAATAACATTTGTATTTAAATAAGGATTGTTCCATTTTTTGTTACATATTGTGACCCTTAAAAAAAAAAATTTACAATGAAATTTCTGCGCTTCTCAAATTCTAAAGACTTAACGAACATGCTTTGTTTTCATTTTTACTTTCTCTTACTCCTAGTAAGAGGAAGTATTGTAATCGTGTCAAATTTTCGATATCGAGTTTTCACCGGAAATATCCGTTTTGAGGTCTCCTGAGTTCTCAAAAAGTGGTTTTTAGCAAATGGTCTGTGTGCGTGTGTCCGTGTGTATGTATGTATGTGAACAGCATAGCTCAAAAACGAAAAATCGTAGAAAGTTGAAATTTGATATTCCGTTTAGAGGTCACCATGGGATCTGACTGTACGTTATCTGTAAAAATTCCTCACCCGGAAGTACCACTTTACTAGTTGGATTTTTTACTTTTTTGCGATTTTCTCAAAAATGGCTCCGACGATTTTCTTTAAACTCCAAACATCAACCACACCTACAAGAGCTACAACTTTTATTAGAAACATTTCTCCGGGAAAATGCATTGAAGGGCACTTTTGGGGAGGGGTGGGGTTAGGTTTCACGTAAAGTGCTATTTCAAGTTTTTTTTTTTTTTAGACAATTCTGCCATCTAAATAATGTTAATTAGAATTAAATATGTTTTTGAAATTCCGAGTTTGAAAAAAAAATCGGATAACCGGAAATGCGTTTACTTTACCACTTTACTAAATGATTTATTCACTTTTTCGCAATTTTCTCAAAAATGGCTCTGACGATTTTTTTGAAACTTGGTATATAAACTAAACATGCAAAGATCTATAACTTTTATCTAAAACATTTCTCTAGGAAATTTCTTTTAAGAGCACTTTTAGGGGAGGGGGGGTTAGATTTTCATCAAAGTGCTATCCTAGTTCATTATACAATTCTATCATCCAAACATAATTAGTTAGAAATAAATAAAGACTGAAATTCCGAGTTTCAAGAAAATTAGTAAACCGGAAGTGCACTTTTACTGAACAGATTTTCAGTTTCGACGAATTTCATTAAATTTGGTATACAAACTATAAAATTTGTCAATTATCATTTTGAGAACTGGAGTAAGAGAAAGTTGTGTGAGTGTTTCACACCAGATTTTTTTTTTTTTTATGTTAAGTGTTCAGACCAATCAGTTAATAACTGTGCTTAATTCTCAATTTTTTAAACAAATATTATTATACTTAAATAAATGTCATAATTTTGTAGTTATCATATCCTGTAGTACGTAATTACTTTTTCAGCAATGTGTTTATTATCAAGAGAAACCAGAATTTAAAAACATACCTCCAGAATGGATAACAGGGGATACCGTAGTCCCAGTCGAGAGTAATGTGCCGAATAATGGTAAATTACTTGTATTTTAATTTTTTTTTTCATTGATGCTTTTGTTAATAAATGGGTTATTTTCATTTATAATTTATATATATGGATAGTATATCTAGGTTCTAAATGTTGATCTTTCTGTCCATTCTCTTAGCTAACGATACCTTTCTGATAATAATTCTCATCTGTAAGTGATAACTATGTTAATTAATTCTGTAGAACCTGTTGAAGTCGGAGAAGTTGAGGACTTTCAGGCACTTACTGAAAAAGAAGAATTTGATCTTGTACAACTTATGGAAGAATGCGGCTACGCGGTTAGCAATGCTGAGGCTTTCATGGAAAATCTCGCTAAAGATCTTTCTATCTTAGATGGGGTATATATAAATAAAAAAAAATTACTAAAGTAATTTTTATAAATAATTTAACTAGTTTTTCATTTTTTACTGATTAGGAAAATGTGCAGAGTGTTCTGGCTTCAGAAAAACGTGTTTCCTCCTTAATGGATCATTTGGATGTGGCTATAGCTGAAGTAGAAAGAGTAGAATCGCAACTGAATGCATACGATGATATATTATGTCATGTACGAAATACAATGGAACAAATGGAGGAAAAAAACAAATTAATTGAAATTGCTAATAAAAACAATCAAAAATTATTATCCGAGTTAGAAAAAGTAATTGTAAGTCAATTAAGATTATTTTTAAAAAATATATACGACATGTTTTCTCGCATAAATCATATATTGAAAAAATTGTTATTCTTCCGTATGGACTATATAAATATTGTTTATTAGGTTGAACTCGAATTGGATAGTAAGCATCAGGCAGCACTTACTGACGCTGACTTAACAACGCCTCAAGGTCTTCGCGCAGCTATTGAAGCCGGCCAAGCTCTTCAGGCTGTAATGAATGCAGAAATTCAGCCAGCTCTAGTACAGTTAGCAGCTGTACAAGAACAGAAGAAAAGATTTGACAAATGGAAAACAAAGTTTTCTCAAATAATATCTAGACATTTAAATAATCTTTTCATACACTTGGTAAATTATAGCTGTGTAATTAACAAATATTTAACTTCTCAATACTTTAATTGTAGGAAGCTTTTTCTTAATTTGTTACATAGATCTTTCATCTTTCAAAAAAAAAATATTACTTTCTCTTACTCTTAGTATGAGGAAGTATTGTAATCGTGTCAAATTTACGATATCGAGTTTTCACCGGAAATATCCGTTTTAAGGACCCCTGAGTCCAAAAAAGTGGTTTTTTAGCAAAAGCTGTGTGTGTGTGTGTGTATATGTGAACAGCATAGCTCAAAAACGAAAAACCATAGAAAGTTGAAACTTGATGTTCCGTTTAGGTATCACCATGGGATCTGACACTACGTTATATGTAAAAATTCCTCAACAGGAAGTACCACTTTACTAGTTGGATTTTTTATTTTTTTGCGATTTTCTCAAAAATGGCTCCGACGATTTTTTTTAAACATCAAACATCTACCACACATACAAAGAGCTACAACTTTTATTTGAAACATTTCTCCGAGAAAATGCATTCAAGGGCACTTTTGGGGGAGGAGTGGGGTTAGGTTTACATCTGAATTGCTATTTCAGTTTTTTAGATAATTCTGTCATCTAAATAATGTTAATTAGAATTAAATATGTTGTTGAAATCGCGAGTTTGAAAAAAATCGGATAACCGGAAGTGCGTTTACTTGACCACTTTACTAAATGATTTATTCACTTTTTCGCAATTTTCTCAAAAATGGCTCCGACGATGTTTTTGAAACTTCTTATATGAACTAAACATGCAAAGTTCTACAACTTTTATCTAAAACATTTATCTGGGAAAATTCTTTTAAGGGCACTTTTAGGGGAGGGGTGGGGTTAGATTTTCATCAAAGTGCTATCTTAGTTGATTATACAACTCTATCAACCAACCATAATATGTTAGAAATAAATAGATGGCTGAAATTCCGAGTTTCAAGAAAATTAGGCAACCGGAAGTGCGCTTTTACTGAACAATGTTTTCAGTTTTCGACAATTTCATTAAATTTGGTACACAAACTATAAAATTTGTCAATTATCATTTTGAGAACTGAAGTAAGAGATAATTGTGTGAGTGTTTCACACCAGATTTTTTTTTTTATAGGGAAATGATCCGGGAGAATTGTCAGGTACATTAAGCGGAGAGTTGTGCTTACCGAAACATTCTTCTCTTCATAAAGAACTTCAGAATTATACACAGCTTATGCATTGGATGAAAGTAAATATAATAGTATTTTGCTCTGGCTAATGAAAGAATTTAGAATTCTTACTATTTAGAATTTTGTTTACCTATTTAACATTTCGTTTTATTTTCAAAGGCTATGGATAGAAAAGCTTATAATGCTCTAACAAAAGTGTATGTAACTGCTCTTGGGAAACTCTACGAAAGAGATATTAGATATTTCTTAGAAGAGGCAAAACAACATATTTCTGGACATAGTGGCAAGTTTTATTATTATTATTTAAGTTTTAAGATAATTATATTGTGAATAAATTATGTCAATGAATATAAATTTATGAATTCGACAAATGAATATTTTTTTAAACTAGCGTGATACTTTGGTTGATAAGAAATATATTTGCCTTAATTAGCCTTTTTATTACGATTCCAAACGTTTCATTTGGAGCTTATATTTAACGAAAGAATTTGAAGATTATTCAGGATCTTACTTACTAAAAGTTATAATAGAAAAAATGAAATGTTTACCTTGGTGGTATATATTTTTAATTATACCATTCATTGTTTTCAAGTGAATATTTTTCTCTAAAACTTAATGACATTTTAATGTAACGTAATGATATAGCTTTGAGCAACACTTTTTGAAACACTTATTAGAAAAAAGTGCTGCGGTTTTAGTTAAAATTCTATTAAAAATCCTTGAAAGGATCATTAACTGTATCCTTGAAATTTAGTGGCAAATCTTGTGAGTCTCCAGTTTTGATTTCTTATTTGTGGCTGCTAAAGTAAAACTCCAAATATTTCACTACGATATTTTAAATTTTTAGGAGCCCATACTTTACAAGAGATTCCAAAAATTATTCGGCGTCTTACCAAAAAATGATGATCCCTTCTTAAAAATTATGTATTGATTTCCTTTCAATTTATATATTATCATCAATGATAAAATCATATGATTACAAAATATAATGATATCATTTTTATTATATCATCCATATTTTCAAAGAAAACTTTTCTTGAAACGTTTTATCATTTTGTTACAAAAAAAAACTATACAAAAAAAAAAAAAAATTGGTCTTTAAGAAGGTGGTATATATTGATATGTATGCCTTCATCTTATTTGCTTCGAGATAACTTGTAGCAATAAGAGATAGTGATAATTATATACATCTTCCTGAACATTGGTGTTAAATGGTATTCCCCAGTTAGCAGGAATCCTTGACACATCCAAAATAAAAAATTTGGTGGTTAACACTAACACGACTTTATTTCACTTCAGTTAATATGTACTAAAATTGATAAATTTGCTTAAATCTCGGATGTTTTCACTTAGAACTAACGTAAATATAGAGGTTATGAGGATATATGTACTTAAGGCAGGTAATATTGAAGTGAAATGTAGACCCTGAATCTACAAGGAAGCGCCACACCATCGAACAAATAATTTTTCCGGGAAAGTGTTTCAAATAAAAGTGAAACTTTATATCTGTACAAATAGCATTCCTAGTTTAAATAAATTTATTACAGCCGTTTTAGATAAAATTTCAGAAAACTAAAAAAAAAAACTTTTCAGTATAGTACTTCCGGTTAACCAATTTTTCAAATTTGAAATTCTAGCAGTACTTTCATATTATATAGTTAATTGAACCATACATTGCTTTAGAGGGAAACTTAACGTTGCTGTTCTCTCATAACCCGTAGGAACAATTTCTTAGAAGAATGCCTTTAATAAATATGATAAGGACTTATGTATATAAATATATGTGATTTTTAAAGAAAATAGTTGAAACCATTTTCGAGAAAAGCTCAAAGAAATGAAAAAAAAACATTCAGATAAGTCACACTTCCGATTGATGGATTTAGACTGAAACCTTCGTGTCAGATGCGGTAGGAGTACCGAACATAATACCAAGTTTGAGCTTCCTCCGCTTTTTTGTTTTTGAGATGTACACACACAGACTGTTGAGATGTACGTATAGACCATTCGATAAAACCATTTTTTCACACTTAGGGGACTTTAAAACTGTGTTTCCACAGAAAACAAAGCAAGTAAATACATAAAATACATAATGTTTATATTTATTACATTACACGATCAATAATTTCCACTACAATAATGTTGTCAGATGATTTTCTTTGTTGGCCGTTAGTATAGTTGTAAGATGAAACAAAAATTTGTTGGCTTATCGACCAATCCAAGATAAAAAACAAAACAACAGAAAAAACGACAAAAGTAATTTTTAATTGTTTTTAATAGTTAAAAAGTTCGACGTTTTCGCAAACTTTGTTTGCGTTCTTCAGGAACAATACAAAAAAGAAAAATTATAACACCAAATAAAACAATACATAAGTGTGATTACTGTGGGACTGCTAAGTCTGTAATGAAATCGAAAGCCTTGGCACATAATGCCTATTGTTTCAGTTCGGCTTTGCTTCCGTCTACCTTTATGTATAGTGGAAAAGGGGTGGATAGCATTTATGTAGAGCTATAAATTACTCATATTAATAATTAAATAAAATCCAATAGTAAAAAAGTAAAGTAAAGTAATGCCTATTCTTTCAGGCGGGCTTAACGTCCAACTACCAAATTAGGTGTCGTGGACGGGGGCGGAAGCACCTACTTTACTAATAACATTTTTTAAACAAATATAAAATTTAGCAGTTATACGCTGGACTCGAACTGGGGTCCTCCCCACTTACAAGTCCATGCTCATAACCACTACACCAACACCCTCCCCTAATAAAATAAAATCCAATAGCAAGGCTGGGAAACAATCTCAGTAAATACCTTTGCTATTAAATACGCCTCTAACTGCTCAGAATATTGATAAAAATGAAAAATATTTGTAATTCCATGAAACGAAAGAGATAGGGAGGCGGAAAAATAAAAACTGTAGTGTATATGAATAAAACATAAATTTTAAATAGCAAGCTTCAAACATTGTAAATCTAAAGGTTTGCCCCAGACAATCAGTTTGAGGCTCTGTTGGAATAAACTTTAAATATCCCATCAAAAGTACTGACCTTAAATATTTTTTCTCTGCAATCGTCGAAGCGATTTCGAAAAAAGGCAATATATGTGAGACACGGTTCGCTTGATTTGTACTAAAAAAAAAAATAAAAGCCTCGCAATTCGCCATTTGAAGCGTGTTTGATGCCTGCATTATAACAAATATCACTGGCAACTTAATTGACTTGTATTTCAAAATTGAAGAAAATATTTTCAGTGATTTTGAGATTATTCCAGTGATTTAAATTTTTCAGTGATTTTGAGAAATAGTAAAAAATAGTTTTCATGGTTAAAAAAAAAGAAAGAACTGAAACAAAAACGATTTCCATTATTGCATTTCGTTGTTACTTTGCTTTTCTTCATATACATACTTTACAAAAATTTTGTGGCTGTATTTTCAAAATTGATCTTCTATCTAAATTGCACCCGGAGGTTAAAAAAAGTAGTTTCTCCCTCACGCTCATCAGATTTCCATTTTTTTAAGAAATATGACTCTAAGACATTTGAAAATGTGATTATTATTTCTGTTTCTCAGAATTGCCCACTTTGTTACTCTTAATCAACTTTCCTATTTGTTAGGTAGTGTAGTTAATACTTCTCGTGAGGATATCAGTATAGGCGGCGGGTCAACTGGAAAAATAAGGGGTGGTATTAGCGGAAGCAGCGCTAGTGGATCTACTTCTCCTTCTGCCCTACTCGGTATAGAAAGAGATTTTTGGCCAGATACAGATCCTCAAGAAAGAATTAGATATCACAAAGTATTTGACAGAGTATTGGCTCAACTAGGTCCAGTTTGCTTGGAAGAGCAACGCTTTGCTGTATCATTTTTCCAGCTGGACATATTAAGCCCTACGACTAAGGTTTATAATTTATATATTTCTCAAATTTTAGTTGTCCATTCTTTTTTTTTTTAGTATAAAATACAAAAATGATGTATATATTCACAAGTACATGAATTTGTTTCAGAACACTCAAACAACACTAGATGCCGGAATATCAAATGAAAACTTCAAGTCAGAAGAAACGGTTATCATCCCTACACATAAAATTGAACGACAAATGAACGAAGAAGTTAGAAAAATGATGGGTGAGATATTTGGTTGTATTGAGCCGGAGCTTACGAATTTCACTTCCCACTTCGAGAAGATTGACAGCATGTAAGGCTTATAAATAAAAAAAACTAAGTCTTGCAACTTTAGATGTATTTAACTTTAATTTTTATTTTAGGTATTGTATGTACAGCTTGGTTTGTTTGAGCCATCATGTACTTTCTGCTCAAGATGCTGGTTCTTTTCTTAGTAAAAGTTTTGGACCAGTATTAGTACAGGTGAAGCGTTCCTATGATCGCTTCATGCAGACGCAATTACAGTCTATATTGGACTGTCGTGGGAACAGGAAATCTAAGTGCGGTATATTACCGTTTGTAGCAAATTTTGAGGTTAGATTTTGTAAGAATTATATAAAAGCTTGTATGGAGAAATAAGTACATTTTGACAAGTGCTTTTTTAAAGATAACTTCACTCCGAAAAATGTTTGCTTCTGATGCTATTTTGGAGACCTACTAACTTGGCTCGAAACATGACAGTCTTCAGCACTCTTCAGTAAAAATGTACTAAAATTTGTCGTATATAAAATAGAATAAGAGATTGATTTCCTAAAGAATTAAAAAAAATCTGGTGTCTAACTCCCAAAGAACTTTCTCTTACAGCAATTTTCTATTATTGAAAAATTTACCATTGATAATATCTCTTTATTGAGTGGGGTTCAGTTTTCTAATATTGACAGGTTTGAGTTGCATTTATCTTTAATTTTTTTGGATAGAAAAAAGAGAAAGTTGAATTATCATGAAATAGCAGTATGAAATTTTGTTTTAATACATAGAATGATATTTAATATTAGTACAAGGGATGGTACATTTTCAATGCTGTCATCTTGTAGATATTTGCAAAAACAGCCGAATCAATTTTTAAAGAGAGTGACAGACGAGCTGATCTGGATAAGTGGTATGTAAAGTTGATTGGAGCTATGTTTGAAGCCATACCTACAATCGCTATGGATCATCCGAAGACTCCTCCAGAAGTTATTAAGATGGGTTTGTAGAATAATTAGTAGTTTTTTATTTTTCTGCTACCGAAATTATATTCATATGCATACCTCTATGTAATCAGTTGATGTACTTATCACGAACCATATGAATAAACAGCCCACAAAGAACGTTTGCTTATCGAATTTTAGCGTTTCATTCAGTGCAATCTTCATCACTCAGTTCAAACAAACATCTTCGGTCACTTATGTCTGGACTCACAAAGTCTTACTATCATACTTCCTGGATCCCGGATGACTTCTTCGTCAGGGACCTTTCGTTTTAGAGTTTCATGTTACTTTGCTTATGACCTCTCTTATCGGATGTGCTCTGCATGAATTTACTTGTCTTCGTACCATTCGTCTTTATATTTGAAAGTCTCCTCACACTTTCCACTTTCATCGGACATAATTGCTATATACTTTTAAGTTTTATAAACTGCCAAGCACCAGCTGCATTATGATATTCGTTAGAATTATAGAAAGAAGGATCTAAAGCCAAATCAACAACGGTCTCAAAGTTGGTCCGGATAATGTAGTCTCTGTAAAGTAAAAAATCTAAGTGAATGTGTGTGATGATGAGCTAGAGCTTAGAGATTAGAGTACTAATACCCAAGCAATTGCATACATCAATTACCTTTGCAGGACCTACCTACGGTGTGAGTGTAGAGGTGTCATTGTTAGTATTACTCGGGCTGTAAAGTTGATTACTCGTAGGGACGCCAAGATCCCTGAAGAAGTGGCTATACAAATTTCCCCAAGGGAACGATGGTAGTTTACAAGAGATGAGTGTAATGTTTAACTTTTTTTAGTTTTCATCCCGTTTAAGAAAGAAGATTCTTATATTAATCTTCTAAAATTTGTGTCTTTCCTTCCATCCAAAAACGACGCTGAATTTCAGAAATGTTGGGAATGCATAATTACTAAAGCTGGAAGCAAGAAAGCCAGTTTTTCATTATTCATTCAGTTCGCAAAAACACAAAATTGCTAGCTAATTTGGTTATATTTTCTTTATATCTTCGCAGAAAATTTTCATCACTTGTTTGCCCTACTTTCTCAACTAAAAATAACGGTTTTGGATGCACAGAGAAAAGAAGCTAAACAAAAGTATAATGAAGCTCTTAGAGCTTATGTTACGAGATATTTTGGAAGGCCATTGGAAAAACTTAATGTGAGTGTGAGTGTATGCTTAAAACAAATTGTAATAAAAATAAAAACTTAACTAACCAAAAAGCTTTACGCAGCTATTTTTCGAGGGTGTCCAAACAAAAGTTGGACAAGGAGTTGAGAAGTCTGAAATCAGTTACCAAATGGCCTTCAGCAAACAGGAACTACGTAAAGTTATAAAGGAATATCCTGGAAAAGAAGTAAAACGAGGCCTTGACCATTTGTACAAAAAAGTTGAAAAACATTTATGTGAAGAAGAAAATTTGTTGCAGGTAAAATAATTTTGTACATTTTTTTAAAATAATTTTAAAAGGTGTTTCTGTGAAATTTACAAAATGTAAATAATCATTCTGTTTCAAAGGTTGTTTGGCGTGCGATGCAAGAAGAATTCATACAACAGTATAAATATATAGCGGATTTAGTTGAAAAATGTTATCCAGGAGCTAATGTTACTTTGGAGTTTTCTATCGACGATGTATTACAATATTTCTCAGAAATAGCTAGATCTCATTAGCAAAACATGATTATCTTTATTTAATTATTGGCACGATACTAATAATAAATACTCAATTTATCTGCCACCCATTTATTTTATAGATTGTATATAGGTACAAATTAGTAACTAATAAAAAAGTATTTATGTAACGTTAAAGATGTTATATTATATTTATACAATAAATCTATGTTTTGATAACTTTATTGTCAGTGGCCCTCTTGTGGGACAAAGATTTTCCATTCATAATTTCCAAATTTCAGCATATAAAGTCAGTAATTTATTGGATCTTTGTTATTGATCTACGTTGGTGCTGTTTATTACCATGATGCCATGTACTAAGATGCAGATGTTAGAAGTATGAAGGAAGTGGTTATAATCGGAGACCTAAAAATTCTATTGCTTCTGTAGTAGCGCAGTGAACTAACAACGCGGAAGTCCCGGCGAATCCAGCAATACTGCACTCAGATTTTCTCGCCCTAGAAACCTCTACCAGTCACTTTTTCTTAAAATGCTGTATTATGTGAACGAGGAACACTGCCCGGCAGGCACTGAGAAAGCCTCCGAACTTTGGGATAGAGGGGCTTAGGATATTATAGATCTTGTCCCGCCCCTCAGATGGACGAACTATTATGGCCTCAGATTTGTATCTCTATTATGGGATCAGATCTGTCTTTGGGTTCTACATACAATGTAGTCGTTTTGGAAGTTACAGTATCTTAAGTTTGAGTGAATTGGTGTGCCAGAGTTGGCTGGTAGCTAACAACAAATAGTTAGACACAGCTACCTCTGCAGACATTATGTGAGTATTTAGGTATCAATATAAATATTGTTCATGTTGTTGCGCTAAGCAATTTAGTTGAAATTCCTGAAGAAGTGGCTGGTCCATTTTGCTAGGGGTACCATATATTTAATTGTTTGGTTGCCGCATCTGGATATTTTTCTCTTCGGATGGCAATTTCTACTCTCTCCCATAATTGCGAATATTTGACCTCAGTTGATGAGCTTAAATTTTAAAAAATTAAAAATAATCAAATCTTATTATAAAAATATTTCTTATAAATACTTACTACAAAAATAGGATGTCCTAATTTTCAAAAATATTCCCTAACGATGGAAGCATTATGTATAACTGATGTTTCTTTCCAACATGCAGTCTCATGACGGCGCTTGGGTTTAGTGGATCACAGGTAAACTGAAATCATCAGTCAATTCATTCACTCACGCTTCTCTTTGCAATTTAACTTTACAAATGACTATACACAGTGTACAAATGTCTTTCAAGTCGCAGTCGTCGATTCATAGCAACTTCCTCTATATATTTAAACAAAAACGATAAATCTGAAAATACTCAAAATAAAATGTTTATATAATATGGACTGCTCAGCCGAGTTGCCCGAATATTCTAAAAAGATAGAAAATGGTATATATGTTACCGGCAAGCCTAGGCATTTCATATAATACCATGCGTGGTTTATACTCAGATACCGGATTATATTTCATATAAATTTTGTGTATTTGAAATATATTCTTTAAAAAAATAATCCTATTATTCATTTGTTAACTTAGGGAAATTCTATTGTAGTGTTTCAGTATAATAAATCATGGTATTCCAAATGATGTTTCGATAGCTTTGGTACTTTAAGTAAAATAATGTAACCTTTAAATGATTACTATTAAAATACATTTTGAAATCAGGACGTAATAAAATAAATGGGGGCTCGTCCGGGATCAGTTTCATACTTTGCCGGTAAAGAATATGGTTTTTTCCTATCTATCTGGGCAGAAACTCACATTTTTATTCATTTTAATTTCTTTGTTAGTTTATTTTTTACCAAAGAAAGCCATACACTGGCAATTATCTTGTTACTGATTCTTGTTAAATAAGCTGATCAAGGTAACAACTAAAAGTTTATATATTTCAAAATGCGTACTTTATTTATTATGTAGGAACAAATTGAATTTGTAATAATGAAATTAACAAAAAATGCTTTTTATTGTATAAGCAATTCTGAAGTTTTTAACAATAATATGTGTTTTAAATTACGACTAAATAATTCTGTAGTCACAAATATTTTGAGTTACAAAATTTGAATAACTACTACCAAACCAGAACATTATTCCTTAGGGAGTGATGGTGGACTATAGTTCAAGTAGATCAGCCCTGATGCTTTTGCCTACAAAGAAAATTGAGTAAATCAGTAAAACATCCATTTTTCATGAAGAAACTATCATTGATGCACATATATACAGGTCACTAAAAAATTAAATGTATAATCGCTTTTTTGTCAAAAATATGTATTTTGGCGCGACATTCTATATTTTTCAAAGTCAAGGCCCTAGTTCTCATCGCTCCTCATCAAAAATTTGTAAATCGATGATTAAATCATTGGTAAACCTGTTACATACTGTAACAAATAAATGTAAGGTTTGTTTTTGATAATCCTAAAAATACTTCCTCTTACAGCAAAAGAGAAAGTAAAAAAAAAAACAGTATATGAACTAAAATATACAATGATTACTTAAACTTTACCGCAATTATTGTGACAACTGTGAAAATAACTCCGATAGCCAAGTGCATGTTGTATTTAGCCTGGTTGGTATTGTACTGCGTTTCCCAAGAGCCGCAGGGAACAGGCAAATCGTCCATAGTAGCTGGAGGTGGAGCCCCTTTATATGAAGTTAATCTCTTCGCTGTGGGAGCTAAGGCTGCTACAAATTTGACAATTTCATGAAATGCATTTTTCCAACAAATTACCATTCTTTATTCCTATCTATCAATTTAACAACAAAGTTTCAATAAGTTCAAAAATTTATCAAATGATTCATAATACTAATTTTCTTTTTCTAGGTTATATCCGAATCTCATTCTCTTAAAAACTGAGGAGCAAAATCTGAAATATTACTTGTTATTTAACAACTGTAATACATTCAATTACTCATAATGTGCTAATTACAATTCTGCAGGGCAAAATTTTTGGAAACTAAATGGGTTTTACTGTCAAATAAATTGACGCTTATAAAATTGTAGCTAGCTGTTCGATATTAAATATAATCTTAAAGAAGTAGAGAATATGTATTCAAGAATAGTTGAAAGTTAATTAGAAATATTAGTCCACTATATTTGCAAATTAAGTTACGAATTTAAAAATATCAAAATTAGTTATTTATCATAAAATAACAATTCAAATTCGTTAAGCTATTACGAGAAATACATGAAAGAAAAAAAGACGAAAACTTCAATCTGCATAAGTTTTTCAAGAGGTCAAAATTAAGTAGAAAAAAAAAATTTTTTTTACCATAACGTTGTCTTTGGGCCAAAGACCGAACCGCTGGGTTTATTATTCTATTAAACATTCTTTAAAAGTTGAATCCACTCGATAGAAATATTATATGGATGAAAATACCTCAATACTTAAAAAAATTTTCATATAACCACACTTGCAATCAGATGGTACGGCCTCTGCTGCCACCATCAAAATCATTTAAAAAAAATAGTAATCAGTGAAGTAGGAACATTTGCAAATTAAAACAATATAAAAAATAATTATAAATATTACTTATAAATTTTATAAAAATTAATAATTTTGATTTTTACAATCACTTATATGTGGTCTAGTCAAGCAACAATTTATACTCATTCATACTTCCCTCCAAATTTTCAAATTATTGAACTGATTAAGAATTTAAAATGTAAATATCTAATCTTCGAATGGTCATCAAATTGAAATCATTTTGCCCTATAATTCTCAAAAAATTGATGGAATGGGATTAACCTTTACCTGCTAGTGTATTACAGATTTTCTCCCTCTCTTTTTATAGCAGTGTCGGATTAGAGGATTACAATGGGCCGATAAGTGTAAATATAAATGGAAAGTATATTAACAACCTAAAGTTCGCAGACGATGTGCTTCGAGTAGCCACATTCGAAGATCACTTCATCAAAATGTTTGAAGATCTGTGTAAACGCGTAGGCGTGACCTCGGAAGCGTTAGAAGGCTTAATGAAGCACGCAATTATGTAAATTAACAAGGCAATAAAGCATTAATTGGCTTACCTTGAAAAAGCGGTTATGATGAATGAGAAGAGTGGTTGAGCCGGAGAAGCTGTGAAAGATGCAAGGAAGCGTAAACAGGTATAAAGGAGGCTGTGTATATTTGTAAATATGTTCGTGTATGGGTGTGTATGAAAGGAAGTAGCGAGATAGGTAATTGGTTAATGAAGCGGTACGGAAGCATGCGTTCGTGTATGCGAATAAGACCTCTCCTTCGTGGAGGCAGAGATGAAAGACCGGTGTTGTGAACGCAATAACCTGTGGAGGCGGTGAAATTTGATGATGAAGCAGTAAATGGTAACTAATACACATATACGCACGTGAAGCGAGCCAAACCACAAGTGAAGAAAAGGGATGAATAACCAGGAAAAAGGGGGTGGCTGGGGAAGGGGAAACCAACATCCGGTGACGCGACAGAAGGCGCGAACGCGCCATAGGATGGGCGGGAGAGAATTAAAAAGGGGAGAAACAGGATGTCTGGCAGGACGACGCGGGTGCGCGCGGAAGTTACCAATACAGACACAAACTGGCAAGACTACGCAACATTCCGCCCGCCCTGAAGCATCGACTTCAGAATTTATTGGGAGGATAATGGACAAAGTTTGGCTAAGGGGCGGCGAATTACGTCGGAAGCGGTTTGGACATCCGCAGCGCGGTTGATGGAATCGCGGCCGGGATGCGGGGTGGTGATGCGACCGAGCGGCCATTGACGAAGTGGAACGTTGTCCTGATGCACAAGGAGGACAGTGCCTGGAGTGATCTTCGTGGCCGGAAGAATCCATTTAGTACACTGTTGAAGCGTGCAGGAACTCTTGGCGCCAGCGCTTCCAGAAGTCCTGCTGAATCCGCTGGGTAAGTTGCCAATGGGAAAGGCGGTTGATGCTGAGTGTGGTCAGCACATCACGCTCAGGAGGGGCGGAAAACCAGGAAGTGGCCAGGAGTTAGGTGCTCAGGATCAGAGGTATCTGAGCGCACAGGGGGTGTGAGTTCAGGATGGCCTCGATGTCAGTAACGATGGTAGGAGCTCTTCATATGTCAGTCGTTGGTCCCCGATAACGCGGGTAAGGTGATGCTTGGCCGATTTTATAGCGGCCTCCCAAAGGCCTCCGAAATGTGGAATTGCGGGCGGAATGAAGCGCCAGTCAATACCTACCGCCGAGGCAGCGCGGCAGACGGCCTGCTGATGCTGGTCATTGCAGAGTAGGCGGCCGAGCTCTCGAAGTTTGTTATGGGCTCCCACAAAGTTGGTCCTGTTGTCCGAAAAGATGGTTGTGGGGAACCCTCGCGAGCGGCGAAGCGCGGCTAGGAACGCCGAAGTGGAAAGCTCAGAAGCTATTTTAAAGTGAACGGCCTTGGTAGCAAAGCAAATAAAGGCTACCAAATAACCTTTGGTGACAACGGCACCACGGAGGCGTGCGCTCGAAATGCTTAAAGGTCCGGCAAAATCCACACCACTGATGATGAAGACGGTAGCAGCGGTGATGCGCTCCAGGGGCAAGCCGCCCAGGGGTTGGATGATGGGGCGAGGCTTAGCAGTGAAGCATTTATTATAGCGGCCGATACGATGGCGCACTACGTTGCGCCCGTCTAATATCCAATAATACCTGCGTAAGTAGGCATGAGTAGCCAACTCCCAGCGTGCAGCAAGCGCGCGTGGGCGTCGTCTATAGGAAGCCGCGTGTACTAGTGATCCTTCAGGAGCAATACAGGGTGGCGAAAGCTATAAGGAAGGGAGGCGGATGACAGTCTTCCACCGACGCGGAGTAAATGATGATCGTCCAGAAAGAGATGCAATTGGCGCACCAGACGATGACGCGACTGCGGGTTTTGCGCTTCCTGGAGTTCCTTAGCTAGATGCCTAGTTTGAACGGCACGAACGAGGGTATCGGTCGCTCCCTGTAATTCGGAAACGGTGAGAAAGCTTCTGCGAGGCGCGAACGGGTTACGACAATTGAAGATGAAACGTAAGCAATAAGCGGTGATACGCTTAAGGAGAAGAAGCGATGAGAAGCGATTAATGTAATCATCTTCAACGGTGGTGACTGCTAGTAAAACTAGAGGAGGAGGTTTGGCCTCTTGTTGCACGGAATCCGTATCAACGGCTGCCGATGGTTTCGGCCAATTGGCGGATTCGGAAGCGAGCCACGAAGGCCCATTCCACCACAGGGGACACCTCTTGATGCGCAATCTGCGAGATTGTCCGAAGTGGATACATAACGCCAGGAGTGAAGCGGTATGAGGTCTTGGATGTCGGCCACGCGGTTTTCCACCGATGGCTCTCACCGCGAATCCACGCAAGAGCAATGGTGGAGTCACAAAAGGCGACTATAGAAGCTTCGAGTTGAGGAAGTATGCGCGATTTAACGGCATTGAGAAGCTTAGCGAGAAGGTGGGCTCCGCAAAGTTCCAGTCGGGGAAGCGAAAGCGACTTGTTGGGGGCGACTTTTGACTTATCGGTCAAAAGGGACGACGCCTCTCAACCCACTTCCCGCGGGCGACCCGCATTCGGGTAACATGGGGTTGGTCATTAGGAGAGGCAGTATGTAAGTATACCATGGTGGCATACCTAGACTCAGAGGCGTCACAAAATCCAACAAGGTGATGGACGGATGGGGGAGAACGTCGGGCAGACGACGAGGTATTTGGATGCGTCCCAGGCCCGGGATATGGTTTTGAAAGTCGTGCCACGGGTCGACAAGTTCTTGAGGCAGTGGCTGGTCGAGACACAGATGACGAAAGAATAGTTTAGCCTTGAAGGTGACCGGAGTCAACCACCCCAACGGATCGAATATACGAGCCATTTGGCTAAGGACGGTGCGTTTAGTGTACGCCGCCTCGGACATGCGCACAGCATAAAAGAAATTATCGGAAGCAGGGTTCCAGCCCAAGCCGAGAAGTTTCAGAATGGGATAGCGGTCAAGGGACGACAACGAGTCATCAGAAGTAGAGGGACGGCAGTGATCTGCGGGGAGATCCTGTAGAAGTGCTGGGCAATTAGAAGCCCACATGCGGAGTTCAAACCCGCCCATCATGAGAAGCTGTTGTAGCTGCGTGCGCAGGACTTGGGCTTCTGCAACAGATGCAGCGCCAGTAAGGAGATCGTCGACGTATACTTCATGGAGAAGCGTGATTTTTGCCTGGGGAAACTTATCTCCTTCATCAAGGGAGAGTTGTCGAATGGTGCGAAGTGCCGGATAAGGTGACGATGAAACACCATAAGTCACTGTATTAAGTCTGAAAGACTGAAGTGGTTCCTGTTCGGAGAAGCGCCAGACGATACGTTAGTAATCCCGATGCTCAGGCAAGATGAGGATTTGGCGATACATCTGCCTGATATCGGCGGTGAAGACCACGCGGTGCAGGCGAAAGCGAAGCAGAACCGAGGCGATGTCGGCCTGAAGCTTGGGGCCGGTGAGAAGCAGATCATTTAGAGAGCGGCCATTGGAAGACGCGCAAGACGCGTTAAAAACTACCCCAGTTTGGTGGGGGGATCATCCGGACGATGAACCGCATGATGAGGGAGTAGTACGGAGTATAGGAGGGGGAGGCGTCATCTGGACGCACTGGTTCCATGTGGCCGCGGTCCAAGTAATCGCGCATGAAGTCGCTTCGCGCAATGGAGGGTTTTGAAGGAGGCGTTTTTCCATTCTGAGGAACTGACGCGACGCAACGTTTTGGGATTCTCCAAGTTCACGTGAGGTGAAGGGGAGAGAAACCACATAACATCCAGTGTCAGTCCGCTGCGTGGTCCGCGCGCACGTGGTTTTGCAGGTACGTTCATCCGCAGTGAGCGGTAAGTTTTCCGGGACCTTGTCAATCTTCCAGAAGCGGCGTACGATTTGAGTGAGTTCTTCCTCCTTCTCCTCGTGGAGGGGAAGCGGCGAAAGCATGTGCGGAGAAGCGGTACACAAGGTGGAAGCCTCCTCGAACAAAAGTGCAGGTGCCACCGTCCTCTCAATCAAGAGTGAAGGAGATGGTGGAGATTCCTGAGGAGCGAGAGGAGTAGGTGGTTGTGGCCGAGGAACGGAAGGCAAGCGCTCGTTGTTTCGGGTAGAAGCTGAGAATCGAACCCGTTTTGGCCATGAAGCTGGTCGACAGGGGCCGTACAACACCCAGCCGAAGATGGTATTAAACGCAGCGAGCGCGCGAGGAGTACGAGGAACTCTTCCAGGAAGAAGCAGGCTTGGGAGGATGTCGGAACAAAACATCCACGGGGCGCGGTTGGTTAAATGTCATGTCAGCAAGGTTAAGTTGGCGAAGATGAGGCCAATCCCCTTTGAATGGCAAGCAGGGTGTGGGAGGTATGATGTTGTCAAGCACAATGGCGTGAACAAGCAGATGTGGAGGATCTCCTGGATGCATGAGTTTGAAAGTAGTGCAATACTGGGAGGGCATATGGGTGTTGTAGCCCAATGTGAGAAGCTGAATGTTGTGGGTTGTAAGGGCAGACATAGACGCTGGGCACACGCCCGGGTAATAATAGTTTGGTGGCTCCCGGAATCAAGAAGGGCACGGGTGACGAAGTGATGATGCGTATGAAAGAGATGGACTACCGCAGTAGGCATCAGGACGGATGCGTTAAAGGGCTTGGTATTATTGGCGCAGCACTGAGAGAAGAGGGGTCAATCCGCGTCAAGCGGGGGGACTCGAGTGCAGATGCTCCCGCGGAAAGCGGATTGAGAAGCGTCCTCTCTCCACGGAGGAGGAGAGGAGAGCGACAAGGAGAGGGGCAGTTAGCCCGGTTGATTGTATGGGAGAGTGGCTCGGACCGAGTTTTACCACGATGGGAGATGATGCGGGAACACTGAAAAAGGTTGAGAGGTGACACGGTTTGGCGCTTGCTCTCTTGGCGGTAATAGGGGCAAAGCCGCGGCTCCTTCAGGAGAAACGGGCCATGAGTTGATGCACCAATATGTGGTGACGCTCTTCACAGAAGGGGCAATGCTGCGTGGATCGGCAGGCTCGGAGGCCGTGTTTTGCCGAAAGGCAATTGCGACATAGTTGGGCTAGAGTGACGTATTTACGCCGTTCCTTAGCGGATAAGGCCTTGAATCCTAAACACTGGCGTATTGAATGTGCCCCATAACAATATTCACAAGTGTAGGGGCTTTTAGGTTGAGGCGCGTGGGAGGCAGTGTATACTGTACGAGAGGAAGAGGGCGTTGGCGGGATTGGCGCGTGTGTGGGTGACCGAGGAGGCGAGGAGCGAGAGGGCATGGATGAGGGAGGTGTCGCTCGTGACGCATGAGAGGCGCCTCGGGAAGTGGGCACAGCGCGGCAGCGCGGCGCATGGGAGGAGTGAGTTTGAGAGCGTGTAAAGAGTTGAGCACGAACGTCTTAAGATGGGCGACGGTTGGGAATTCCACGCCGGTGTGCGCTAACTCGAACTGTTTTCGAGTTTCATTGTCTAATTGACGCACGAGCAGTGAAAACGCCATAAATGAGGCTGAGTTTGGCGCTTGAACATCGAGGAGGACTTCGGCACTAGTAATGTATTTGGACAGCATTTGTTCCAAGGAGGCCACAGATGGGGATGAGGGAGGCGGGGACGCGGGGAGAAGCTGTTCCAGAAGCAATTCAGCCAGTTGCCTCTTATTGTCGTACGCGAGGCATAATGTATCCCAAGCGTTCTGGAATTGCCCCTGGCTACCGGGGATATGAGAGATAGTGGCCTTAGCGCTACCTCCGAGAGCGCTATGCAGGTAATGGAGAAAATTTGTCAATTAAATTATATTAATTGCTGAAAGAGAAAGTATTGTGATCGGTCAAATTTTCGTGATTGGCGGGTTGAGGTCTCCTAAATCCGAAAAAGTTGTTTTTTAGAAAATGATCTGCGTGTATGTATCTAAGTATATGTGTGGACATCATATTGCAAAAACGGAAAATAGCAGAAAGTTCAAAGTTAGCATTCCGTTTATGTATCACCATGGGAACCGAAAAACTGGAAAACGGCTTTAACGTATTTTCTTTAAACTTGTAATATATCAACTAGATATATTAAGAGCTACAACTTTTTTATCTGAAACCTTTCTCTGGAAAAATTCGTGTTAATGGGTATTTTGGGTGAAGGGTCGGGTTGTTCTCATCTTGTATTTTAGTTTATTATACAATTCTATCATCTACTTAATATTCATCAGTATTTAATATGTTGCCAAAATTAGGAGTTGGATGAAAATCGGTTGACCGGAAGCGTATTTTTACTGAGTAGTTTTTCAATTTTTTTCGATTTTCTCCATAAAAACACCGACAAATTTCATTAATTTCGTGCACTAACTTTGATACCTATCACTATTGTTTGAAAGTTTTTCCGTTAAAAGTTCATTTAAAGAATTTTGGTGGTAGGGGATGACTGTACTTTATCAAAAAATGTCGTTTTATTAAGTTTAGATTCTCCAATTGATACAATATTGAAGAAAACATTTAGTAAATTATAAGTTTGGAAAAAAATTTTCAATCATCAGTCGTGTGAGTGTTTCACAACAGATTCTGCTTCTTTTTTTGTTTAACAGACCTAAGGATTATTGTTCTGTTTGCTTTCGCATGCGTTCAGAAGACAACGCTAAAGTTGCATTTCCTTCTGTCAGGTTCACAACCTTTGTAACCTTCTCTAATACCAAACCTACAAATTGGACTAATTTTTAGGTAGTTTGGATTTTATATTCTAGTGTACGAATACACTTGTTAATAACTACATTTTTTTTTCATTTAAAGTGTTATGTTTGAGAATGTAAGTGAAAAACAAGTGCTTAATCTATCTAAATTAAATGAATTCTTTGTAGATGTTTACAAAATGTCTCATAATCAACGCAATACTTTCAACAATATTCTTAAAGAGGCTAGTCAAAATGAATTTTATTGGGCTACAAGATTGATAAATTTTGTAAATGCCTATCACAATAATTCTCATCCTCCAGTTAAACCAGCAGTGATCAAACAAATTTTACTGAAAGATAAAGAACTGTCTAAGTTGTTGGTAAGCCTTTACTTGCCATTTCTTTTATTAAATTCATGAAGATTTAATGTTATTTATTGCCTTACAGTAAGATATCAAAATCATTTATATCTATGTTCAGAAAGGAGTGCCTGAATCTCATATTAAGGATATTATAAACGAAATATCTAGTTCATTTAGCTTAAAAATCGTGAGATGGTTAGGATATGTTCTGGTAAAAATACTAACTAGAATTGTTTCGAATTTATACGTTAACGAAACTAGTCTCATTCAGGTTTGATTATTATTATTTTTGTTTGACTTGTGTTATTTTCTTTAAAAATATTTTATGTTGAATTTTTGAATTGGTAAATTTTAGGTTAGAGAAACTATGGGATCAAACCCTGTGATATTCTTACCTACCCATCGAAGCTATGGAGATTTTATATTAATGGCATTTATTTGCTTTCATTACAATATACAGTTACCATATGTAGCTGCTGGAATGGGTACGCATTAGTAGTAAGAAACTACAAAATCTGGTGTGCAACACATACACAACTTTCTCTTACTGCATTTTTGGAATTCCAGTTGACAGATTTTCTTAAAACGGAATTTTTGCATCATATTTTGATGCCCCTAATATTATATAGGTCGTGGAACCGCAAAAACCAATTTAAACTTCCAGGTGGAGTAATCTTGCTCTTGTCACAGCCTCGCAAGGGCAGAGGATGGAACGGTCCACTTCCTCATGAAGCAAAATCGATAATGACTGTTATGGATCAGACCCAATAGGCTCAAATGTTACCAGAGCTTACAGTGCTCTGTCAAAGGCCTATGGCTTTGATTATGGAAGTCTGAGGAAAGCTTTTGTGAGGATTTCCTCGCAATTTTCTCCGCCTGCCCTTGTTTTTTATACTCTGATTTGCTCTTAACGCGGTAACGAAAAGATTGATTTCATAAATGCCTTGGGGTACGCCGGAGAAAGATTCTGGTCCCATAGAAAGTCTATTTAAATTTCCTCAGGCCAGTTCATCCGCTTTCTCATTGCTCCCATAGCCTGCATGCCTTGGCACCCAGTATAAAATGAGGTTTCAGAGACATTTTCCGTGGTAGCCTGCTTCGTTTTGTGGTCATCGACCGGTTTCGGGCGTTCGCCCATCTTCAGGATGCGTTTTTCAGACAGTGTGCCAACACAGACTCGTACAGAGACTTAGTTTCACACTAACTAATTGTAAAATGAGGTTGTTAGCTTGCACAGCTTGGTGAGTGATTGTACACCGGCATAGAAAAAAATTGATAGGTATTGAGTGAGCCTTAATTGCAGCCTGACTGTCGCAGTAAATGGGAGTTCCCTCCTGTTATGAAGTTTTTGTTTTTAGAATTTCTTTAGCACCACCGTCGCTTGCAAGACTATAATTTATTTACCTAAGCCTACCAAATGTGAGTTTTAGACTTATATTAATTCTATTATTCTTAAATGTAACTAAGGTTGGCTCTTGATGCTCACTCCTTCCATAGTTTTAGAACTGTCGTGTAAAGATAGTATCATCTAAGTATATGTGGTCTTCGGTTATTATGGTATTGTAATTCGAAAATTATTTCCAAAATTTGGATCGGAACCACACGATCTTGGGAATGTCCAGAATACATCCCATATCATAGACCTTTTGAGCAGACGAATGTCCCCTAATAATAGGCGCATGCATACGTTTAAGCCTGTGACCACCTCCCTAACCCTCACTTTGGATATAGATGTGATGTAAAGTTGGCAGGCAGGCCAGGTGAGATTACCAAAGCTGCAGTAGGAGTTGTAATCTTGGCACCTCTAGTTGTCTGCACACTACCGAGGATTACTAGAGTTCCCTCCTACAGTGCCTTAGTCTACCACCCCTCCCACCTTTAAGATGATATAGATCTAACACTTTGAGATTAAGTCCCCAATTCTTCCCAAACAACCTTTTGTAAGGGCAAACGTTGCCTTTTGACTAACTCTAGTATGTGATCCAAGTTAGTTCTCAGATCTAAAATATCTCCGAGATATTACTTCTTTGGCCACTGGATTGCTGATGCAACAAATGTTGGTGATTGCAAATCTTCCAATACTCTACATCTCATAAAAGGAATAACTGTTCCTTTAAATGGACCGATAGTCTTCCATCCATTGTCGTAATATTTAATTTACTGTCGTTTGGATCCTCCCGCCACCGGTATACTAACTGTTTTATTTAGAACCACCGGAATTTAGAGCTGTGGTATAAGAGATAGTATCACCCGCTACATGTGATCCAAATAGCGAAGCACGTCAGATCAACTGGGCCTCATAACATGTATTTTTAAAAGGGAATTCGATGATAAGTGCCCTTAAAGCAGTAAACGAAAGTATATTATTTTCGGTTGTTGGAGGACTTGAAACTTGAAGGAAGAACTTGTTATTTAATTAAATTTTTCATATAGATTTCCATTCAATGCGAGTAATGGGAGAAGTATTGAGACATTGCAAAGCTTTTTTCATGAGGCGTAAATTTGCAGATGATAGAATATATAAAACCATATTTCAGAAGTATTTCCATTTACTTATACAATTGGGTGAATCTCCTATAGAATTTTTTATTGAAGGGACACGAAGTAGAAGTGCAAAATCTCTTTCACCAAAATTTGGTCAGTAATTTACTGTTTGTTTCTAATAAAACATTTAATCAAATCTAAAAATATTTTCATTCTATATTACATATGACGTTGTTTTCTAATGTAGGGTTACTTACAATGGCTCTTGATGCTTATGTAAATGGATTTGTACCTGATATTACCATCATTCCAATCAGCATTAGCTATGATCGTATTCTTGAAGAAAAATTATTTGCATACGAACTCTTAGGGATTCCCAAGCCGAAAGAATCTACTATAGTGAGTTTTAGTGATTATATTTTATATTTACCTCAAAATACCCCGGACTGTTTTGTGAGATTAGAAACTAGCTACATCTAAAATCGAAAATTTTAAAAAAATGCGTTACCGGCAAAGAATTCTTGATCTGCCCGATCAGTCTAGTTAAATGCCCCTACAATGCACTCATTAGGCATATTGATTGTCCTAGTATCCCATATAACTGGACCTTTGAATTAAAAAGTAATTTATTGTCAGTAGAGCTGAGGATATGTGGACTAACCAAGATTTTGATATTTATAAAAGAATATTAACTCTGGTAATTTCATTTAATAACAACTTAATGAGCCGCGATGTAGAAAGTGTTATTTTTTCATCATTTAACTATTATAAAAACACTTTTGGTCTAGAAGAGCTTTATTTCAAATGTCTTTTCAAGGAAGAATTAATGACGGACGTAAGAAAGAAAATTAACACGCCAGTCTCACATTGTAGAAAAGAATTCAAAAGAAAGGAGGGTTCTAAAAGATAGGTGTAAAAGGATTTGGTTTAATTGCTTCCCCTAGTAAAAGTCGCAGAGTACTTTCTAACCATGACTTTGCCGAGAGAGAAGCATCAGCCTAATCTGGCCTGTGGCTACTTTGTCAGTAAAGTGAGATCGGCTACCAGGCTGAAGGAAGTAGATAATACTGGATAGATTAAAAGTAACCACATCGTTGCCACTTTCTTTTAATTAAACAAATTTCAAGATTTAGACGAAAAATTTAATATTAAAGTAAAGTACTTTTTAAAATAAAGATTTGTTTTTAACATTTTAAAATCAATTTAAAATAAATTAAATATCAGAAAACATGATTTTGCTTAATTTTAACCTTATGGTCTTCAGTGATTCTGAAGGTAACTTCCTCTTCTTTTCAATGGACAAACGCGCTTATAGGTTACCATATATGCCTTACTACTTTTTATATCTTTTTATAAAAAGTTTTTACTGTTCTAGAAAAAATATAATATTTAACGAGAGAGTAAAGTCCAAGGGCAAGCGAATGTGGGCAAATTTGAAATCAAGTGTGTAAAAGTGGCACTTTACTCTCTGGTTTTATAATAGAGAGCTTTTATAGAAATAAGGTTTTCATAAACCCTATCGATTCAGTATATTTTAAATATAAATGCTATATATATATGTGGCATTGTAGAAATATTTTTACCTGACCGAGCATCTCACTATAAAATCTGAAGGTGTTCTACAAAATTATGTTATAAGCAATTCATTCACTAACTGTTTTATATTAATTCTCATTTAACGGAATTACTTTGCAACAAGATTGCTAGACTCGTATCTTTTTTCTAAGGGCTTGTTGAACGCTTTTCGCAAAATGACTGGCAATTATGGTAATTTTTATTTTAACTTTGGCCAACCGATATGTCTTCGCGACTGGATATCTAGGAATTTCAGTGATCCTGGAGGGAATGAAAATAAAATTCCAGTCTCCATAATTACTCATCGATTAGCACATCACGTGATTCAGAGGTTCGTACACATTATACATTGGTTATTTCACAATATTTATTTAAACACTTATCCTATGTTGCTTCAATCTTCTCTTGTCACTGATTTGTGCCATTTATTTGTATGTTTAGGCAAAATGATTTACAGATATTTGGAGTTTTCAATGTTTTGGCGATTGTTATGTCATATAGTATCTGGAACTTGAATTCACACTCAATATCATTCGAGGATGCCCTCTCAGAAGTAGAGCTGTTGTGTCAATTATTCAAACGTCGCTCAGCAATTATTCACTATGAAGGTAAGAGGAAAACTGTATGTGTGGATGATTGAGAACAGCAAACCCCCCAAAACCAAGAATCCGAAGAAGCTCAATTTTGATATTCTGTTACTTATTACCAGAGGATCGTATACACAAATCTACCTACTTTCCGGATTCTTCTTTATTTCTTCGGTACGTTCCCGAAAATGGTACCAAAGCTTTTCTTTGAAGTGCGCGTGTACAGCCCTGTCAATTTTATATAAACATTTATCTGAGAAAGTTTATTTTAGGGGGTTCTGCGGAAACTGTTTCCCTCTTAAGTGCCATTTCAATATGTTTTACAGTTACACTACTAATAAATATTAAGGAAAACTGAATGTTTTACAAAAACGCTAAAATCTAAGGGCAGCGATGTCTGGAATCGTAACTGAACCTCCGCGTTCTAGTCCAACATGTGACCACTGAGTTTATCTCGCTCTTCTTACAGTTTTATTATGCTCTAATTTTAGAGTTGAATTTAATGTATGATTTTTTTTTTTGTTAAGGTGATCTAAGAGACGCTTTGATCACAGCGTGTAGTGTACATTCAACTCTAGTGAACCCAGAGAACGATAAGATTACGTTCAAAAAATCGGTTAGAACTCAGGTTGCCGATGTGTCTTTATTGGAAGGTAATTCATTAGAAATATAGATAATGGTAAGTTTTATTTATTTCTAAGTTTATATTGCTTAAATTTCATGTTGCAAATTCAATAGGTGTACTGAATGAACAATCGATTAGTGAAATTTTGCCAGTGGTAATGCTTCAGCTTTACATAAATCCAAGCCTTCATCTGTTCGTTTCGCCGGCACTTATACTGTTTTCATTTTGGCCAGCTAAAACATTAAGATTGTTCAATGGTATGAATTTTAAAATAATGCTAAATAACTCAACAGATATTCTTCCCGTTTTAATATTAATTGAAAACCTAATTTTTTAGGATCAGTCCAGGACGCATTCAATTATCTAAAGCAAGTTTTTAAATGTGAATTTGTAACACTCAATAATGTTGATGAACAGGTTTGTGAAATTGTTAAATTTTTATTGTTAAATTGTTAATTTCAGTATTCAATTGTTTATTATGATTCTTAGGATATTTATAACGAGGCGCTAGTTTTTCTGCAAGATACAGAATGTATAGATGCGAAAACGGGAGAACTTGGTCCAAATAATAAAGTCAGGTTTATATTGCAACATCTGTTGCAACCATTCATTACTGGATACAGTGTTATGGCACATACGTTACTGGAGGTAATTTGAAATAGTTGACAACAATTCTACTTAAATATTAATAATTAACACTATTTTCCAGATCGTAGAACCGGTTAGGAAAAGTGGCGCCAAAGTTGGACGGAGAAGTTAAGGGCTATTTTTCTGAACTTTAGATTGACTACCTTTGTTTATCCCTACCTCTTGTAATTTTTTCGTTGATCGCAGGTAAGGTTGTGTATGGTATTCCGGATTGCTAGGGAAGCTCAAGGGCGCTCTTCCCTTTACTTCATCCTGATGCCTTTCCTAATTGACAGCTCCTTCTGGATCTGCTAGGGTCCTCCGGGTCTTCAATTTTTGGGAACCCCAATTACAAGTCTGAAGAAACGAATAAATCCAATCCGTTACAAACTTCTCTTGAGGTTTTCTGAACAAATGCTCGAGACGTTCCTTAAACATAAGACCATCTATAACAAAATCATGATAGCCCTCTGGATTCACTGGTGCGAGATTTAGGGTTTAATAAAGCTTTACAATTCATGTACTTAAGGTGATCTAAGAGACGCTTAGTGTACATTCAACTCTAGTGGACCCAGAGAACTATAAGATTACGTTCAAAAAATCGGTTAGAACTCAAGTTGTCGATGTGTCTTTATTGGAAGGTAATTCATTAGAAATATAGATAATGGTAAGTTTTATTTATTTCTAAGTTTATATTGCTTAAATTTCATGTTGCAAGTTCATAGGTGCCTTTCCAACCCAAAGTCTTTTTAAATCGCCAATCACACTCCTCTTAAATATCTTAAATATTGCTCTTCATACTCTTTTATTACCCACCATCAGGAAGTTATTATTGAATCCCACTTAATCAGATACCGAAAATGTATAATTCCTTGTATATTATACTTAATTTTATACGACTGTAAATTTATTACAAAAAAAATACTGATTTGCGAGCAGAGATAATGCCATCTGGGCCAAAATGAGCCCTATGGCAGTCCTACATTTCAGAGGGATCGACAGAGTGGAGAAATTGTAAGTGTAGTTTTACATGGATTTCTATATCTTGTTCATAAAGGCTAATCGATCAGCTGGTTGGTAACTCTTTGCACGCTCCTCATGCATTGGATCCAATATTTCTGCGAGGTCATGATCGATTCGGGTAAGGACGGTGTTCCTTACACAAGTCAATGATAGCAGCAAATGAAAAATTTACCAAGAGACTTTTCAGAGCCATAAGGAGAGAGAGAAAGAAACAGTCTATTTCGTTTTTCAATGTGCAGTGCTGGATAATGGCAAGTTACCAAGTAGGGGTCGCCTTACATCCTCAGATATCAAGTTCATCCTCCACAGATTTGATGGCCGACTGTCTGTCTTGTAAGCCCAGGCATGTAATTAGTGTAATAAGCAGAACTGCGATAAATAGAACTGCTGAACAGCTATTGTAAGTGCGAAATTCATGAATACCTTTATACTCGTAATTCAAACTGACAAGCCCTTCTGAAGATCTAATTTTGATCGTGCGTTCAGACCCGGACAAACAGGCATGCGACGGGAACTTAACATCATTTTCTGTTTTTTTGTGGCCAGCATTTTGGTGAGATATTCTCATTAATCCAAAATACCAATTAACTTTTTGCCAGAATTTAATTCCAATAAAATGTCAAAACAAGTATATATAAAATGTAATATTAGACACTTTTTGCACTGTTGTAGATGTCTACACAAAGTATTGGAGGAACCCAAGATGCCATATTGATATATTCGCAAAAAGTTGCTAGAAATTTGCTAGCTAAAAAACTAATACATCCATACTGTCTATCTAGGGATATGCTAAAGAATGCTCTGGAGTCATTTCGCTTATTGAACTATATTACTAAAAATGAGTCGTAAGTGAATGAATTTAGCTGGTTCCTTATTAAGGAATTTGCAAGGTAATTTGATAAACTGTTCTTATGTAATTTAATAATACTACTTATTTATTTATTTTTATAGAATTTCAGAAATACAGTATTTACCAAATAAAAAACAGCTTCTACAACTAATTAGATTTTTAGGTTGGTATTTCTTGTTTAACATTCGTAGAATGAGTTTTTTATGGGGTTTTTCTATTAGTAATTAACCTAAATGTTAACAGATACTTCAGAAATCAGTAACAAAAAGGAACCAAATTGTAAACTGTGAAGTGCTGAATGAAAGCTCATTTCACTTATAATCCACCTGAGTCACTGCCAAAGATGATTGAAAATTTGTTAAAATTGTTAGCTTCTTGTTTTGATTTAAAGAATTATATTCCTAATTTTTCAAGGTTTGTGTTTGGAATAAGATTATTTATTTCTATTTTTTAGCGTTTAATTTTGATAGTATTGTGATAAGCTTTATTTACATAGCAAACAACTTCTAAATTTATTGCATGAGTTTTTACATTTGGGATATTTTGCCCCAGCAAATTTTTGCGTGAGAGAAATATCATTTATTCTTACTGAAAATATGTCACATTTATCTACACGGCCGTGTTGAGTTCAGTTTTACAAAGACTTTGACATCAACTATCACAAAATATGTCGTTTGGTTTGCTAGTACATAAAGGCTTTATACAAATGTGAGTATTAATAAGCCGTCCCAAAATTGATTGTAATATACATAAATTGTGTTGTATTATAATATAAATAGTAAATTAAAAAAACCTGTATTTTACCAAAGAAAATTGGTACTCTAAAAGTAGAATTGTTATTGTGCACTGTGTTACAAAGACTTATTAAAAAAAGTAATTCTCCCCTCCCATGTTACCAAAGATGGTTAAAATTATTTTTTTTCTGTAAGCGTGCTATTTTGTTGTTCGATACAAAATTTAAAATAAAATGTAAATTTTAAATTTTTAATATAATTTTTGTATTTACGTTGGCCTTGTGAGTTTTTGTTTCTTATTTTTCTCTTACTGTTATAAGAGGAAGTAAAGAAGAGAAAATACTCAGATCGTATCAAATTTTTGCTATTGAGTTTTCACTGAAAACACCAGTAGTGAGTAAGAAAAATATTTTTAGCAAATGGATGAAAAGAACCCGTGGTATATATGTTTAGTATAATCAAAACGAAAAGTCGGAGAAAGCTCACTCACACTTCCATTGAGTTATTAACGAGGGTTTTACAGGAAGAGAAAAGAGAACTTAGAGAATATGTAGAGGAGTATGAAAAAAAGTGTGGCCTAGTATATAATTCTTTTGAGTAGGAGTGTTACAGAAAAAAATTGGGTCGAATATTTGTATAATTTGTATTCGGGTAGAGAGTGTACTATTGTAACTGATTTGGCACCAAATGCTGTAACATATGATGATCGGATTTGTCCATAAGATCGGGAGATAAGTAGAGAGGATGTTTCTTGGTCTCTGAAGGGACTTGTCAGGAAACAATCATGTGGAGTGCATGGCATTCCTAGTGGGGGATTTTGGATTAAATGTGTAATAATGAAGAGTTAGTTGACTTTCTGGCTTATGTCTTTAATAATTTATATGATGGCGGCGTGTTTCCCGAGGGCGACTGGTTTAATTTTTCCAATACTGAAGCCGAGAACAGAGATAGAAATAGTGTTCAAAATTACCAAGGTATTATTTTGTTACCTACATTGAGTAAAGCCTATCTAAGGATAATTCATCAAAGTTTAAAAGAATCTGTGTTTAAAAAGGATATTTTATCTAATTATCAATTAGGTTTCAGACCCAAGTCGAGTACAATAGATGCAATGTTTATTTTAGCTATTATTAAAAAAATGTATTTATCAAAAAACAAAATTATATACAGCTTTTGCTGACTTAGAGAAAGCTTTAGATCGACTGGATAGAAATGTTCTATGATAGAGACTTCACGAAGTAGGAATATCAAACAAAATTCGTACTGCAATAAAGCTAATTTATCATCAAGTGAAGGCATCGATTAAAACAAATTTTGACGAAGTTCTTGGTAATATTGAATCGAATATTGGAGTAGAGGGTTATGTTCTTTCGCCTACCCTGTTCATTTTGTGCATCGACAAATTAGTTGAAATTATTACTCGAGGATAACGTTCATCCTCCGTATATTAATGGAGTGGATATCCCACTTATTTTATTCGCAGATGGCATATTATTAATATCCGAGAGCAGTATAGGATTACAAAGAGCATTAAATAAATTGAAGGAATTTTGTGTCAATTTTAATATGACAGAAAATGTTCATAAAACTGAAATAATTGTATTCAAATCGTCAGGCCTTAAAATTACAATGAGATGTTTGTTCGGCAATGGCCAGAGGAGTTTTTTAAAGAAAAAGAATTCTTTGTTGCTCTACGTTTCGGGTACCATTGGTGCCCTTCTTCAGTAGCTCTCTAGGGTAGGAGTGAAGTGAACGCTGAAAATTCTAAAATAATGGTGTTTAGGAAATCTAATAAATTAAAAGCTTTGAAAAACGGTAAATTGTCTGAACTATTTAGGCTTTAAAATAAATAAAAATAGAATGAACACATTTCCACGGCCAAGATTAGAGGTAGACGCACTCAATAAAGTTAAATTGTTAGGAAGGATAATACCGGAATTGACCTGGAAAGAATTGTTTAACTTCTTTACTGTTTTAGTAGAATTATGGTGATTAGATGACACCATAACGAGTCTTCAAGTAGTAGTAAATGACTGTAACAAGTGCTGCGAATGTAGGCATGTTGTGGGAATTGGGTTTGGTTTATATTAAGTATGAAGTTCTGCCGCAGATTTTTAGATACTATTTAGAAATTAAAAATAAAGAAAGGGGACATTTAGTTCGACTGTTTATCTCACCAGGAACGGAAAAATAATATTTTGGATAAATATACTCAAAAATAATATTCTAAAATGGGTCGTGGTTGATTGTTCATTTGTAATAATTTTTCTGATAGTACTTTAATAAAGATTGTCACAAACAGGGCCAGGGATATAGGTAGGCAAGAAGTATTAGCTGAGATGAGATCTAAACAATCTTTAACATTGCTGCTTGAAAATAAAATTTATTTTAACTTAGAATATTATGTTCAAAATTCAACTAGGTCTGAAAGGTCCGCTTTAGCACTGCAGATTGGGTATCTGGAAGTTCAAAGGTCAGAGAAGGGATAACCCAAAGAATATGCGCACATTGTGTGGAAAGTATAAAGATTATGAACATACAATGTTAAAGTGTCCTGTAAATGATAATAAACGATATCTATTAACTTATATCAAAGACTCTTCTTGAGGTTTCCCTTGTACAGTTCGTTTTTATTGAATTTTCTCTTGGTTTTGTAATAGTTCAGTATTGAGATAATTTTTTTT
Organism: Triatoma infestans; assembly: GCA_011037195.1. Taxonomy (NCBI): domain Eukaryota; kingdom Metazoa; phylum Arthropoda; class Insecta; order Hemiptera; family Reduviidae; genus Triatoma; species Triatoma infestans. The sequence continues at coordinate 278,591 of JAAEAF010000099.1, read as the reverse complement.
TTTTTATAATAAAGTATAACATCGTAGCTCATACGTGTGTTATGTTTTTTTGGTTATACATCCAGTAGGCTTAACCATTGCTGTAGGTTACACTTAATAATAAATAAGTAGATAAGCCTCTCTCTCTATTCAATAGGAAGGTTCTAACGGTGCAGGTACGTTCCTAGGGAATTAAATAAAGAAATCTCAAAAGCAAAATTGCAGAGTGAATGAACTTTAGAAATAGGGGTGTGCCCGAAGACATGTGAGTGTTTCATATCACACTTTTAGCACTGTTTCTGTGTTTTAAAGTGGCAAAGTATGGCCGCCAATACAAGAACAATTAGAATCGGAATTCTGAATATAAATATTTACTTTAATCATAAAAATACCGTTTGATCCTTTCTGAAGAAACATCGTCCAGATACACTTAGAAAAACCTAAAAAGTAGTGTAAAAAATTGGTTATTAAAAAAATATCTCTGGATATAATTTACTTTGTCATGTATTCTTCTTTCTGGATGCATATAATAGTGTCTATATAAATATATAATAAATTACATAAATACAAAAATAAATAGAAAATTAAATTAAATCAAGCTGCCTGGTAAGAATTTAATCAATTATTTTTCTCTTTAAAAAAAGAACAAAAGTGCGTTTGTGTAAAATTAGGAATTTTCGTATTTTTTTAAAAATACAAATTAAATAAATAATGGCCTATATGTAATATGTGATAAGACGAAAGCTATCAAATAAATACTAAATCTGAGGGCCAATTACAACATTCTGGAAGCACAAATGAATATTTGCTACATAAATACATGAGATCAAAAAAATTACATACACTGCTTGCTTCGTAAAAAGGCAATAAATAAGTTTATCCCTAAGTCCCCACCCAGTCAGTTACCAATTCCTCATTTTATTTTATTTTTTACAGATAACAGTGGATTTATTAAACTAAATTTTTTTTTTTTTTAATGGTATTCTATATGTCCATCTACGTCACAATTATTGGTATTCACAGATGATTTTGTTCTTACTAAAAAGGCAAAATGCGTTAAATTTCTGCTTCCAGAAAAGTGGTTTCTATAAGAATTAATTTTTTCTTTTTCTCTTTTTTTTTTGACTTCCTAACGAATATAAAAAACTATTTTTAAATTACATTCGGAAACTTGTATAATTTTTCCATATAAAAGCTTTTCAGAAGTCTTTAAAGTACTTTTACTGTTTCTCGTCAGGATACTCACTCCGGCTACAATGGTTTTAATCGGAAGTCTTAATTTCTAATAATCAATTCTACTTTTATTAAAATGTAAGAAGTTGTATACAACAGCAAAAAAACTACGAAAGAATGATAGAATTGGAATGAGAGCACTTGTGGATGGGCTGTGTACCAGTGTGTATAGTGTTCATATTCTGTCTATCAGTATTATGGCTATATCCGGAATCAGAATCCTGTCCGGGTGCACACAAATTTTGTGGCTGTCTGGGCAACCTTGTGTATGATCCAGTAATATATGGCAGATGGTTATCACTCTGGGGATAAATCCTAACCAAAGCGTCCAATAACAAACGCTCATCCACATCTAAATTACGTGGAGGTACATGTTGTCCCTTATAACTCATTATGTTAGCTCCCATTATTCCACGTTGGTATTGATGACTAGAACGTACAAAATTTTGTCTTCCTAATTTATTCTTTCCACGCGGTCGTTCCAATGAACGCCTCCTTTCACCATTGCGTCTTCGCTCGTGTGCGTTTACATTTCGATGTGCAGGAAATGAGTGATTGTGCCCAATGTATCTGAAACAAAACGTACGCTTTAATGTGGGTTTCCCTGACTAGCAATTCTTAACACTGGCATCTTCAGCAATCTTACCTAGCAAATTTTGTTAAAAAATAAAAAATCATATCAGTTTGATAGTTATTTTTGTTTTTAAGTGTAAGTATAGTTTCTTAGTTTTGCTGATCGAACTTTTTAATATTCAACTTACTTTTTTAGTAACGGTTTATAGGACTCTTTCATATTCTTGGCAAATGCAAAGGAATTTGATGGGCAAATAATACTTGGAATTTGAGCGTAAAGAAAAATATGTATAAAGAAAAAGGAACCAAAAATGTTTCTTTGGTGGCATAAGGTTTAAGGAAGCTTCACCTGTAAAATAATAAACTACGTACTTACTTACTAACTTTTACATGTAACTATCAGTTCTTATTAAAAATAATATATTCTTTTCAATGAAGAACTGAAAGGCTGGCTCCATCATGTGAAATCGCTGGTTTTAACACGCTCAACAGTTAGGACTCTGGAAAATATGAGGTAGATTTGGGGCATACCCATCAGGGATCCGACTGTGAGTTCGGATAGTAGTTTCTCAGATTCTCGAGAACTCAAACTCTCTTCTACGAAGCCATATTTTACCATGGACAAACTCTTCTCTTCACTGCAGAATCTCTCTTTAATTCTAACATTCAGACATTCATGTAAGGGAAAACAGCGAATGCATTAACCAATTTAAATCGTATGTGGTCTAAATATAGAGATTCGATTCTGGATGCTAAAAGTTCATTTGAATAAGATACCTGCTATCAAAATTAGAATCAATAGACGATGGCAGCTGTAATCCACACAGGGAAAGTTCATCTTCAGCAAATTCGTCTTCGCTCCCTTGGCAATGATGTGTACTTTCTGTTTCCCCTTCTGATTCCTCTCGCCCTCCAGATTCTAGATGATTTTAAAATTGTTTTAATGAAACTTTATGAAATGTATAATGAAAGTTTAAAAAAAAAAGATACATAAAATACCGTTAGATAGTTCTTCGTAGACAGGGTTGTAGAGATCCTGCGAGCTATACTGATGCAGAGGAATTCTAGAAGGTGGAGGACAGATGAATACAGGGGAATGAGACAATACAGGGTAATTAGTTCGGGTATACCCTATGTCAAGCATTCCGCCTCGATTTTTTACATCCACCATCTGAAACAGGGCAAAAAAAATTTAATGAAATGTAATAAAATAATTCTTTCTTAAGTCAATATTGAATAATTAAATATATTATAAATTTTTGCCTCAATGGACGACTGAGGTAAAGATCGAGGCCTCATATTTGTTAAATCTTCATAAATTACACCATTGCTGTGGGTTAGTTCACAACGACTTTGTGGAGATGATTTGCACGGTAACAGATTTCTCATTCTCTTTTTATGCCTGGCAACAAAAGAGCTATCTCTTATTTATGCCTAAAATAATTCTAGGATAAGGAAGGATTTGGAAAATAAAAACTAAATAATACATTAACTGTAGTTTACAACTTCAAATAAGTTCAAAATAGTCTTAACTTATCTGCAGATACAATAGGTACGTGAAATTCACTGACTTGCAGACAAGCGCGGTAGCAATGAGCAGCATGCCAAGCAGAAGAAGTGAACAAACTACAATCACTGCGAGGGATGAAAGTGCTGGTGAACTGTGGTACTCCGCGTCAATCACCTAAACATTAAATATAACCGTCTAGGTGTCTACAGAATTGCACTTGTGATTATAGCGTTTTACTTATAATTTCTTAAGTAACACGATATAATAAAAAAGTTTTATAATACAATATATTATTTAATAATAATAATAATAATATTTTTTTTAAGAATAATACACTACAATTATGAAAAATTTAATATGCGTCAATGGCAAATGCCGTCTGCCAGAGTTTACTGCATGAAAGAAAAAAAGAAGTGAATATAGAGTAAAAATAAACAATATAAATTTAAATAATAATTAGTCTACTGTACAAAAAATAAATTGAATTACATATATATATATATTTTTATTGTATTAGCTATCAAGCTACTTTTTGGGTTGTTTCATATGAAATGCCTGACCTTTATTTTTAATGGACTTGTGGGAGAAACTCTACCATAAAGAAATCTTGTACTGGAAATGAACAGAGAACATTGGGTTACAAAATCAGTACATTGATTTACATTTAATAAGGAATTCTTGGTCAGAGTTACTTCTAAAACAATGGACAAAGAGGAAATTCACAAGATTTTCCTTCATGAGTTCAAATCGAGAGTTTTCTTAGATATTGCGCAAGCATTTGATGGGATATGATACCGGGTAGTGCTATGGAAGCCCAAGGGCATCATTCCTCATATCTATTATCTCGCATACAGGTGATACAGGTTGGTGTTGAAAAACTCCTTGTTTACTTACTACTCATTAGCAACTGGTGTCTCGACTATTCTTTTTCCATTCTTTCCATTATCTAACTGCGATCCCCCCCTTCTAAGTAATCATATCAATCTACAACCATTCTTGCCCTGCATCCCCATCTGGTAGTAAGCACACTAACTTTTAACATTTACAGTCCATAGAACAGTGGTTTTGTAAACCAAGAATGAGGGTTATCGTCCATAACAGCAAAAATATCACTGTTTCCATAAGATATAACATTCGTCCCCGTTTCATATGAACCACATATGGTAATGATACCATAACTAAGCATCTAAGATCCAACATAGGCAAAGCCCCATCTAGAACCCACATACAAGAACATAACGAAAAGAAGTAAATAAACGTTACTACTTACCCAAGCAACTATTGGACAAACGTTCGAAATTAACTTTAAACAAGAAATTACTGATCAACGAGCTACCTTTAAAACTAATTTAGACTTATGGACCCGATTATGGGAGCTCAACCAAGCTTGGTAACAACGTCCATCGCTCCAAATCCTACAATCCAAATTACTCCGTTGTATTTATTACCAATGCCACCTTTTACGTTTCTAAATGACAATCAATTTCGACCGCAGATTCCACGATCAGTGATTTAAGGAACCAAACACGACATCGCAAATTTCACTCCCGTCTTTGACATTATCACAATCCATTGAACCATCGACTTTCCTAGTAACCATCCCAAATAATACCCCTCGACAGTTGATATGACATGACGCTGGCCGCGTCATTTTAAGTTATCTCATTTACTGTTGCTGATAACGCTAGCGTACCAGCAGTTGTAAATTTTCAAATAAATTTTAAAAAATAGTTAAAAAGTAGCACTTCTGAAATGAAGCTGCCAATAAAATCAACTTATTTGTCTGTGAGAGGTAAGTAAAAGAGCGCATCCCTCCATCATCTTAAATTGAGTTCATTCCTCCAAGTTACATTAGACAAATATATACTTCGAATATCCGCTGAACTCTACTTCATCTGTCCACACCCAGCTTGTCGCCAAAATATTGCAAATTTTTTTCGGCAATTAGAATTGTTGAAGTGGAAGCTATAAGCCTTTGCAAACAGTACTTCGAATACTGGAATTCAAAACACCCAAAAAATTATATGAAAGGCCTCAACAAGCATAAATAACGACTGGAAAAGTATCTAGAGGCTAGCAAGGATATTTTTCATAATGTAGTTGCTATATAGGTCAGTGATATATAGATATGTTCATAAATCAGACACGCCATATAAAACAAACCAGTCTGACCAAACGTAGCTCTGACCATAAGTATGCTGTCTTACCGGTATAGCATTACAGGTATTGATGTCAATTGAGCAGTCTGGGAGATCATGAAGAAAAGGAGGTCGAGGTGGTGGAGGAAGATGGAAAACAGGTGGTGGCCCTGGACACTCATCGTAATCTGAGCAGTCAACACTCCACATCACCCTGCAGCAATCCACACCTATTGACATCTACACTCCTAAAACAAACATAACTCTGTCATTAGTTGTTCTGTTGTGAACGTCCCTATCTGGCTTATCTTGAACCAATTTCGGAGGCGTTCCCCATTTCAGTGAAGTTCCTTCTTAACTCCAGTGCAGTTAGATCTGTGAGGGTCAAAGTTGCCACACAAGCTCCTTTTATAATCTAATCTTCTTCTATATGTGAGGATTAGGATGGGATATTCAGTTTGAGCGAATAAATCATTTCATTTTTCTACGGCTGTTAAATTGAGATCCGCTGAAAATAATTCCGTTGCGATGGGTCTTTATCCCAATTTTTACCATAGCTTAGAGATGGCTTTTATGCTTACACATAATGGTACAAGACGCCATCGTGTTTACTAATTATGGTAAATAGCATAATTAGTAGCCTCGTAAACCACTAAGTATGCGAGGCTTCTTAACTATGCTCGAGTTAATAGTGTACATAGAATTCTGGGTAAGTATTAACTCGTGCATTGTTTCCATTAATGTACACTTGACTCAAAATCATGTCAATAATCTGTGCTGTACTTCAGGAGACTGAGTGCATAACTCAAATTTAAAAGGGGTTTATTTTATATCTTCTTGAATAGCCAGGCTGCGTTGAACGCACCATATTCTTTTGCCTTCACTTCGACATTGAAGCAGAATATCCTAGAAGACTGGAGGAGCTCTCTGCCTCCAAGAATGTCTTTCTAGCCTGGTTATCTCAGGAAATGAGAAGGTGGAAAGTTTGGAAAATTAGACCTTTTTTGGTCCCGCGTTGGCGTCACTAGGCACGTGATTACCTACCTTGCTGGCATGGAGAGCTTCGCAGTCTTAGGTAACTTAGTGGTTAACAGCTACAAAATCCTGATTGTTCAAACAGGGCTGAATGTGAGATGATCTTTTATGTTTTCGCGGCCATGATCATGAAAAACACGAGAGTTTCCGGGTCGAGACCGCGTAAGTGGTTTGCTAGAAACCGACGTTTTGCCCATATTGCAATGAGCTTCTTCAGGGTTGTTACATCTTGAAAGCTAATGAGGAATCAATCAAAATTGACAACACAAAAAAATGACCTTTTAATTAAATAGGAATGAATCCATATTATCATTTTGAATTTGGTGTTATTTTTCTAAAAAAAAAATCGAAATTCTAAATTTGCAAAAAACTTTGTACCACCTGAAATAAGACAACTCTCTTCGAAGCAATTCCGCACTATGTTTTGTTTACTTACAAATTGTTTGTTTACGCACCTGAAATTTTCAAATAAAGTTAGGAATTATAATTTTTTTTATTTTAAATCTACTCATTTTACAAGGCGCGCAATGTATCAAAACAGTTTGATATTGGCATCAAAATCAAAATCATGAATACTCTTGACAAAAAATCAAAATATGAATACAGTTGAGAAATATGATAGCTATTACAATTTATATGAATATGCTGGTCAAATGTTAAAAAAAAAAATCACAAAACAACTTGAATGATTATTATATTGTCAAATTTATCAACTTTACCTGCCACCGTAGATCTATCATTTGGGCATAACCTTCAGTTAAGCTTAAGTTCTGATCTATTTGAAGTGAATGTTTAGCAAAACAGCTTATCTGTATCCTATGTTCGCCCAGTTTGTTTAAAAGTTATCAAATACGATGTTTTGAAATTATCAACTGCTTACAATGTTTTAATCAAGGAGGGTAACTGAAGACTCTTTTCAAACAAAAGCGACATACAACCTATGCCTTATATAAAACAAAACTCGAATTTATACGAATTATTCTTAAAAATTTCTTTAAACAAAATTGAAGGAAAAAATTAACAGAAAATAAATTGTGCGAATTCAGCACATCTTATACTTTCTGCTTATCTGTTAAAGAAGTTGAATTTATTTAAGCAGAGTATTATGTCTTACGTGAAAAGCATTTACACTGAAATATTTCAATAATAACTTGGATAACTTAAGTAGCTCTAAACATTAACTTTAAAATTACAATACAGCAGCACACTCCCGAAACTAAAAACGCAATTAATAAATTTCTTGATTAATTATGAAGAAGGATAACAATAATTCTTTTTATATCTGTTAACGAATCAAAGCAAAAACAAAACAAAATAGTTAAGACAAACCTAATTAATTCATATACTGACGTCTTGTTTCCAGTATTGCAACACTAACTTTTGGAGAAATAAACTATATAAAAAAAAAAATAAATGAATGAAAATGAAAACTAACCTGGAGGAATTGATGTGTAAAGTAAAAAGAAAATTGAAAAGCGAGCTGGTGTATGGAAAGTGAGATGAGGCGTCTGTAGTACCGATGGCATAATAGTAATCAAATAACGTTGAAGGGTACTTTAAACTAAATTCACGATCAAAAAATACATCCATACGCAATTATGGTAATCTTTATATTCAAATCAACTTGTTTCTTTTTGTTATAGTATCATATCAAATTACTGTGCACAAGAAACATATACACAAAAAAAAAGAAAAACAAAATTAACTCGTACTGTCACAAAACTGCTCAGATGGTACTGACCGAACTGATAACTTCCCTTGTCAGTCAAGCTATCTATATCCAGCACCGAATCAGCCTGTCTGATTTGCAGGTTAGGAAGTGACACGAAAGTCCCTAGTAAACTTAAAACAACATTTCCAAAAATTTATTTGTGCAATATTAATTTGTTACATTTTTCAATTAGTTCGTTACTAGGGAAAAAGTTTATAATGATCTAAGTTGCAAAGCTTACATGAAAAGAGAAATTGTTCATGTGCACATAATTTTTACGGGAGGAGGTACCCAGTTTACGTTAAACAAGGCCATAGGAGTATTTGTTTATGGGAATTTTAGTAGTTGCCTTTTTGGACCTGGCAGTCATGTGATCTTAGGCAGGGTTTCATCAGGTTGAGATTTGTACGTATTTCACTTTGTAGGAAGCTTCGTTTCCGCCATTGCACGAATTGCCTGCTTGAGAGTGTAAACGCATTTCTCAGCTTGGCCATTCGATCATGGCTGATATGGAGCGGTAGTTTTAATACCCATTAGAGCTAGAAACGTTTTAAATTCGTAACTTACAAATTGCCTGTCGTTATCGAGCACAACAACTTTAAGGAAACCATATCGGGATATCAAGGAACGCATATGTTTAATAACTGTATTTCTAATAATTGAAGATTTAATAAAAATTTCTGGCTATTCTGAATGTGGATCCACCACTAATAAAAACGTATAGCCATAAAAGGGACCTGCAAAGTCCAATTTGTTCATTCCCACGGTTTAGATGGGTATTTTTCAGAAGTGGACAGAAGACTTCAATGCATTTCTTTGATTTTCAATTATAAAAGTAACAAATTTTTTTTTAAATTAGAAATTTTTACTCAGTCGGCCTAAATAAGTATAGAGGTGGTGGGGGTATATACATATATATTGGTTGTACAGATACCAGGTATAAATTAAATGCGTTTACACTGTAATCCAGAAGACAACGCCAAAACAATGAAAAAACTCAACTTCTTGAATGTATCGTCACAGATTCCTCAAACGCATTAAACAAACTTTCCGAAAAAATGTTTCAAATAAAAGTGATAGGTTTATATCTGTGCAGTTTTGAAGGATGTGCTATAAGCCCAGGGAATCCACAATAGACCTCTCAATGCAGGTAGCAGTGAAATGAGGCGTGGCTCTCTCCCCAATCTAAACTAATCTTATATCTGCGCAGTTAGCGTTCCAGTTTTAACAAAATCGTTATAGCCGTTTTCTAGAAAATTCTAAAAAACTCACAAACTTCTTTTGTAAAGCAGTCCCGTCAACAGATTTTCTTCGAATTTGGAATTCTAGCAATTCTTGCAATATGCTTCATTATTATATAGGTAGTATAAACATACATGCTGTAACGTTTTTTTCCTCTAAACTAGCTACTGCAACTAGTTTTAAGTGGGTTCGTATAGATAAAATACTCTAAACTTAATAAAGAAAACACCAGTTTATTGTTATACACAATAAATTACAAAATACAACACTTAATAATAATTACTTCACAGTTTAAACCACAATAGTTCACTTTTTATACACTTTCCACAAACGAACACTTCGTTTGTAACTGGAAAACTTTTTGCGGTCCCACTATTTATACCAGTGGAGAATCTTCTCAATCCTTCCTTCCAGAGAGAACTAGAGCGCGTTGCCAGCGCTTCCTAGCGGCCACTAAAAGAACTTGAGGTTCCTACTTCCTCTCCTAGATGGCACCACTGGCTGCGTTACACTGCTTTACTGGAAAGCATAACGTTTGTTGCTCCAACAGAACCGTCTAAAAAGCACAATTTTCCTGGAAAATACTTCAGATAAATGTAACCGGCTTTTGTGTGTAGACAGTATAAGTAGATTAGAGAAAATGTTGGAGCCAATGTCGAAAATCGGGGAAAACTGAAAAAAAAACCTTCAGTAAATGGCGGTTTGATGGATTTTGACCATAACTTTGTATGGTGAGATTGTGGACGGAAGTGAGATGCGCTGGTGGATATAGGCGCAATGCCAGTTACGGCTTCCTCCATTTGTTTTCGAGATATTTGCTTACACCCACAAATACACACCATTCACCAAATTTTTTTAGTGCGCGCATTTTTAGCTGTTTTTTTTATCCTTAAAACATATAAATATCCGTGAAAACTCAATTTTAAAAATTTGACATGATTGCATACTTCCTGTGACTGAAGTACTTTCTATGAAACACTCATAGCACTATCTTTTACTGTAGTTAGTTCATCTAATTGAGTTTTGGTGAATTTAGCAGAGCTGAGCTTTGATTTTAAATTACACAACTTGAGAGCTAGAGAGGGACGCAGTGTAGTTCACAAGGTAGTCACATTAACCTGGTATGTTCTAAAACGAACAATTGTAATTAGATCGACCGTTGCCTATATTTGTATGTAGTATTAAGGCAAGTAAACTATAATAAAAATGCCAAGTATTTGTCAATTAAATTATTGTAACTGCACTAAGTGTGAGTATTTCACAATATATTTTTACTTTCACTTGCTGCTGCAAGGAAAAAATACTGCGATCGTGTCCATTTTCCTAAAATGATTTTTCACCAGAAATACATGTTTTGCGGTCCCCTGAGTCAGAAAAAAGTCTTAAAGCGAATGGTCTCTGTGCATATGTCAAACGATGTCTCAAAAAAAAAAAAAAAGTCAGGAAGCTCAAATTTGTTATTCCGTTTAGGACCACCACCGCTTCAATCACTACACAGGTTGCGGTCAAAATACTCAACCAAAAAGGAGACTTTACTGAATGATCCAACGGTTTTCTTTAAACTTTACACATTCAGGTTTACCGCTTTTTATTTGGAACATTTTAGATTTTTTGATTTCTGGAGGAGCTGCAACTTTAGGCTTCCTTTAAAAGTGCTACTTCAATCAAAGTCACGGTTCTATCATAATTAAGGTAAAGGGTGGGTTATTATTATTATTATTATTCAAAGAAGAGGAGGGCAAAACCCTACGCTATCCAAAGCCTCGCTGGGCCTATATAGCTACCCCTAAAGAATAATAACTACTGGGACTAGAACAAAAATCCAGGCCCAGGTTTTAACCATCTAAGTTTCACCACAGACCGAACAAATCGGACCAAAACCTTAAAAGGACATAGCTTAAAATCCTCTACCAATATCCTATTCCGGCCGAAGGTCCTAAACCTAATCTCTTCACAGCCCAAACAATCCGTCATTAGATGCATGCATGGGTGTTTCCTCCTCCGTCTCACAAACTCTACAAAAGGGGTCAGGCATGAGTCCCATTGTATAGAGATGTCTCCTTAGGCCACAATGCCCAGTGAGGAAGCCAACCAGAAGCCTGAGAGAGGTCCATGAAAGGCATCGGATCCCACTACTTAAAGCTCCGTCCGGACCCCCAATGAGCAGCTTAGACTGCCGACAACCCACTGCACTCATCCATAAGGATGAGGTCATCCACGTCTGGAAGCCTGACTGAAGGGTGGGTTGTTACCCATCATAAAAAAAGAGGACATTTCCAATCGATAAAAGTAATGCATTTTACACATACTTTTACATATGTTTTTAAATACCAAAGTAAGAAATACATACCATTCAGAACACCTGCAGTAACATCCATTGAATGTGGTGATAAAGCAGATGTAATAATAGCTTCAGCTTTGGTGCGAGCACACGCAACTTGTTTAGGAACAATGGAGCCTTTGTAGAGAACTGTTTGTAATTTACTTGTGGAGTCATTCAAACCCAGACTTTCTTTCCCGCATTTTAAATTAAATCTGTATCATAAATCACATTAATAAAAACTTAATCTGATGCAAAAGTCAAAAAAATATCTAAAAGAACGTAACATCAACCTCTAAGAGCAGTGCAGAAGCAAATGACGAACAAGAACTTAAACAGCGGAAGTAAAGGGTTCCCTACATGCAGCGGATAACTTCCTATTAGTTTTGCCGACTAAAAAAAATAAATTTAATAAGACAAAGATTAATCGATATTAGCGTCAATGCAGCTGTGGCTATAGCAGCGATAATGCATTTTCATGATTTGGCACAGCGTGAGACACTTCCGTGTTTGAAATCCTGCATTTTTTTTTTTTTTGGAGGCAACAAAGAGGACATATTGTAATTTTTTATAAAATCCGTCCGGACACTTTATTTGGCCTCCAAAATAAGGCATGTCCGGGAAAAAGAGGACAACCCTATTAGCGGTAACCCTATGAAGGTACTCTAATAACATTACGAAACTTCCACGTTTGAAGGGAACTTAGTTAACTGGTAGTGCGACTTATAGAATAGATTTGTGTGTTTTTTGGTATTTTCTAGAATACGGCTACTCAGATTTTCTTTCAACTTGCTATAGTAACTGCATATATAGAAACCTATCACTTTATTTGAAACAATTTTTGGAGAAATAGTTTTAACTGTGGTTGTGGAAATGCGTGTTGTTAGATTGGAAATGTAGTTGACAGAGCCACTGGCTGCAACAGCTGTGTACCGTCTGCTATGTGCTGAGAAGCCACCTTTTTTTAAAACAAATCCATTTGCAGTGAGATTGTTTTACAACAGAAATGTATACCTATAGGGAATGGGTAGCCTGCTGGACTAGCACGCTGAGGTCCCAGTTCGAGTGCAATCAGTGGATACGCCTAGATGTTTCTCTTTCTAGAAGGCCCTCCAGCTTACTGACCAGTAATGATGGGAAATGTAGCGTGAGTCTGGCAGTCACTGAGAAGGCTCTACAGCTCACTGAACAGTAATTAAAAGAAGTAAGAGAAAGTAAAAAGGCTTACGATCTCATAAAAAAGGTACCATAAACCGGAATGGTGTATGACAGTCTGATACAGCTCAGTGGATATAGCGTGCACACGTAGTGGGTATAGCACCATATCCAGTAGATAAGCTTTCGAAGTGCACTTCAGTTTGCTATAGTTTTAACTCTTATATATTGAGCTGGTAATAATACCGCATTACGAGATTTCAAAAGATGAAAAATTATTTATTTAAATAAATAAAATTATTCTAACAAATAGCATCATTTACAGTAACCATTTTGTGCAACGTTTGAATAGGGTTATGGGCGGGGTGAAGTTGTTCGAGATTGTTCTCACGTGCTTCATGTCCAACATGTCGCCAGCGCAGCATATATAACATTTGCTCGCGCGACACAGTATGCCTGAACAGCCCACGTCATAGCGTAGGAAAAAGAAGTTATCATTATCGGATCCAAAAAAAAAATGACCTTTTATTTTCTCTGTAACATATCAAACATATTAAGTTTTCGAAATTGTTTTCACTGGAAATACACGTTTTGAGGTCCCCTGGGTTCAAAAAAGTGGCTTTTAGAAAATGGTCTGTGTGTGTGTGTGAACAGAATATCTCAAAAACGAAAAATTTCAGGAACCTCAAACTTGGTACCCGTTTAGGTACCTCCACCGCATCAGACACGAACATTTCGGGCAAAAACTATCAACCGGAAGTGCCACTTTACTGAATGGGTTTTTTCAGTTTTTGTGCTTTTCTCGAAAAAGGCTCCAAATGATTGGAGCCTTTTAAAATAAACTTTAAATATTAACACGTACAATTTTTTTTTTTTTTTAATAAATTTAAGGTGCGTCAACATCTAAGGTCATTGGCGCCCGGAGCCTTCTCAGGCACTGCTGGCCTCCGGACAGTGTTCTCTCGTCCAGACAACACTGTCCCATACCGGACAGTGAGCTGTATAGCTCCTCAGGAAGAAAAAATCTAAGGGTAGCACAGCTGGACTCGCAACCCGCGTCTCCGCGTACTCGACAACCAGTTAGCTACACCCTTTCCTCTTTTCTTACAAAGAGTACGTACAAAGAGCTACAAATTTTATATGAAACATTTCTCCGGGAAAATTCATTTAAGGGCAATTTTGGGGCGCCCCTCCCTTGGAGGAGGGCCGTGGTTACGTTTTCCTCTAATGTACTCGCAGGTATTTTATAAATTATCAAACTGTGCGATAAAATTTTTTTTTCTTTAAAAAGCAAAAAAAAATCAAGTTATTTCTGACATAGTATTTACTGCTTTATATAACTAATGTGAGCTATAAAGAAAAAAATTCAGAATTTCCATTCCATTGTTGAAAAAGAAGGCGGAAATGCAAGATTCAATTTAAGTCCGCCATTTTGTATTTGGCCGTTTATACTAGTGGAACAAAATAAAATTAATGTGAAACAACCACAAAAATTTCTGATAATATTCAGTTAAAACATTTTTTTTTAGACCTGCAATTCATTATATTAATTTTATATACGTGATCCTGTCTACAAAATATTGAAAGAATAAAGATGGAAATCTACGCGTGTGCAAATTCAATCAAAATCTAGTTTCTCGCAACAAAATAAAAAATCTGGTGTGAAACACTCACACAACTTTCTCTTACTCCAGTTCTCAAAATTATAACTGACAAATTTTATAGTTTGTGACAAATTTAATGAAATTCGTCGAAACTGTAAAAATGTTCAGTAAAAGCGCACTTCCGGGTTTACTAATTCGTTCAAACTCGAAATTGTGGCCATCTATTATTTCTAATTAATTTTATTTGGATGATAGAATTGTAAAATCAACTATGGTAGCACTTTAGAGAAAAACATTAACCCACCCTCCCCTAAAAGTGCCCTTAAATGAATTTTCCCAGAGAAACGCTTTAAATAAAAGTTATAGATCTTTGTATGTTTAGTTTATATATGAAGTTTCAAGAAAATCGACGGAACTATTTCTGAGAAAATCGCGAAAAGGGGAAAAATCATTTAGAAAAATGGTGAAGTAAACGCCCTTCTGGTTATCCGATGTTTTTCAAACTCGGAATTTCAACAACATATTTAATTCTAATTACCATTATTTAGATGACAGAATTGTCTAATAAACGAAAATAGCAGTTAATATGAAACCTAACCCACCCCTTCCCCAGATGTGCGTGCCCTTAAATGAATTTTCCCAGAGAAATGTTTCATAAAAGTCGTAGCTGTTAGTATGTGTAGTTGATATACTAAGTTTGAAGAAGATCGTTGGAGCCATTTTTTAAAAAATTGCAAAAACGTAAAAAAACAGCTAGTAAAGTGGTACTTCCGGTTGAGTAATTTTGACAGGTGACCCACCATCAGATCCCATGGTGATAACTAAACGGAATATCAAGTTTGAACTTTCTACGATTTTTCGTTTTTGAGCTATGCTGTTCACATACATACATACACACACAAAACAAACACATACCACACCACACACAACCATTGCTAAAAAACCACTTTTTTGGACTCAGGGGACCTCAAAAACGGATATTTCCACGTGAAACAATATCGAAATTTGACACGATTACAATACTTCCTCTTACTAGGAGTAAGTGAAAGTAAATTTTCCAATCGTTGGAGGCATTTTTGAGAAAATTAAAAAAAAAATGAAAAAAAACCATTCAGTAAAGTGGTACTTCCAGTTGAGGAATTTTGACAGATGACCGACTGTCACATGCCTTGGTGATGCCTAAACGGAAAATCAAGTTTGAACTTTCTGAGATTTTTCGTTTTTGAGCTGTGCTGTTCACATACATACATGTGGAGCATGCAGAAATTGAAGGTTAAAAAAAAAAGACACATACGAGTACATACAGATCCTTTCCTAAAAAACACTTTTTTGTCTCAGAGGACGTCAAAACGAATATTTCCGGTGAAAACTCGATATCGAAATTTGACAGGATTATAATACTTCCTCTTACTAGGAAGAGAATGTGAAAATCAGTGGCAACTATGTTGTATCACACCAGATTTTTTCTGTCAAAAATTAGCAGTCTCATTGTTAATTATTTTCTCCCCACTTACTTTTGCAAAATTCTTTTTCTGCATTAAATCATGAACATTGGAAGATCTAGAAATAGGTTAATAGAGGAAAAGTGGGCAAGCAGTAACAACCAGCCCGGCATAAAAAGTCTTGCCAACAATATGAAGCAAAGATTACTAACATAAAATCAATCTTAAATTATAACAATTACTAAATAAAATTAATGAATATTTCTTCATTCTATTTAAATATTATTAATTACTTTGTCCTTAGTAAGAGGAAGTATTGTAACAGTGTCCAATTTTCGATATCGAGTTTTCACCGGAAATATAAGTTTTGAGGTCCCCAGAGTCTGAAAAAGTGTTCTTAGAAAATGGTTTGTATTTGTGTGAATAGCATAGCTCATAAACGAAAATCGTAGAAAGTTCAAACTTGATATTCCGTTTAGATATCACCATGGGATCCGACTGATAATAATATTCAGTTAAAAACCTTTTTTTAGACCTGCAATTCATTATATTAATTTTATATACGTGATCCTGTCTACAAAATATTGAAAGAATAAAGATGAAAATCTACGCGTGTGCAAATTCAATCAAAATCTAGTTTCTCGCAACAACATAAAAAAAGGAATCAAACTAATTATAAGTGCAATTAAACAAATAAATTATAATAAGAAGAAGCGCGATTTATTGTTAATTTGACTGTAGGTTATCTATCAAAATTCCTCAATCAAAAATATCCCTTTACTGAATGTTTTTTTTTTTTTTTTACTTTTTTGCGATTTTCTTAAAAATGGCTAGAACAATTTCCTTGAAACTTGGTATATCAACTACGCATACAAAGAGTTACAACTTTTATTTGAAATATTTCTCCAAGTAAATTCATTTAAGGGTACTTTTGGGAGAAAGGTGGGGTTAGGGGGTCCCTCTAGTGCAATTTCAGTTTATTACACAATTTTATCATCTATATAATGTGAATGTGTTGTTGAAATCCTGAGTTTGAAAAAAATCGGATGACAGGAAGTGCGTTTTTACAGAACAGTTTTTTTTTTTTCCAATTTTTGTGATTTTCTCCATACAAACAACTACGATTTTCATTAAATTTTGTATCCTAACTATAAAATTTGTCTCATCATTTTTGAAAACTGGAGGAAGAGAAAGTGCATCACACCAGATTTTTTTCACCATAAAATAAGATAAAATTCATCAGAATTGTATTTTATTTCAGCGCATTAATCAAATCCAATTCCTCAATCCTACCACACCGCATCTGACAACAAGGTTCTGGACAAAATCCATTAACCAGAAGTGCGATTTATTTTAATGACTGTTTTTTTTCTTTTTAATTCTTTGTGATTTTCTCAAAAACGGATTTCCATCAATTTTCTTTGGACATGGTCACTCATGGGTTAGTATACGATGCCTAAAGAAAATTGTTTTTTGGGTTCTGGGAAGCTGCAACATTAATCTTTCCTCTAAAGTGCAACTTCGGTGTAATGAACAGTTTCTAGTATTTTTGGAGTTTTCTCGAATAGGGCTCAAACCGATTAATGTTAGATTGCTAACTAGAAAATTCATTCAATTATTATATTTGAAATTTTTTTCCGAAAACGAATGTATTTTATGTGCGTCGTGTTGGGAATTAAGCCTTACAAACTTGCACAGTTAGTTAAGTATTTTTTCAATGAAATCAATGAGAAGTGCGGAAGGGGGATATGGAGTGTTTCACAGCAAATTTCATTTTTTTTACTTTTTTTAAGTTAATGAATGTAGCATGGAATCCTTCTGGTGGTAATCAAGACAAGGGACATAATAATAGGGGGTGTAAAAGGATTGGTTGGTTGTGTCCTGCGCAATACATGTGGTAAGTTGCTAGCCCCATTTAGGCGGGGGATGTTACCTACCGTTTCAGGGCCAGTATGCCGGCTATGTCTTCAACATCCTTACCATTACTTTTAGTGCTTAGCCTAACTTTGTGTGGATGTGCTGGCGGTTGGGTAGCACAGATAAGACACAGTCGTTCTAGAAGTTCAAATCTAGGTAGACATAATAAAAGATCTGATACAAGTTGGTTAACATTACAATCCACTAGACCGCTCCCATTGTCCACACAACCTTCACTTGTCTCCCTACAATCAACAACATTAAGTAGTCCAATAGAGAAAATTGAGGAAAATAATCTACAGAATCAATCAGTTGAAAGAGAACAACCGCAGGACATTGTGACCAGATTCCTGAGGATAGTGGAAAGCCAGCAACAGTTAGGCGATAATTGCTCTGCTGGAACACATCTCAACTTGGGAGAAGGCGTCGTCGACAGATATGCGCAGGTATGCAGTTATATTATTATTTATCATTACAGTATACAAAAATTAACTAAATTAATTAATGATAGACAAGAAAATATTAAACGCACATCCAACATTTTATTTAAATTATAGATTTTGATTAAACATAGTTTCATCTAGAAAAAAAAATCTGCTGTGAATCACTCACCCGAATTTCTCTTACTGTAATTTACACAGTTATAATTGCAAAACCTTGTTCAAACTTGGACTTTTTACTCAGTGTTTAGTTAGCTTAAGTTTTGAGTACCTAGTGTTACAACAAAACGACACTTTTATAGGAAGCTTCACTTCCCAGCTCTCCCAAAACCTCTTGAAATCAATTTTCTCGAAAACAGTTTCTAACAAAAAGGATAGACTATTTACATACAGTTGGTACACCAAGTTTAAAGAAACTCGTGTGTGTTTTTATCGACAAAATCACATGAACCAGAAAAAAGAAAAACCAGATGCGGAAAGTGGCCAGTCAAACGATTCTCTACAAACTTGAATTTTTGGTCACACATTATATTCTTCTTCTTATTGTATAGATATAGAACCGTGCAATATCCTGAAATGTTAATTTATTGGAAAGCTTAACCTTACGCTTTTCCCCCAGAAAATCTCTGAAATTAATATTCTGGGGAAAAAATATTACTAACAATATTGATAGATGTGTTTTTGCAATGTCGTTAGAGACTTTGTGGAGAAAATCGCAAAAAAAAAAAAAATAATTCTGAAAAATACAATAAATTACTACTTCCCGTTGAGATTCTGACCAAAAGCATTATGTCCGGCCTGCAGATAGTAGCTAAACGAAATATCAAGTTCGAACTTTCTGCGATTTTGTTTTTGAGTTATGTTAACCACCCCCGCCAACATTTTTTATTAAGGGGACCTCGAAACTTGTATTTGTGATGAAAATTCCACATCCATCGCAATACAGTACTTCCTGTTACAGTAGTAAGTGAAAGTAAACAAATGAAACCACATACGAGATATTCCCCATAGATATTCTCAGACTGCTAACTGATCAATTTTCTTAGAAGTTGGCATTTTTATTAAACATTTAACTGCTCTCAAGCTGTGAAACCACACGTTTCACAGAAGTGGCTGTTAAGAGATGATCTCAATGACGTAGCTCATCGAAAACACCATAAAAAAAATGAATTTTGCTGGAAATTTTCAAATAAAATTTGTAGACCTCTACAATGTGTCAGTGACATTGTCCGTGATAGCCGTGATTGTGCTATCTTTTTGTGATGATCGACCAGTTTAGGCGTTCGCCCATCACCAGGATGTTTTGTTACAACAGTGCGATAACACAGACTTGCAAAGAGTTTCCGAGAAAAAGTTAAATTTAAAAAGGGTCCTGGAGAATCTATGTTAGATAACGTTAGATTTTTGAAGTATATTTGAAGATTGATGGAGGCGCTGGTTGTGAACTGCAATAGTATTGATGTATTGTGTAATGAGCAATGTGGCTTTATATGAACCTGCGGTTGAGTTGTGATGGTGTCTGTGCGATGGACGGTGTACATGAGCGGTTTAGCACAAAGTTAATAGAGAGATTTTTCACTGTTTGGGAGTGAGAGGACGTCGCTGGCGGCCATATTTCGGGCCATTTACCCGGAGAAAATCTATTTATTTATTGCTTTATCTTACTGCTGCAAGAGGAAGTATTGTGATGGTGTGAGTTTTGTTTTTTAATAGAATTTACACCGAGCGTTCATGTTTTGAAATGCCGTAAACAAATCTGGGTGACACACTTACACGACTGTCTCTGCTGCAATTATGACTAGTTTTCCTTAAATTTGAAAAGTTTACTAAACGGAGTTTATAAAATGGGTAGCGGGGATTGCACTTGTCATCTGAATTGACTTGTATGTCAGCGACTTATGTCTGAACCCCTTAGCAAAATTTGTAAGGCAATTTAAATTGAAGCCTAACTCACATGTCCAGATTCACTCAAAAATCAGTTTGACTAAAAAAATAAAAAAAAGTTGCCAATAAAAGAGATACCATTATATCTGTGCTATTAGCATTCCAAATTTAATGCCAGTTCCGAGGAAATTCCAATAAATTCTAATTTCTTCGGTAACCAATACGTCCACTAATATGTCTTATTACATATTTTCTAGTTTCCTGGCGTTCCAAAATTCTCCTATTCTTCTCTTAACACAACTTTCCTTCTTATCGTTTTGCCCTGCTGGTTGTTCCAACGCTAATTTATGAGTAAATTTTCTTGTATCTTTCTCCTTATTGTTGGCCTCAGCAATCTCCGAATACAACCATTCTTCAACTAAAAGTTCCAGGAATTTCGATATTTTGATTTGTTTATTTGTCGTTGATTGATATACAATATGTGCATTTTCGATAGAACCCAACAAACAAGTGTAGTGCATTTGTGACACCATTTGGTGATTTTTGCGAAAACGCTGTTGTGTACGATAAAATCTGGTCGCTTCTCTCGATGCAACACTTTCCATTGTTATAAACTGCTGAAGGCTTCATTTTTGTAGAAGACGGCAATGCTTGAACTTTGGTTGTTGTGGTGGTTGGTTCCGCAGAGCTGGAAAGCATCAGAGAAACCATTTTCCGTGGTAGCCGCTTCATTTTGTGGCATCGAACGGTTTCGGGCATTCGCCCATCTTCAGGATGCGTTTTTCAGACGTGTGACAACACAGAATTGCACAGAGCAAATTCAGTTTTACACACTCTCGAGACAGTCGTGTAAATGTGTCACCCAAATTTTTTTACAAGCACTTCAAAACATGACGCTCGGTGTAAATTCAATAAAAAAAAAAAAAAATCACACCATCACAATACTTCCTCTTACAGCGGTAACCATTAAAGCAATAAATGTGAGTGTGTAAAACTGAATTTGCTCTGTGCAAGTCTGTGTTGTCACACTGTCTGAAAAACGCATCCTGAAGATGGGGGGAACGCCCGAAACCGGTCGATGACCACAAAATGAAGCAGGCTACCACGGAAAATGTCTCTGATTCTTGAACTATGGCCTCGTAGGAAAACACGCCCGATTCTCGCTAAGCGATCAGATAGGCGAAAATCTGGAAAAGAAAAAAATACATTCGATAATCTTGCATTCAGATGGAAGCCTTGGTATCGGATGTGATAGTGATATACGGAATATCCACAACTCCTGCAATTTTTCGTTTTTTGAGATATTTTATTTACACACCCAAAACATTGTTTTCGTTTTTTCGTTTTCAGCAGGACCTCAAAAAAAGTATTCGCTATGAAAAGTTAATTTCGAAAATTTGACATAATCACAATCATTTCTTTTACCCCGGCAAGAGAAAGTTAAAAATCAAAGGAAGCTGAAACTTGAAATTTTGGTTTAGGTACCACCATTAGGTATGATATCCGGTCCTTATCCGTGAACCGGGAATGCGAATTTACTATTTTTTTTCCTTCAGTTTTTCACTATTTTCTTAACAATGGTGCGAACGATTCATTTTTCAAAGGTCATTTATAATTCTCACGTATTCCACTATTCCTATCGTTTTTTTACTTTCTTTGTAATCGTGTCAAATTTTCGATATTGAGTTTTCACCGGAAATATCCGTTTTGAGGTCCCCTGAGTCCAAAAAAGTGGCTTTTAGCAAATGGCCTGTGTGTGTGTGTGTGTGTGTGTGCGCGCGTGCGCGCGTGTGTGTGTATGTATGTAAACAGAATAGCTCAAAAACGAAAAATCGTAGAAAGTTCAAACTTGATATTCCACCATAGCATCCGACAGTGGGTCATCTGTTAAAATTCCTCAACCGGAAGTACCACTTTACTTGTTGGTTTTTTTACGTTTTTGCAATTTTCTCAAAAATCTCTCTAACGATTTTCTTCAAACTTTCTATATCAACTACACATACTAACAGCTATAACTTTTATTTGAAACATTTCTCTAGGAAAATTCATTTAAAGGCACTTATGGGGGAGGGGTTGGTTAGGTTTTCATCTAAAGTGCTATTTCAGTTTATTAACAATTCTATTATCTAAATAATGTTAATTAAAATTTAATATGTTGTTGAAATTCCGAGTTTGAAAAAATTAGAACCGGAAGTGCGTTTACTTTACCACTTTACTAAAATGATTTTTTCACTTTTCGCGATTTTCTCAAAAACGACTCCGATGATTTTCTTGAAACTACTTATATAAACTAAACATACAATGATCTATAACTTTTATTTAAAACATTTCTCTGGGAAAAATTCATTTAAGGGCACTTTTAGGGGAGGGGTGGGGTTACAGCTTCCTCTAAAGTGGTATCATAGTTGATTATACAATTCTATCATCCAAACAAAATTAATTAGAAATAAATAGATGGCCTAAATTCCAAGTTTTAAGAAAATTTGTAAGCCGGAAGTGCGCTTTTACTGAACAGTTTTTTTCAGTTTTCGACGAATTTCGTTATATTTGGTACACAAACTATAACTTTGTCAATTATAATTTTGAGAACAGGAGGAAGAGAAAGTTGTGTGAGTGTTTCACACCAGATTTTTTTTTTAAAATATCTGGGAAAATTGATTTTTGTTAGTCCTTGCAACTTCGGGTGGGCACCGCACCCAACAGAAGCTTATTGTGCCATGGTGGTCCTTAGTGGAGCGCTCACTTCAGTCATACCGCTAAAGTAATATTGTTTTGTTCTGTTAACTATATAAATACACAGAACATGCTAACTTAGAAGAAAAGCGGTCAAAGTTTGTAACTTAGAAGAACAGTGGTTAAAGTTTGAAGTGCAACTTTAAAGAATATGTTCTTGCTGTTTAATCGGTCTTCTTGAGTACAGCCTCCACAATTTCCTTAAACTTACATCCTACACATACTTACTTTTATTTTAATTTTTTTTCCGGCAATGTTGATTTGAGTTGAGTTCTGAGACAGCTGACACGCTAAGCATCGCTCAATAATGTGCGGTTCCACCATCCAGGTGGTTTACTGATATTTCTTTTCTATTTTTTCACAATTTTATGCAACTCAACTGATTAGTTACCTCGAAAAAAGCTCCAGATATTTTCTTTGAACTCGGAATTCCAATTACACATTATAAACCTATAACTTTTCATTTGCAATATTTTCATTGGGGGATCTTTACGTTAGGTTTATACTAATACTAAAAGTTAAGAGGTGCTGCGTGATGATGTATACTGTAGTCACGTTCAGGTAGCTCCTATGTCCTAAAAACCAACAACCAATAATAATATTAAATGCATTTATCATATGTTATAAAATTTACAATTTAAAACACAAACACAAAATGAATGGACTATGTCCGTCAGAACTAAATAAAACATAAGAGTAAAACTAAATTTTTATCTTAATACCATTTTAACTGCACCAATTTAATTTAAAAGCAAACAATACTTGCTATTACTAGGGGTAAGAGAAAGTAATCAACATTTCTAATTATTCATTTAAATACTGTTGTTATTAATGTACTATTATTCCATATTACCGTTTTGGTTCCCAGCCAGTAGTAAATGTCTCTTAGCAATTTTGCTATAGATAGATAAGTACTAACAATGGAGGAAAAAGGAATTGGAGAAGCACTGAGGAGGGGTATCTCCAGGGAAAGATTTATAAAAGGTATAAGACAGGGGGACATCTTCTTTCCCCGGATAGGATACAGTTGAGGATCGTGACAGACAGATGTATAGACACACCTGGGTAGCCAGTCATTTACACAAAATAGGCAGAACGTCTAGAGCTTTGTGTCAGAATTGTAACAATGGAGTCAAGGAAACGGTGTATCACTATCTAGGTCAGTTTTGTCAATACGGATTCCGCATATTTGGGAGGGCAACACTTTCAAGCGAATGCTTGCGAGATTTGGAAATTAAGGATAACTTAAGATCTTAAGAATGGTAGATTTCGAGAAGAGGCTTCTTAGGAGTATTTTTTTTGGCGAGTTAAGAGTGATGTTGGCTTAGGTCCCGCCCACGCGGAGGTCTCGGTTTACCCTTAGATTCTTTCTTCCTAGGAGCCTCCACAGCTCATTGCCCGGTGATGAATGGTGTTGACTATAAGGAGAGAACACTATCCGGAGACCGGCAGTGCACTGAGAAGACTCCGGGCACTAATCACCATAGTTTCTCATGGCCTTAAATTTATATAAACAAAATAAAATACCAATATAGTGCACTTTTGATTGGAAATAATACATTGGGAAGGAAAAAAGAAAGAGAATTAATCATTGAAGTCCTCTAACAACATTTTTCTGTAATTAAGAGATCTCATTACAAACTTGTATAAATTTTACACGTTTTCTGATCAAGATTTTTGAATGTGTCACACCTTACTTATACATTCGCCTTTCGATAGACAGAGATCCTGTTCAGAAATACATATCCTACCATGAGATATTCAGTTTTGTTGGGGTTGATTCCAGCTCCCAGTAATATATTCATTTTTCATGTTTTGGCATATACATAGCATCGTCATGATTTTGAGTGATAATAACCTAGTCGTCCGCAAATTGGAGTGAAAACAATGTCTCCTTACCAACAGGGTCCTTGTAGCCACCTTCGTATACGTATAATTTGAAAAGAGTCGAGGGGACACATCATCCCTGCTTCAGGGACCGACCGACCGGCTGACCGACAGTAAAACCACTTTAATTAGGTGAAGTATGCCTTTTCAATTATTTTAGGACCTTAGCGAATCTTCTGGTAATTTGTTACCCCTCTATAGTTTCGGCATAGCTTACACCCTCCTTTTTTAAATACTGACGTCAAATAGGAGATCCTGATTTCCCTAGGTATTTAACCGCACTGGTACACTTTGTTCAGTAATATAGCTATAGACTTTATAAGCT
Organism: Triatoma infestans; assembly: GCA_011037195.1. Lineage (NCBI taxonomy): Eukaryota > Metazoa > Arthropoda > Insecta > Hemiptera > Reduviidae > Triatoma > Triatoma infestans. Next base: position 253,463 of record JAAEAF010000099.1, on the reverse strand, counting down.
GTACGCCTCCATATTTGAATAATTCAGCCACCAATCCACCGGGGCATCTCGCTTTGTCATTCTTTACTTCCATCACTGCTTTGCATACCTCTCCCCTTGCTTATCCCATCACCTTCTAAATTCTGAACATCAATAGCTTCTCCACTTGATATGAACGATGGCCTCATTTCTACCAGCAGATCTTCGTAATAAATCTTCCATTCCAGTAGTGATATATCGAATTATATTGTATCTCATATCTCGAAGTAGATGCCTTGCCTCCGAAGGCCTTGGCCAACTGTCATCCAGATCTCTACATCTCCTATAACACTCTTCCTCTTTTCCTTTAGTACTTGTGCTTTAGTTCAATTACCGACAGCTCCATGTATGATCCAGTCATTGTCATCTTCAGTTCTAAACCACTTCAGAAACGCTTCTTTGTTTTTCTTCAACTGGAGGGTAAAGCTTCCCTCTAAAAGTCACTTCACTGAAATACTTGCTGCCTGTATATTATGATACATATGAAATACGGTAGCCGTGCTACCCTTAGATTTTCTCTTCCTAGCAACCTCTACAGCTCACTGTCCGGTGATGGGTAGTGTTGTCTGTAACGAGAGAACACTGTCCGAAGGCCGTCAGTGCACTGAGAAGGCTCCAGACGCAAATGACCATGGACGTTGACGCGCCTTAAATAAAAAAAAAAAAAATTAAATACGTTGCTAGAATTCCAGGTTTGAAAAAATCTGTTAAACGGAATTTTGAATTTACAGAGCTTCCTGTTTATTTTATTTTATTTTTTATTTAGCACAAACGATTTTCTTTAAACGTGAATTTCTAAGTGACAGATATATATTTTTCATTAAACTTTATTATTCAATACAATATTGTTCTGTTAAATATACATGATATATAAAGGAAATGATTATACGCAATGGCTAGAACATTCTTTTAAACAAAAACAAAATTCTTCACTTGCTCTACGGTTTGGGACCATGGTGCCCTACTTCAGAAGCTCTTTACAGTAGGAGGTACGTTGAGAACGTACAAATTGAATTAGAGAATAATAATAGAGTATAGAATAAGATTCCTCTGGACAAATAATTTTTTTTTCTCATAACTAGAGGAGTAATTATTTTCTTATAATTATTCCCTTATATCTTGTTTCCGCATAATTATGGCCTGAAGATTTTGAAACAATTTTAACAAAAAAAAAAAATGGTTCCTAATAAAAACTTCATATGTTAGTTTTTTACTAAAACCTCTGAATCAATCACTGTCGCTTGTGATACACATATAGTTGAAGTCATCTCTCTACACGAATTAACTGTAAACCTTACTCTGACGATAGATGAAAATCTGAAACCATTCAGAACCAAAACCATACATCATCAGCCAAAACCATACAGCCAAAGCCATAAATGATACATCTATGACGGATATAATCCAGCATTGCGGACCCAACCACATATTCAATATATAGGGCAAGGTGAAAAGTTCTTGCCTAGCCTATAGATGGCACTGCTACAAATGAAATTACTGTTTTGTTTTGTTGGCACACTTGTTGCAAAAGCCTGAGTCAATTTGATCAGACAAATAGTTTGTCTGATTTGTTACGGCTGTTTAAAGTAAGCGTGTCATGTGTTTTTAAAAAAATGAATAAACTTGAATACCGTTCCGTCATAAAATTCTTCGTTTTGGATGGTTTATCATGGATGGTTCATCCAAAATTGGTGAAAGTTTATAAGGAGTCTGTACTTTCGTTATCAACAGTAAAAAAATGGGCAGCTGAGTTTAAACGCGGTCGTACATAGACTGAAGATGATCCACGTAAAGGACGGTCAAAAACTGCAACTATCGAAGAAAATATCGAAAAGATACACAATATTGTTCTAGATAATCGATGATTAAAGATGTATCAGATAGGTAAGGATGCAGGCATCTCAGAAGAAAGGGTACAAAGAACTCAGTATGAGAAAGCTTTGTGCAAGATGGGTGCCGAGTTTGTTAAATGCTGATCACAAACAAATGAGGAATCAGCAATGTTTGTGCCGTTTTAAGAAGAATCCAATAGACTTTCTGCGTTGATTTGTTACGATGGATGAGACGTTGGTTCACCACTTTACACCTGAGTCGAAACAACAGTCCAAGCAATGTGTAGAAAAGCCGGTGGCTCTGCACCAAAGAAAGCAAAGACAATTGCATCGGCTGGAAAGGTTATGGCCATTGGTTTTTGGGATACCAAACGGATTCTTTTAATTGCCTACCTGCCAAATGAGATTAATTCTTGACCAGCTAGATGGAAAAATTAGAGAGAAAAGGCCTGGTTTGCGAAAGAAAAAAATCCTCTTTCACCAGGACAATGCACACGCCCACAAAGACGCTTTGGCAATGGGAAAATTGAGGGATTTGTAGTATGAATTATTGGAACATCCTCCCTTTTCGCCAGATTTAGCTCCTCTGACTTTAACCTATTCCCAAACCTTAAGAAATTTGTGGCTGGAAAGCGTTTTGGGTCAAATGAAGAGGTGATAGTAGCGGTAAATAGATATTTTGAAGACCTTCCAGAATCGCACTTCAGGGATGGAATCCAGTTATTGGAAAAACGTTGGACAAAGTGTATTGAACTTAAGGTGGACTACATTGAGAAATAAATGCATTTTTAAAATAAAAAACTCATTTTCACTACTAGGCCGAAAACATTTCCCCTTGCCATCCTTGCCCACGTATATTATATGTAATAACACACACTTAGTTGATAACATTCTTTCGTCTTCACGAAGCCTCAGAATATGAACATATATTCCCAGTGAAAACTGTAGTTAGAAAATTTGACATGAATCCTGATAATGTATTCAAGAATGATAGGCTCATAATTTGCAATTAACAACCCGCAATAATGTAGGCATTTGAGAAAATGCCAAACATCTAACAAATCTACACTATAAATCTTAACGAAAACCACTAGAACTGTGTTTGGGAAAATTGAGATAAAAAGGAATAACCATTCAAAAAATCGTACTTCCGATTGATAGAATGTGCAAAATTTTGGTGTCTGATGCGAAGGTGGTCTGGGCGGAATATAATTTTTCAGCTTCCTGTAATTTTGGATTCATTAAAGACCTGAAGAATGATGGCAATATTTGCTGTCACAGTAAAGAGAGCAAACAAAAGGCCGATGTGTGTTGTTGTGAAAACTAAAACATTTATTTAACTATATCTAATTATTTTTAATTAGTTAATGATGAAGATTATTCTATCTTATTAACTTGTGTTGGCCGAACTGAGATGTTTCTGAAGTATTATTGATCTGTCTCCCAGCATCATTACAATCTACCCACAATCTGGACCAGACGCTTCTGTTTATTTTCTACCTTCAATCTATAGATATCTGTGCAGTTAGTATACCAAGTTTATAAGAAATCGCTATAGTCGTTCGTTTTCGAAGAAATTTAAAAAGAAAAAAAAACTCTCAAATCTATTCTGGAGAGTCACAGTGGACAGGTTTTCATCAATTTTGGATTTTTCAGTTGGGTCTAATATACCTAGCTGGCAGAATCATATGTTATCCTCAATAGATAGAATTGACTGGTTCTAAAACAGTTTTCTGCACAACATGGCGGCCGTCTCCCCTCGCCCACCACATCCACACTCACTGCACCCCATGGGTAAAATCACTGCACTCAGCAAAGTTTGATTGGACTACAATTAAATTTGTCGAATAAACAAAAAAAATAAACACATATACAAAAGAATATAAACATATATTGCACTAAAACATTCTTAAGTTATCGTGTGGCAATTATTGTGGATTGCAATAACAGTTTTGCTAGCAATTTCCTAGTTGAATCTGCTTTCCTCAACCTTTCTAAACATGTAACAACTTGTTCTTCTGTCTTACATTGTTAAACAGGCATAGGATATTATGCACTAAAAACATGTTACTTTTTTAATCGAAGAATATTGGAACAAGTTCAACAATTGTTCGCAAAGTATAGGGAAATAAGTTTCTAATCTGGGGAAATGATTGCATTATATCCGAATTCGAAATCTTCTGTTTGGAACTGTAGACATTTCTACCAGCACTAACTCTGAGTTTAAAAAAAAAAATATCGTTAGAGCTGATTAAAATTAAGTTATTGTTTGGCAATTATTGTGGATTGCGATAACAGTTTTCCTAGTAATTTCCAAGTTGAATCAGCTTTCCTCAACCTTTCTAAACATCTAACAACTTGTTCTACTGTCTTACATTGTTAAACAGGCATAGGATATTATGCACTAAAAACATGTTACTTTTTTTAATCGAAGAATATTGGAACAAGTTCAACCATTGTTCGCAAAGTATAGGGAAATTAGTTTCTAATCTGGGGAAATGATTGCGTTATATCCACATTCAAAAGCTTCTCTTTGGCTGTGGACTCTTTGTATCGTTAAACTTCTCCATCTCCTCTTGTGTAAAAGCGGTATCTTGCATATTTTTCCACATTTCTGTGCAAAATTCCATCTTCTCTATTTTGGCAAACGAGTTTCTTTGTAAGTTGCTACACCATTCGTAGTAAATGTTAAAAATATTTTCTCGGTGGGTGAGGAAACTATATCCCACCCATTTTTCGGTATTATAATGTAACCATCTTCTGCAAGTTTTTCTTTATTAGAATTACTTACTTCCCTGGTGCTACAGCCCGGGTCGAGCCTTGACCTCCAAAAGAAATTGACCCCAATCGTCCCTATCCAAAGCCTTAGACCGCCAATTCCGCGCGCCTAGCCTGGTTGCATCTCCTCCAACCTGGTCCATCCATCGAGCCTTTGGGCGTCCAACCTTTCTGACACCGATGACACGGTAATTCATAATCCTCTTCGGCATTCTGTTGTCTTCCATCCTTAGAATATGTCCCACCCACCGGAGCCTATTGATGCGGATTACTTGCACTGCAGTATTATCTTTATATTTATTGTAAAGCTCTTGATTATGTCTCCTTCTCCATTCACCATTAACTTGGACTGGTCCATAAATCCGCCTTAAAATTTTCCTTTCAAAAATGGCAATCCTTTGCTCGTCCACTTTTTTAAGTGTCCAGCATTCTGAACCGTAAGTTAATATCGGTCGAACCAAAGTTTTATATAAAGTCGTCTTGGATTTTTGAGAGATTAGTCTGGAACTAAAATGTTTGGTGAGTCCGTAATAACATATACTAGCTGACGCTATTCTCTTTTCAATTTCCTTTGAGAGGTTATTTTCGGAATTTACATAAGTACCCAGATAAACAAAACCCTGAACTACTTCAAACTTATAGTTTCCAATTTGCATATAAGGAGCAGAGCAGTTACTTCCAACTACCATATACTTGGTCTTTTTTACTTTCTCTTACTCCTAGTAAGAGGAAGTATTGTAATCGTGTCAAATTTTCGATATCGAGTTTTCACCGGAAATATTCGTTTTGAGGTCCCCTGAGTCCGGAGTGTGAAAACTAAGTTTGCTCTGTGCAAGTCTGTGTTGTCACACTGTCTGAAAAACGCATCATGAAGATGGGCGAACGCCCGAAACCTGTCGATATCCACAAAATGAAGCAGGCTACCACGGAAAATGTCTCTGATGCTTTCCAGCTCTGCGGAACCAACCACCACAACAACTATGATAGCACTTTAGAGTAAAATATAACCCCCACTCCTCTCCTAAAAGTGCCCTTAAATAAATTTTTCCAGAGAAATGTTTCAAATAAAAATTGTAGATCATTGCATGCTTAGTTTAAAATCGCAAAAAAGTAAAAAATCCAACTAGTAAAGTGGTACTTCCAGCTGAGGAATTTTGACAGAGACATACAGTCAGATCCCATGGTGACCCCTAAACGGAATATCAAATTTCAACCTTGTTTTTGAGCTATGCTGTTCACATACATACATACACACACACACAGACCATTTGCTAAAAACCACTTTTTTTGACTCAGGGGACCTCAAAACGGATATTTCCGGTGAAAACTCGATATCGAAATTTGACACTATTACAATACTTCCTCTTACTAGGAGTAAGAGAAAGTAAAAAGACCAAGTATATGGTAGTTGGAAGTAACTGCTCTGCTCCTTATATGCAAATTGGAAACTATAAGTTTGAAGTAGTTCAGGGTTTTGTTTATCTGGGTACTTATGTAAATTCCGAAAATAACCTCTCAAAGGAAATTGGAAAGAGAATAGCGACAGCTGTAGATGTTATTACGGACTCACCAAACATTTTAGTTCCAGACTAATCTCTCAAAAAACCAAGACTACTTTATATAAAACTTTGGTTCGACCGATATTAACTTACGGTTCAGAATGCTGGACACTTAAAAAAGTGGACGAGCAAAGGATTGCCATTTTTGAAAGGAAAATTTTAAGGCGGATTTATGGACCAGTCCAAGTTAATGGTGAATGGAGAAGGAGACATAATCAAGAGCTTTACAATAAATATAAAGATAATACTGCAGTGCAAGTAATCCGCATTAATAGGCTCCGGTGGGTGGGACATGTTCTAAGGATGGAAGACAACAGAATGCCGAAGAGGATTATGAATTACCGTGTCATCGGTGTCAGAAAGGTTGGACGCCCAAAGGCTCGATGGATGGACCAGGTTGGAGGAGATGCAACCAGGCTAGGCGCGCGGAATTGGCGGTCTAAGGCTTTGGATAGGGACGATTGGGGTCAATTTCTTTTGGAGGTCAAGGCTCGACCCGGGCTGTAGCACCAGGGAAGTAAGTAATTCTAATAAAGAAAAACTTGCAGAAGATGGTTACATTATAATACCGAAAAATGGGTGGGATATAGTTTCCTCACCCACCGAGAAAATATTTTTAACATTTACTACGAATGGTGTAGCAACTTACAAAGAAACTCGTTTGCCAAAATAGAGAAGATGGAATTTTGCACAGAAATGTGGAAAAATATGCAAGATACCGCTTTTACACAAGAGGAGATGGAGAAGTTTAACGATACAAAGAGTCCACAGCCAAAGAGAAGCTTTTGAATGTGGATATAACGCAATCATTTCCCCAGATTAGAAACTTATTTCCCTATACTTTGCGAACAATGGTTGAACTTGTTCCAATATTCTTCGATTAAAAAAAGTAACATGTTTTTAGTGCATAATATCCTATGCCTGTTTAACAATGTAAGACAGTAGAACAAGTTGTTAGATGTTTAGAAAGGTTGAGGAAAGCTGATTCAACTTGGAAATTACTAGGAAAACTGTTATCGCAATCCACAATAATTGCCTAACACAGTTGATTACACAATTGTATCATCCAAACAAAATTAATTAGAATTAAATACATGGCCAAAATTCCGAGTTTCAAGAAAATCAGTAAACCGGAAGTGCGCTTTTACTGAATAGTTTTTTCAGTTTCGACAAATTTCATTAAATTTGGTACACAAAACTATAAATTTGTCAATTATAATTTTGAGAACTGGAGTAAGAGAAAGTTGTGTGAGTGTTTCACACCAGATTTTTTCATTACTACGAGTCCCAATTTTTTAGCTGACGCTTCCAATGCTTCGAACGCCTCTCTAAGCTTCCAGCTTACGATATCAATATCGTCTGCATAAGCTAGTAATTGTACTTGTTTGTTGAAGACATGGCTGTTCGTCTGGATACGGGAATCTCGTATTACTTTCTCAAGTGCAATATTAAACAGCAGACATGCCAAAGCATCTCCCTGCTTTAATCCATTCATTGTTTGTAATGGCTACGAATGGGAAGATGTATTCTCACTTTGCATTTAGGGTTGGACATGGTGACCTTAACCATTTCAATCAGCTTTCTCGGGATATCAAGATCATGCATTGCTCTATACAGCATATTTCTATTAATCTTATCATAGGCTGCCTGAAAGTCTATGAAGAGGTGATGTGTCGTAATGCCATACTCAGTGGTTTTTTCCAAAATTTGTCGCAACGTAAATATCTGGTCAGTGGTGGATTTTCCCTTAGTGAAGCCACATTGATAATCCTTAATATTATTTTCCACATAGGGTAGCATCCTACTGAATATTATGTTTGACAAAATCTTGTAGGCGGTGTTTAATAAGGAGATGCCTCTATAATTATCACAAATAAGGGGGTCTCCCTTTTTATGAATCAGGCATAATACACCAGTATTCCAGTCGTCAGGCATTCTGTTTTGGGCCCATATGTTCTCCAAGAGGTGTGTCAGTTCTTTGATAAAGTCTTGTCCAGCACACTTAAACAGTTCGCCAGGTAGACCATCAGATCCAGCCGCCTTGTTGTTTTTTAATTTTTCTAGGGCATCAATCACCTCATCATAGGACGGGCATCAATCACCTCATGGCTCCCGAGCAGGTCACCAAAGTGCTCCGTCCACCTTTTTAAGACTCCCGGAATATCATTGACAATCTCACCGTTCTTGCTTCTACAGGCATTGGTTCTCGGTTTAAATACCTGTCTAGTGTTATTGACTTTCTTATACATTTCCCTACTAAGCTTTTTACATTTATACTCCTCGATCTCCTCGAGTTGCTTTTGCATGAACCTTTTCTTTTTCTGTCTTTGGATCCTCTTTTCTATCTTCCTTGCTTCCCTATAATTCTCGTGCGCTGTCCTTGTGCGCTTCTTCTGTATCATCACTCTATACAACTCATTCTTCTTCTTTGTTATTTCCTCGCATTCCTCGTCGAACCAGCCATTTCCTCTGTTATTTTGCTTTATTCCAATTACTTCATCCGCCGTGGCCGACATAATGTTCTTGAGAATAGACCAGTCCTTTTCCACATTTCCTACACTTTGTTCTTTTACATTCTCCCTTTCTATTTCCCTTATCTTTTCATCTGTTTTTTGCTCAAATCTGCTTTTCACCTCTGAATCCTTCAGTAATTCCGTATTGTATCTAATTGTTCTCGCGCCCCTCTCGTTCCTAGTCTTAGATATTCTCGCTCTCAGTCGGCTAACAAGGAGAAAGTGGTCACTGTCCACGTTAGCACTCCTGAACACCCTTGTATCTAGCAGGTCTGATCCGTGGCGTCTATCAATTAGGAAGTGGTCTATTTGATTAACTGTCGTTCCATCAGGGGATGTCCATGTACCCTTATGGATCTTCTTATGATCGAAGAGAGTACCTCCGATAATTAGATTATGGCAGATTGCAAAATTGAGGAGTCTAAAGCCATTATCCGAATGCTCTTGGTGCAGGCTATATTTACCAATATTCTCACAGGTGTCATCTTTGCCAATTTTTGCGTTCATATCTCCAATAACAATCTTAATATCGTGCCTTGGGCAATGAGAGTAGACATCATCAAGTAAGTCGTAGAAGGCGTCTTTCTCAGTATCCGATTTATCATCCGTAGGGCTATGCGCATTAATTATAGAGTAGTTAAAAAAGGTACCCCGTATTCTTATTTTGCAGAGCATGGGCGAGTAAGGCCGAAAATCAATAACACTTGCCTGTAGTTTTTTGCTTATAAGAAATCCCGTTCCAAAGGTGTGTCTTCGGTCATCGCAGCTGTAGCACACCGAGTAATCTTTACCACTCATCATTCCTTTACCTGTCCATCTCATCTCCTGGATTGCCAGGATGTCAAGTTTATATTTGAGGGCCTCATCAGATAAAATCTTCAGGGCTCCAGGTCTGTACATGGAACGTACGTTCCAGGTCGCGATCTTTAAATCGTGGCGCCTTTTGAAAGTTCCTGGTCTTTTGCCTTTAATCAGTCCGTTGTTCTCTATTTCTCTTGTTTTCGTAACAATTGGGTTTTCCGGGGCGGGCTGTTAACCCTGCGCCCAACCCCCAGACCTGGAGGACCAGAGTTTGATTTTGGGGTATCTTTCCCCTAGAAGGGCTGTCTTCACTGGACTGATGAACCCCTTCTGCCCATTCGCAGTAAGTCCACTTACTTGACCTGTGGGTGCCGCCGTTGGTCTATACATCAAGGCTCTTCCGCCGCCACCCCGCCATGTGTCCTGCTGCCGACACATTGCATCTTAGCAAGCCTTAACCCCAGTTATTCCAGGGCAGCCTCACTAAGACCCCCATCTCTCGTTTGCTCGTTGATCCATGCCGCCGAAGGGATTGGGTACCACAACCTTGGAATGGATTACTCAACTTAACAGGGTTACCACGGGTAGGTGAGAGTGGAGTTGGGGAGGATAGGCTATGTGGCCGAACCTGTAGGGATCAACTATATGGTGCGCATCACTCCCCCATTATAACCCCATTAGACTAGGCACTTTAAATATATTTTTGTGGTACCCTTTTAGAAAGTATACGTTCTTGCACCCTTCTTTTTCTGCAAGGACTCCAATATATGTAAAAGTTCCTTTGTTGTTTACGGTTAATAAACCACTTTCAAACACACTGGAAGAATCTGGTCACAACTGGTGTGTATAATGTTTCTGCGTTTACCGTAAACATTGCAAGATGCCGCTTTTACACAAGAGGAGATGGAGAAGTTTAACGATATGACATGCAAGAAATAAAAGGTCATGTTGAATGCAACCGGCTAGAAAAATTACCAGAAGGAACAGAACTAGTAATTATAGACCTTCAACTAATTATTCATAGAAATAAAATCCAATGTGGAAATGTAGATTTAAATTATAAAATACAAATTAAATTGGATGTACCTACATTAAGTAAAAACAAAGAAAGGATTGTATTTTGTGTGTAAATTATGTTGTACATTATTGACAAAATAAAAAAATAAAAAAAATAATAAAACGCTGTTTTTCTCTATAACCCCCTCCACCAAAGTAGTTGAAAGTATGGTAGTTGAAAGCATAGTAACCGTCGTTTCTTACGGAAAAGAGCTAACATAACCAACAGGCTACTGCATATGCAGTAAAAGAAATAGATCCCCCATTTCTACCAGTTATTAGTTACCACCTACAAGGAAACGACAGCTAGAACTAGAAGAGATCGATGCAAGAAATCAAAGATCGTGTTAAAGTTTCTGATGCAACCGGCTAGAAGAATTACCAGAACTAGTAATTCTGGTAGGCCTTAAACTAGTTACTTATAGAAATAAACTCCGATATATACTACAGATCGAAAATGTAGAGACATTGTACATATCTAAATGCTGGTTAGTAAGAGATATACAGGACTTAGTTTTAGATTTAGACTATAAAAAATAATTAAATTAGATAAGTTAAAACATACTGCAAGTAGACTTAAAAAGAAAGATTTGTATTATGTGTGTAAATTATGTACATTATTAACAAAATAAAAATAAAATTGTAGAATAAGGGATGAATTTTGTAATTAAACAAAATATTGTGTCTGTGTTATTTATAATAGAACCGTACACATCTATGTATTATGGGAGAAAAAATGATAAAGAAAACGGTGATCAATTTTTACTTTTAATTGTTGTAATTATTTCCTTTCTTTTTTTCTTTTGGATTCAAAAATAGAGAAACATTTATTTTTTTTCTTTAAATTGTTCACTTAACAGCATGTAGTGCTAGCGCGCGCATGTATGTGTGCGGGGACGCGCAAGGCTGGTTTAGGAATGATCTGACGCTGCAAAAATACTTCTGGTAATAATTTCAGACTAGTAAAAACAAGTTAAAACATTAAACAGAATTAAAAATGATTGGGGGGGGGGGTATAGGAATAATTCTTCCCAAATTGACTACAGAATATATTTATCTTTCTAATCGGTACTAATTACAACAAGATTGGGGGACAGACACTTGTATGTTTGCACTATTTTTTTCGTTTTAAACAGCTCTAACGTTTTTTTAAACTGATAGACGTTAGTGCTGGAAGAAATGTCAACAGCTCCAAAGAGGTGATTTTGAATTTAGATATAACGCAATCATTTCCCCAGATTAGAAACTAATTTTCCTATACTTTGCAAACATTGGTTTAACTTGTTCCAATATTCTTCGATTAAAAAGTAACATATTTTTAGTGTATAATATCCTATGCCTGTTTATCAATATAAGACAGTAGAACAAGTTGTTAGATGTTTAGAAAGGTTGAGGAAAGCTGATTCAACTTAGAAATTACTGGCAAAACTGTTATTGCAATCCACAATAATTGCCATACAATAACTTAATTTTAATCAGCTCTAACGATTTTTTTTTTTAACTCAGAGTTAGTGCTGGTAGAAATGTCTACAGTTCCAAACAGAAGATTTCGAATTTGGATATAATGAATCATTTCCCCAGATTAGAAACTTATTTCCCTATACTTTGCGAACAATGGTTGAACTTGTTCCAATATTCTTCGATTAAAAAAAGTAACATGTTTTTAGTGCATAATATCCTATGCCTGTTTAACAATGTAAGACAGTAGAACAAGTTGTTAGATGTTTAGAAAGGTTGAGGAAAGCTGATTCAACTTGGAAATTACTACTGTTATTGCAATCCACAATAATTGCCATACGATAACTTAAGAATGTTGTAGGGCAATATATGTTTATATTTTTTTTTTTATATGTGCTTTTCTTGGTTATTCGACAAATTTAGTTGTAGTCCAATCAAACCTTGGTGTGTGCAGTGATTTTACCCAAAATATTACATTTTAACCTTACCAAAATCCCAAAACATTTAACACAATACATTCTCTATTGTCTAGTCATTCGTCATGACTCATTAGCACATCCACAACTCTAGGAGTAAAATTCAATCTGTTATTCGCTAAGGAAGTTACTTCTATTTAGGTGATTCATAAATTCCATTAATTTAATAATTTCTCTTAAGGGAATATATATGTAAATTGAATGCGTATTAGATTACAAAAATGTTTAAAAATATATCATTTACCAGTTGAATTGGAAACTGACCACTATTTTGGGGGAATTAAGTACGTAAATTGAGTGTTTCATAGATTGGAAAAGTGTTTAAAAATATGGAGAATTTTGTACGTAAATTGAGATAAAAAGACTACTAGTTCTACTAAGTTTCTTTTATTTTTCCTTTCTCTAACTAACTTGTTTAATTGTACAAGCAATTAGTTCGACAGACGTTTTTTTTGAAAATTACATTATTGCTGTATGATCAGCTTTGCACTAGCTGTAAGATATTCTGAGAACACTCCACAAACTATCTCTAAAAAAATTACTGTTTGCTCTAATAAGAAGTGTTTAAAAATTATATACAAAATTCAATATAATTCCAGACAAAAGATATTAGTAACTACTTCGTCGATCAGGCGTTAGATACAGATCCAACGACTTTAAGCTGTACAAAAAAAAAAAAAAAAAAAAAACTTACAGAAGTAACTGACTCATAAATCAATATACTGGATTGGATATATTTGTTTTCAATATTCTAGATCGATAAAAGTAGATTTATCTTAAACAAGTTAGGTGTATAAGAAGGAGGCATAGATTAAGTTTTAGTTTATTGTTTACCAAAAAAAAAATTTACATAAGTATTTGTCTCAGAAATCACTATATTGGATTGGATATATGTGTTGGTAACATACTTGATCGATAAAAATAGTTTTATCATAAACAAGGAGGGAGGCGTGGAGAGTTTCTCTCTTTAAGACTTAGTGTAAAAAATTAATAAATATAATCAGGAAGTATATTGCAAACATTGTGCACACACAGAGGTTAATAAACTTTTGTACGAATGGAAAAATACAGATGCAAAGGTTAATGGAACCCTGGCCTGGGGTACGTGGGGCAGAGCCACTCTTTAAGTCCATGTGTATATATGTATATATAGGGAAAGAAGTGAGAGAGATGAGGGAGAAGTATGTGGGTGAGGTATAAGGATCTAAATAAAACTACTATTCCCAAGTTACCACAATAGCTGAGTGGTGAAAGTGATGGCTTGTATGGCGAGGTTGCGAGATCGCTTTGCTGACCTCGAGCACAAAAAAAAATTAACGTTTACATCTCGTTGCCTACAGAAAAGAGGTGCGTGACAGGGTTTGGGTAGGAGTGGGATGATTGGGGTCGGCAAGTGGGGGTGAGGGGGTAAGTAAGTATAGATGGGGTGGACGAGGGAGGACGGCCGCCATGTTGTGCAGAAAACGCTTTAGAACCCGTCAATTCTATCTACTATCCTCAACTGGTACCGCTCGCTCACAAACCCTCAAAAACTCAATGTTCCTGCAAACATGATTCAAATAAACGTTTGAAACGTGTGTTCTTTACCACTGTATATATTTATCTCACCAATATTATTTTCGGCACTTTGGTCAGCATTGATTTGAAAGAAACTGCACCAGTTTTTTCGTAGATGTTTCGATTAATATATACCTAATCGTCATCACTGCTACAAAAAGAGAGAAATCTGGTGTGAAACACTCACACAACTTTCTCAGTAAACTGCAGTTTATAAAATTGTAACTGACAAACTTTATAATTAGTATACCAAATTTAATGAAATTCGTCCGTGTTTTTATGAAGAAAAGCGTAAAAATTAAAAAAAAAACTGTTCAGTAAAAACGCACTTCTAGTCTTCCGAATTTCTTCAAACACGGGATTTCAACAACATATTTAATTCCAATTAATATTATTTAGTTGATAGAATTGTGTAGTTAAGTGAAATAACACTTTACAAAAAAACCTAACCTTACCCCTCCCCCAAATGTGCCCTTAAATGGAATTTTCCTGGAAAATGTTTCAAATAAAAGTTGTAGATGTTTGTATGTGTAGGTGATATACCAAGTTTAAAGAAAATCATTCGGGCTATTTTTGAGAAAATTTCAAAAAAGTGATAAAAAAAAAAAAATTCAGTAAAGTGGTATTTTCGGTTGCGGAATTTTGACAGATAAGTTACTGTCAGATCCCATGGTGGTACCCAAAGGGAATATCTAGTTTGAACTTTCTGCGATTTTTCGTTTTTTGGGCTATGCTGTTCATCATACATACATACATTCGTACACACACACACCACCCGAGCCAATTGCTAAAAACCACTTCCTTGGGTTCAGGATCTCAAAACGGATATTTCCGGTGAAAACTCGATATCGAAAATTTGACACGATTACAATATTCCTCTTACTAGGAGTGAGAGAAAGTAAAAAAATACGGATGATAGTAGCTCCTAATATAGCCAATGAAATGCTTAAATATAACTTACATTTTCTAATTAACTATTTTCTATCTTGTAACTAATATCTAAAAAGCTGGGTTAGCTCAGTGGTAGCGCGCTGGACTAGCAGGCGGACGTCCCGGTCCGAGCCCAGCATGCTGCCGTTAGAGTTTTCTCTTCCTAGGAGCCTCTACAGCTCACTGTCCGGTGGTGGGCAGTGCTGTCTGTAGCTAGAGAATACTGCTCGGAGGCCGCCAGTGCACTAAGAAGGCTCCGGGCACAAATAGATCTCACATCACCTTTCTCTTACTACCAAATTTTCTTCAAACTAATAATTTGTAATAAATGTTTGCTGATCTCTTAGGTTTCCGCGGCCATTTTTATGAACACTTGAGTTTCCGGGTTTAGACCGCATCAGTGGTTTGTTAAAAACTGACGTTTCGCCCATGTAGCAATGAGCCTCTTCAGGGTTTGAAAGCCAATAAGGCAATAAGGCACCCTTGCGGTATTGTAGTCATCTAAATCTTATAAAATGACTTTTTCGAGGAATTCACAGTTAGTGTAACAAATTTAATAAATTCCTGAATACTTGCTGACTGAATTTTGCCTAATTTTGTAGCCTCCTAAAATAGTAACACTTGGGCAAAATTCAGTCAGAAAGTTTTCATTTTTTAAACAGAACTATTGAAGAGATGAAACATTTAAAGAAAATGTACAGAGTTGTGAGTTGTGTTTAAAAAAAACCTCTGCTTGTAAAAACATATCTTTATTAATTCATATTTATGGGATAGTAATTGAGTTTTTTATTATTAAGATCAGTTTTATATTTTTAGTTATTAATTACAACTAGAAAATTTATAGTAAATTTAAGATTTTATGAGGTATATGTGAAAGCACTATAATGTCACCCGTACATGTTTTTTTTTTTTTGTAGCAGTGGTGATGATTATATATTAATCGAAACGTCTGCGAAAAAGCATATAGTTTCTTTGAAATCGATCTTGACCAAAGTCCCGAAAATGAAATTGTTGAGATTCAAATAAAGTGATAACCCTTGATATATGCACTTAGTATGCAAGGTTTAAAGCAAAAAGGTCAGCAACTTTCGAGAAATTCGCAAAAAATAAACGAAATTACTAAATCAATATAGTTTTACTTCCGGTTGACAAATTTTAACCCACATCATTGTGTCTGATGCAAAGGTGGTACTTAAACAGAATATCAAGTATGAATAGTTTCAGCTTCCTGGCCCGCAAGGGTTATCTGTTGCATACAGTTACTTGAGGAGTAGAGAACCCACGGGTTAACCCAGCTCAGTACTCCATGCACTTCGTCAGAACAGTACACATTCACTTAAACTACCCGCATTCTACATTTTACAGACAAGGACAAACACAGTACACAAACTGAGGTCTCCGTTCCTGTTAATCGGCATATGCCAAGGGAGAAGGAATGGGTTAGCTCAGTGGTAGCGCGCTGGACTAGCACGCGGACGTCCCGGTCCGAGTCCAGCATGCTGCCCTTAGATTTTTCTCTTCCTAGGAGCCTCTACAGCTCAATGTCCGGTGATGGGCAGTGCTGCCTGTAGCTAGAGAACACTGCTCGGAGGCCGCCACTGCACTAAGAAGGCTCCGGGCACAAATAGATCTTTCAGGTCGCAGTGCAATAATCGCCTATAACAATCTTATCTTCAGCTTCCTGCAATTTTTTGTTAGTTTTTGACATATTATGTATTTTCTTACCGAATATCTCGCCAATATAGCAAGGGTGCTTGCTTGGAGGGTTGAGGGCACACTATCCTGTAATTGCCATTTCACTGTAGTTTATAAAATTGAGGCAAATTTATAAAAAAATTGATATTTGAAGAAAATTAGTAATTTAGAAGTTGGAGTGTTGCAAAAGGAGAAACAGTGTGGGGCACTCACAAAGAGTTTCTCTATTTTTAACTAATTTAGTTTGGGCGGACGGCCTATATTGGGCCGATATTGAAGGAACAGTTGACGTGCAGCATGGAGCAAC
The DNA here is from genome assembly GCA_011037195.1 of Triatoma infestans. NCBI lineage: Eukaryota > Metazoa > Arthropoda > Insecta > Hemiptera > Reduviidae > Triatoma > Triatoma infestans. The sequence goes on along the minus strand of JAAEAF010000099.1, from coordinate 236,483 downwards.
ATCTCAACAAGATGGGTACATCTCACAACTGCAGAACCGCTCTCCCCTCCACCTATTTAACTAGATATGAGATATTGGCTTGCCAAGAGATGTTGTGATTGAGTCACTCCACCCAAACAGGCCGGCGGCTCAAGTTATTAGCTTCCTCATGGCCTGCAGTTATTAGAGGAATTCATCTAAACTGTCTTAAAAATACATTTAAACCAGACGGCATCTAAAAGTTATTTATATTTATTTCAACATTACGTGAGACCAGTGGTTTTTTAATAGAGCTCATACTTCAAAATTAAAAAGCTTGTTTTAAGCATATTACATTAAGCTGTTAAGCACTGGGCTATATTATGGTATGATTTGTGTGAGTTGAAATGTGTAAGTATTGACTCAAGTATTTGAGAAATACTGGAACCATGTAGGACTATAGAGAGAGAGAAGTAGCGACAGACTAACGGCGATAAATTATAGATTCAACTACCAGGGTCTACGGCTTGAGACTTTCCCAGTAGTTTGGTATAAACCAACGTTTTGCCCTTATTGCAATAGGTTTCTATAGGGTTATTATTGGTTTGATAATGGACCAACACTAGCAGCAACGCAGTGGATGGTTCTGAAGTAATATGGCTCTACAAGAGGAGACTTAGACTCACTTGTGAGCAGAAAAAGGGAGGTAAAATTAGGCTCCGCTCACTACTTGCAGCCATTCACGTGCAAGAAGGATAGCAAAAGTTAGGCCACAACTCTCTATAGTATTACATATAGACTCAGAACATATAATATTAACCGTCCGCAAGTCTGGTGTTCACAAAGAGGTCCCAAACTGACTGAGAACGCCTCCTATACTCGTCCCATGGGCGATTTAACTCCCAGTTATAGGAATCTTGCTCTTACATCGCTTTGCAGTGGTAGAGGACATCGAACGGTATCTCTTCCTCAAACAAGCGAAATCTGCAATGAACACTATGATATGCTTCCCGAGCTTCAGTGTGTGGTCAATAGACCCACCATAACCCTTAAGGCCATATGGCTCTGGTTGAGCAGGTCTGCCGTAAGCTTCTGTGAGTGTCCTCTAATGAACTATTTCGTGTCTTTGGCCGTGTTATACCTCACCAGGCCTCTGATTTGGTGCAAACTCAGAACATAAAAACTGATTTTGTCACTGCCCTTGGAGCACCATAGAAAGTTAACGGACCGGATCCATAATAGTACTACATCAGATTTGCTCATCTCGGAGAGGAATTAACCACACCAACTTAGAATTAATCTAGTAAGTGCGGATGGTTTTAATTACACTTCTTATGGAGAATTCTGTTTTATAATCTACTTAGCACAGTATAATATAGTCACGACTCCCGAAAGACTGGGACATACCTGTCTCTAAACCCATCTACATTTAAGTTCTGAATGTAAAATTCCGGTCCGGGTCTATTCGGATCAACCCGATATTAAGGTGCGAAAATTGTCCCCAAAGTTGTGAATCGGAACCATAGGATTTGTGGGCATCAGGATCAAGTCCGATTCCATTCCATCATACATAATTATGATTCCATTCAATCATGCATAATATGCACAATAGTGATAATAAGCACATACATCTGTTCAAGCCGAAGGGCAATCTCTTTGGCCTCACCCTGGATGTAGTTATTTAGTGGCGGCGAGCCGAGTAAGCCTTCTAAATCTGCAGTAGGGGCAGAGCTGATAGCCTCTGAGGTGCGCACAGAGGCACATTGCCGATTATCACTTTAGTTCCCTTCTACAACGCCTTGGTTCACCACAGCACCAACCCGTGGTCAACATACGGGCTGACATATTTTGTGTAAATCCAAACTATTATTTTGAGGTTCCTTCCCAGTTCTTTCCACATAATTTTTTACAGATGACAAGGGCGAATTTTGCTGTTATATAGGCACGATTAGAGAATGTTTCTTAATGAAAAGGGGAAGGTTACTTTGAGAATGTTGTAGAACTTTATTACGAAGAATCATATTTAATTAATGGTGTACAGATTGTTACAACGTAAAATCAAATATTTACCTTGAAACATAATGTCTATATGATTATTTTAACATATTTTAGCAATTCAATTCCAACCTTAAAATTTGGTTTATTTGAAAGTTCGTATTCTGTAAGTACTTATAATCTCCAGTGAGTAGAAAAGTTTTTTAATCACTAGAGATTAGAAGTAGACCTTTATTCACCAGTGATTTTTCGTGGGGTATTATTCATAAAAGTTTACTGCTTTAATTAACAAACCAGTAAAAACTGTTATATTCTCTGTTGCTATAAGAGGAAGTATTGCGATCGCACCAAATTGTGTTTTCACCAAAAAATCACAGAAACTTGATAGTTCGTTTAGATGCTACTAGGAAGCGCTAGTTTGCACAATTAACTTTTAAACAAACTCGATCAACCGAAATTCCACTTCACTCAATGGAATCTGTATTTTTTTATTGTGATTTTCTCCAAAAAATAGTTCTAAAATAATTGTCTTCAAAGTTTGTATGCGCACTACATGTAAGTAGGTCTATCAATTTTATTTGAAACATTTTTTCAGAAAAATTCATTTACGAGAGAATTTGGGGAGCAGTGAAGTTATGCTTTTCTCTAAAATGCCATTTCACCAAAATAAGTATTGTGCCCCTGATATCAAGTTTCTACGCAAATATAAGTTTTTAAGAAAATTAATATTCTAATAGCGAAAATTAATATTCTAATTAAATTAATAAATTTAATAGCGTTTTTGTTGAACAGTTTTTTCAGTTTTCGCAATTTTCTCCATGAAATCACCGACGAATTTCATTAAATTTGGTATACTAACTATAAAATTTGTCAATTACAGTTTTGTAAACTGCAGTAAGAGATAGTCGTGTGGGTGTTTCACACCAGATTTTTTTTTTTTATATAACAACAGTATCAAATACATAACACACACACACACACACACACAGAAAATTCGATAAAAAGATTTTTTACATGCTTAAATGACTTCAACATATGTAATTCCGGGTGAAAACCCCTAATTTCGAAATTTTGGCACGATCACAGAATAAGATCAAGTAAAATGTTGAGATGATTGAATCTTTATTTGAAATATAACTCTTCCATTCATACTGTAACATCTGCGTTAATTGGCAGATAGGATCAATTTTCCTCCACTTGCAATTAAAATAGAAAATCACACGACCTACACATACCTTTGTCAATTTGAACCCACACAGCCGATCTTCCATAAAATCTATCTGCCCCTCTCATTCTACATTAGTTTCCTTGTCATTTTACTTGAATTCATTTTGTGTTTTGTCCCATTAAAATTAGAAATCCTATTAGGATTCAATTAATTGGATAAACTAAAGTTAAGAGTTTCATATTATGAACTATTTTGAGTCAAACAGGCAAAAAAGAAACCAACACAAATATTGCGTCATGTTAAATTTTAGAAATGCGTTTCACTGGAATCACTGGTTCTTCAGCGGCTGCATGAAAGCAAACAAAACATAATCTAGTGTGAAACAGTTACACCATGTTCTCATTCTGCAATTAATATAATGTACAATTACAATGTTTACAAATGTTTATAATTGAACTTGCCATAAAAAAAAGGTAGTAGGGGTTAAAGAAATATATACCTGCCTACTCTTGCAGAGCAACTCTGACCCAATCAACAAAGCTTGTGGCGGCAGTTTGAAGATAACTCGCATGGGGTCCCATGAACCCCCTAATTGTTCCAGGACAATGTTATGAACAAAAGTAATAGGTTTTTATATGTGCCGTTAGTATTCCATGTTTCGAGAATTCAAAAAGACTCAACAATTTATTGTGTAAAGTAGCATGCTTTGCTTCAAATTAGTGGAGCATTCTACAGTACTTAACTATTATATAAGTGCTACAACCATATATTCATTATAATAATAATAATATAATACTGTATTTATGAATATATACATATTACAGCGAGTCTGGTGTATTACAATATTTGTACAACAAATATAAAAAAAAGTATATATAAACAAAAAAATAATAATAATAATAATAATAATCCAAAATAGCAGATTGATAACTAACAGTAACTAATAAATGAATAGATTAATAACAAAAATAAGAATTATTCTTCGATACAAAATAATCTTAATTTTAACACATTACAGATATAATAATAAATACTGTTTAATTGTTCATTGTCTGATATATTTAATAAATTTAATAGATTATCACTATCTGTTAGATCTTGTACAATATATTTACTTAAAAATTTATTTCTATAAGGTAAATAAATAGGACATTCCAGCAGAAGATGTTTTAAGGTCTCCAACCTATGGAGGTTACATACACAACATATCTCTTCGCTATTCAATTCTGTAACTAGTACCTTCAATATACAAATTAATGATAGTCCTGTTACATAACCTTAGCTGCATAATTGTTCGCTGTTTTCTAATATTATTATTATTATTAAGTATAGAATTCCCCTTGTCCAAAAGAGCAAATACATCTATACAATGGATTATAGTTACTATTCAATACTCTGTTCACATCATTACTCAGAGTGTGATTAGACCATCTTTCTACTATTTCATCTTTAATTTTTGTAACCAACTCCACACTTATCGTCCCACCAATCGTATCAGGGTAGTCAAGAGATAGAAGAATATTATATAATCGACCAAACCACGATATATTTGTCATCTTGCGATTATTATTTTGTATTGTATGACACCCAAGAATTAAAAATTATTTTTATTGTATGACTCCCAGTATATTCATTATACTGAAGTGGTACTTTAGAGCAAAGCTTAACGTTATTTTGCTGCCCCAGAACACCCCCAAAATCAAAATTCTCCAAAAAAAACGGCTCCAACGAGTTTCTTTAAACTTCGTTGACTATCTACATACATAAATATTTACCACGTTTATTCGAAACCTTCGTGTCACATGTGAGAGGGGTTACCTAAACGGAATACAAAGTTTGAGCCTCCTGCGACTTATCGTTTTTTGAGATCTTTTGTTCACACACATACACAGACCATTCACTAAAAATATTTTTTTTTTTGTACTCAGGGGACCTCAAACATGTATTTCCGGTGAAAACTCAATTTCGAAAATTTGACACGATAGCAATATTTCCTGTCAAGAGAAAGTAAACATCAGATTTGAAACAGTTACACGACTTCTACTGCAATTTGACAAATTACCTTCTGACTTTAAGTACTTTGGTATTATATAGGAGGTTCAACCTAAAAACATGTTAAAACGACACTTTCGAGAAAAGCGGACGGTCCCACCTCACCCAAGAACCAACCTGAAATCATTTTTTTTCATAAAAATGTAACAAACAAAAGTGATAGGTCTATATGTACTTAGTTATTGCATCGAGTTTAAAGAAATTTTTTGATGTTGTTATCAAGGAAATCGCGGAGGAGGCGGAAAAAACCGGTTCACTAAAGTCGCAATTTCGGTCAACCGATTTTCAACAAATTTGTTGGTAACATTTAATTATTAATGATGTTTTATAGAAAATAGTCTATAAAAATAGGGGAGCCTAAAGTCACCGCTTCCCTACAACTCCCCTAAAATAATTTTTTTTTTTTAAATTATTTCAATTAAAAGTGATAGAGCTAAAAATATATGTAGTGGGAATTGAAAGTTAAAAGAAAATAGTTATAGCAATTTCCAAGTAAATCTTCAAAAACGGAAAAAAATCCATTGAATAAAGACAAAGTCGTGTGAATGTTTCAGACTCAGGGGACCCTGAGTCCCATTTCTTAGACCACAAAATATGTATTTCCGGTGAGAACCGGTATTTGCAGAGAAACATGTATTTCAGGGAAGTTTGATTGGCTACTTGACCTACACACTGGTCTAGCAATCAAGCTGATCACAATACGGCGAAACATCGCTTTATAACAAAGCCCAAGATCTAGGTGTTTTTCATGGCCTAGGGCATCTAATTTCTTTAAACTTGGAATGCTCACTGCATAGGTAACAACCTTATAACTTTTGTTTGAAACATTTTGCCGGAAGAATAGATTTTATAGATGCTCCGGTGGACCTATGATCTAGATCCAAATTCATGTTAGCAGTTAGAAACAGAGCGCTCTGTCAGCTTAACAAGTGTAATCCCCACCCCTTTTTAATGTAATGTAACCCTAACTAAACGTTTAGTAAACATTTCAAATTTAACGAAAACCATGCTTCAGTATAATAATTCCAGAATGAGAACTTCTGTGTGAATATATCACAACGCGAAATTTCGCGTACTCAGTACAGTTCAAAACCTGTATTTCTACTGAAAACTCAATTACGAAAATTTGGCACGATCACAATAATTGTTGTAGCAGTAAGGGAAAGTGAAAACTGCTGATTCTATTAACTTGGATTACCCTGAAGACAAGGTCCTGGACTCACTCACCCTTGCTTCACAATTCTGGACCATCTCCAATTCCAAAGAGCTCCTACATTTCGAGAGAAAAAAGTCCTTAAAAGAATTTATAAATTCATTTATGAAGCTGCCAGCTGGATGGGAAGCACTCACGGGGAGTTTTCGACCTACAATTCCGACACTAATGTAGCCAACTTAAAGTCCAAGGCAGGCAGGTCAAGTAGCTTCAAGTACCTTTTCCATAAATAAATAAATATTTATATTTGTTTTTAAAAATTATGTTTAATTTTTGCTGTTAAGAGAAGTCGTAAATACAGAGAACTCCGTAATCCGGAGTTAAAAAAAAAATTGATGTGAAACACTGACACAACTTCCTCTTGCAGCGAGAATTACAGTTCTACTTGATTAATTTTCTTTAAATTTGCGATGTTTACTAAACGTTTAGTTTGGCTTGCGTTGCATTATAAAGTTAGTGGGTACTAAACTTGTTTACTTGTCAGCGCCCTCTTTCTGCTCAAAGCTTTTAACGCCAGTTTAAATTTAATTCAAACTCACATTTCAAAAATCAATTTTTCCGGCAAAATGTTTCAAATAAAAGTAACAATACGTGAAGTACATATCATCTTACATAAATTTATCTCAAGAGAAAATCATTGGAGCCATTTTCGAGAAAATCGCGAAGAACTGAAATACCCTTCTGATAATTCACACTGCAATTCCATCCAACTAGACATTTATTAAAAATATCTAATTTTCCTCTATATTCATCAGAGACATTTTCCGTGGTAGCCTGCTTCATTTTGTGGTTCATTTTCCTCTATATTGTTTGGCTCCACATGCAATTTTCAGATAGGACTTTACAGGAGAAGCTTCTAAAGTTACTGCTCCCTAGATCCTCCCAGAGAAATGTTTTAAATAAAAGTGATATGATTAAATAAATGTGAAGATAGTTGACAAGGTTTAAACTTGAAATTCCTTTGACTCGAATTGGAACGAAGGTTTCGATCAAAGTCCACCAACCGAAACTGCGATTTTACTGAGTGGATTTTTCAATTTTTCTTGAAAAATTTACTACACACACACACACACATACATAACAATGTTATTAAAAACATTTTCCCGGTGGAATTATATTCTGGGGGTTCTAAGGGACCTCTAGCATCCCTCTAGAGTGCTATTTCAAAAGAAACTTATTTTCTTTTACCGGCTACAGAGTACAGAAGACAATTAAATATTTTTAATAAACACTAAGAATAAAGAAAATTATTTCCGAAAGTGCGAATTATTCAGTTGAGATTTCCCTGCTCTGTTATTTGGATCACCTCGAACAGAGCCTACCAGGGAGTCCCACGTTGAAAAAAACAACCTGGTCAGACAGAATATTAATACAGATAGCGGCTGGATAAAAACAAGTTACAACATTCGTTCGTACGACAAAAAATAAATATATTTATAAAAAATATAAATAAGCATGAAAATAATTAAATATAAAAAATTATATGAAACAAATAGACAATAATATAATATACATTTTATACACATATATACATTTTTTAGTGTCGTAAAGTGTTATGGTAATGAAGACTATGTAAAATCATATGTGAAATTAACTAAGAAAACATAAAATCAATTTTAGACAAAGTAGAAAGTAAATTAAAATTGAAACTGGGGACACCATTAAATACATATTATGTTAAGTGTATTCAGAGGTTTAAAGATAGGTTATACATATAACATCTCGCAAATTAGTTGTAAAAACTTTTTTTTGTTTCTCATAGTTTATAGGAAATGGCTAGTGACCAAAAGTGTGTAACTTGTCGTTTAAACATTTCTGAAAGTGAAATGTCAAATGAAACGGTTTATATATGTGATGGAGTTGTTCATGTCACTTGTGCCGGTCTGTCATCTGCGGAAGGCAGATTGATGCAAATAAACAAGCGTTCCTTAAAATTTCTCTGCCAAGGCTGTAATGTACGTCTCAAAAACATACTCAGTTTGAAAAAACTTATTGGAATTCAAAAAAGAAGTCATGGATCTTTAAAGTTGTAAGAACCACTTAGATATTATAGTGTACCTAATCAGGGAAACATTGATATATTCATGAAAGAAACGATGATTATGGAATTAAAAGAACGTAATGAAAAGAAAAAGAATGATCTTTAACGTTCCTGAACACTGTCCAGAGGTAAGTGAAGAAAGTAGGCAGTATGACAAAAGTCAAATTGATAAAATTATAAAGGTTACTGGTGTTACTGATGCCACTGTTGAGACTGCCTTCAGACTTGGTAAACCTTCTAATGCTAAAGTTAGACTAAAATAATATTTGAGCAACGGGCTTCAGCCTTTGAGGTTTTTAGAAATAGAATTAAACTCCCTGATGAACTTGATTTAAAGGATGTTAATATAAAGAAGGACTCAACATTAATGGAAAGAGAAATCAATCATGCGATTGGATTTGGAAAGAAGAATCAAAGCAGGTGAAGATAAATTAAGTATAAACTGTATTAGAGGTCATCCTCGTAGACTGACCAACAAAACTAAATTTACTCAGTTACAAGTGTACTATCAGAACTGTAATAAATAAATAATTTATTTTTGTTTCAAAAAAGAACTAAGATAATAATAAACATTTTTCATTGTTAAAGTTTACAATGTTCGTTTCATTGTCTATATTTACACTAGTGTTAAGATTTTCTATAGTATTTAAATCAGGGGAGATGAAGGTGGAAAGATATTCTTCGTATACTTGATATAGGCTGGACAACCAAGAAACATGCCAAATAGGTTTCTTCTTGCTGGCTATATCAATTATTGTATATAAATTACAAATAAACTTTTTACCGGTAAAATAGGTTTTAGAGGGGTTCTGTGAGAGCTGAGACATTCAGCCTTCTCTCTACTCTATAGGCCAATCAAGGGACGATTACAGTCAAGCGTGGGAGTCAAGGGAAATAAAGATTTAGGAGTTGCAGTGTCTTGGTTGAATAGCCAATCTATGTAAAGTAACGGTTCCTAACCAGTGGTGGACACTCCCAGAGGTTGGAGAAAGCATTTCTAGGATACAAGGGGTAAAGACAGATTTCTTCTATATCTGTTGATTTTAAAGAATTACCTACATCAGGCAATAACAATCGATGGGCCATCGATTTTCCAGTCCGTTATGGTTCCATATTTGTGGTTTGAAAAATGTTAGTTTTTATCTTGATAATAGTTAAGATTGAGTTTGTTATATAAATTTAGAGATGGTACAAGTATTTGGAAGATTGAATGATAATAATGTTAAATTCAATCCCGAAAAATGTAAGTTATTTCAAAAGTCTATTAGTTTATCCAGTTGGTTTTATCCAAGGTATCCATTCATCACTGAAAAAGTTAAAGCTAATGTACCCTGTCACCAAAAAGTTTTACAGAATTAAAATCATTGGGATTATTAAATTTTTACAATAAATTGTATCATGTCAATAATATTTGTCCAATGACAGCAGATCTTATAAGATATTGATATAATTTCAAAAATTTGACACGATCTCAACATTTTTTTCTTAGAGAAAGTAATAACTGCAACACATTTTTAGAAGAGGTGCGGTAATGTTTTTTGAGATTTAATTGGGTGCCAATTACCAAAGAAGTTAAGAACCTTTGTAATTTAAATATGTCGAGCGTTTACACAATATTTTAATATTGAGGGATTTAAAATGGACATTAGAAATACTAAATTTGGTGAATATTTATAGTTCTCACAGCAATGAATATAATTCTTAAATATGTGTTATTCTTTTTACAGGAAAGATTCCGGATTGAGGCGGAAGTAGCAGTGAATAGGGCAAATATGTTGACACGCTTGTGGAAGTACGCACCACACACTGTACTCAATTCAGAATATTTACTACATGCAGGATTGTTTTCCATGGTAGAATTTGACGAGGACATATTTGCAGCTGGGAATTGCTACGATCAAAATCAATATAAGAGTTTCCAGCTATTCTGTCCGTATGCGTACCGTCTGCCTGAAGGCCCAATACTGGTGAAGGACCTCGCAGTAGAGTATAAGTACTTGGATAATACCTCAGAGTGGTTCTACATTGCCAGGAACAACGCTCACAGAGTGATCACCAACTATGATCACTTTTCTAGAGGTATGTCTTACAAATGAATATTTTGTAAAGTTTTCCTTTATACTGTACATTAGAAATATGTAAATATAGTTTTAAAGTTGTTTCAGATGGGTAGGTTTATGAATACCATATTGTAGGAGGCTACAACATGTATGTTTCCTTTATGTGTTTTGTTGTTGAAGTTGCGACTTGTCAGCTGGTCATTTTCAAAATTTCGATAATATATTAAATAATGAGTTATAGATTTTATATTGTATTATAGACTTAAAAAGTTATATTAATATCTTCATTTTGTGTATTGTGAAAGCATGCCCCATGCAGAATAGCACACTACATGCATTGTTTCAAAATGGTATTATTTAGTCAACAATGACTTCTTCATGATTTCTGTCTTAGGAGATTGTCTACAACTTCTGAAGCTATTAGTATGTTCCAGACTGTTACAGTTGATTTTGTCAGAATCTAGACGGTTTATATAACGTAGGAAATGTGTGAGATTAATCTTCAGTTTCGTCTTGTCTTCCGGCCAAGTTGGTTGGTTCCGCAGAGCTAGAAACGGTTTCGGGCGTTTGCCCATCATCAGGATGTTCTGTCAAAACAGTGTGATAACACAGACTTGCACAGAGCAAATTTAGTTGATACACTGGTTTTTAAAGGGCTTTGTTAGGACCTAACCACGTTAAGAGGGAGTGTGTTAATAGCTGGACAAGGGGTTTGTTGGGTCAACAAACTTACCTCATGCATTGACGAGTAGCCAAGTTCATACAAAATTTGTTACAAAAAATAAATGGTTTCAAAGTTGGGCGCTCTACCCCCCTGCCAACTGAAAAGAGTCCTGTTCGTCAACATACTATTCTAATTAATAGATATACAGAACGTATAAGTTGCACACATACTTGTACATTATTAACTCAAAAATAAGAGGAAAATTTTAAATTTTGGCGTTCTTTAAACGACTTGAATACCCAGAGAAGACGTCCCAAATTAATTTGTTGGAAAATGAATTATTTTTCTGCGGATCGGCATTAGCGCGATGTTACGACTAATTGCGTAGGAAGGGCCGATGTGTGAAAAAAGTCTTTGTCTGTCTGCCCCACCATAATGCAAAAAAGCCTGGATGGCTTTTATGCCCAAAAGAGCTTCATTGAAATTTAGGTTTCTTTATAGCATTATTTCCTCGACATATGACCCTCATTACAGCGGTGTTTGAAGGGAAACTCATTAGTTACACGGTCGGAAGCTATTCAAGCGAGGACAATAACATAGTCAGCCCTATGTACTTTGAAAGCGACATTTCCACTTATCCTTATCTTAAAATTATCTGATGTGAAATTTTCATACATCTTTCTTATTATACTTCTAATTGAAACTTACGTTTTTACTTTCTCTCACTGCTCAAATTTTCAAGTTGAGTTTTCACTAGAAATACATGTTTTGATTTTACAATACATTTAATTCTAATTAATATTGTTTAGATGATAGAAACATAAAATAAGTTGAAATGGAACATTAGAGGAAAACATAATCCCACTCCATCTCCAAAACCTCTCTTTAATGAATTTTCGCGGAATAAAGTTTCAAATAAAACTCAGAGATCTACATATATTTAGTGTATATACAAAGTTTGAAGAAAATCGTTGGAGCCTTTTTCGATAAAATTGCAAAAAGTAAACATTCCATTCAGTAAAACGGTACTTTCAGTTGACAGATTTTGACCAAAACTTAATTGTCATGTACCCTGGTAGAACTTAAACGAAATATCAAGTTTGGAGAATGAACTTTCCGTTTTGAGTTATGTACACAAAAACACACATACACGCACACGCATACCTTTATAATATTAACTACAATTAAATGTGATGCTAAAATTCCGAGTTTGAGAAAATTGGTTGACCGAACGTGAAACTTCACTGAAAGTTTTTTCAGTTCATCGGCATACATCGTCATCTATACGTCCCTCTCGTAAACGACACTTACAACAGACATTAACTTAAACGCCTCACTTACACCATCCCCCCTTTCATCACTTGTCACCGCTCATCGCCTTCCAGGTAAGTCAATTTTCTCTCCTTTTCTTTCAGCTTGATTTTCTCTCTCTCTCCGTCGACCTTTTAGGCTCTTTATTACCGTTCTCGTTTGTATCTTGTGTTTCAGATTATATTTCAGTTTTTAGGTGCTGTCTTCACATTTACAACTATATCATCGCTTCAGGGTACGCCTGTAGCGTACAAATGTTGTATGTAGTTGGTTTAGTGGATTTAGAGCGCTCTATTGGGCCATAATATAATCATCATTTCTCTACCACCTTAGATTTGTAGGTTGATACTTATCCTCCACCACCTCTATATTTATGTTAGAATAAATATTAAAATTGAGTTTTTTTTTTTTTTTTTTTAAAGACGCGTCAACGTCTATGGTCATTGGCGCACGGAGCCTTCTCAGTGAACTGCCGGCTTCCGGACAGTGTCTCTCGATACAGACAACACTGTTCATCACCGGACAGTGAGCTGTAAAGCTCCTAGGAAGAAAAATTCTAAGGGTAACACAGCTGGACTCGAACCCGGGTCCTCCGCGAAGGAGTCCAGTACGCTAACCACAAATTTGAGTTTAAAGAAAATTTGTCATTCCATATATATGCATTAAAAAGGAGTAAGAGAATGTCGTGTGAGTGTTTCACACCAGATTTTTATTTTTAAAAGAACGAAAATTGACCATCACTGCTTTTATATTTCAGGCTACAACTCGTACACCTGGAACGATTCTGCGCATACAGAACGAGTGCCTGACGAAATACTCTCTGTTGTCTATGAAGATGGTAAATGGAGTAAACCATACTATGACTGCGGAGGAGGCAACATCTGGATGCTCACTTATACAGTGCCCTTCTTTGGCTACGCCAACGGTACCTATTTCTTTAAGTGAGTTTACACTTAATAAAGAAAATTGTTAATAATTCAGTTACTTATTTTTAAAACTGTTCTAATGCTGCAGCACATGAATGCATTTCTTTGGAAATATTCATTCCAGTATTAACGAAGTTTGAATTTTTTTTAATGAAATTAATGCTTAATTCTTAGACATCAGGATATTAATTTTTACAATCTCTTCCTGTATTGTAATCATGTCATATTTTCGAAATTGGGTTTTTATCGGAAATATATGTTCTGAGACCAACTGAATACGAAAAAAATCTGGTGTACAACACTCACACGACTTTCTCTTACTCTAATTAATATAATTTAATCAGTAAATATTCTTTAAACTGGAATTTTACAATGTTTAGTTAGGCACCATAAAATGTTGTTGGGGATTTTACTTGCATTCATGAGCGGCTTTATAAGGTGCAATGTATGAAGAAACCAACAAGGCTTGTTCAAATTTATAAAATAATTTTTTTCAGAAAAATGTTTCAAATAAAAGTTACACATTTCTATGTATCAGCAACCATTCCAAGTTTAAAGAAAATAGTTGTAATCGATTGTGAGAAAATTCCAAAACCTCAAAAACCTGCTCTACTGAGTAAAGTCGCACTTACGGTTATCAGATTTTCTTCAAATTTGCAATTCTACGAGGAACTAAGAGGAAGGTCTATTTCTATTGAAGTTTCCATATCTTATTAAATATCTTGAAAATGGTGCATTGTAACTAAATTTAGCTTTGCCTCGAAACCCGCAAATGAGCAGGGATATCTGCTATTGATGAGATTTTTAAAATGATATATTAAACGAAATGGGACCCTTAGTTTATATCAAGATAGTCATAGAGACCACGGGAGAGCTCCTGGCAACGAGCTCGCGACTGGTGGATCTCAGGGAAAGATTTACGGACAATTATAATCAATACAAACATTCACTACGTTATTACATTGGACTGCGAGGCACCAGATGGCTACCCCACCGACAAGTGTGTCGTAAATAATAATAAAAAAAAATTCTGAGTCTGAGAAAATCCACCTTTTTTTGTACCTAATTATATTTCGGATATACATATGAACATTTTCAGTTAAATGTGAAATTTCTTACTGCGTAATTATACCCGTGAAATAAATAAGCAAATGAGAGCTAAGTAAACTGCAGTAAGAAAAAGTCGTGTGAGTGTTTCACACCATATTTTTTTAAATTTCATCATTGTTATTACGACTACTATTAATTATCAAGTATATCTTATGCATTATTTAAGTTGCAATTCCTCTGTAGCACGCACTTCGTAAAACAAAGGTGGAAATGAATAATAACATATTTGGTTTGTCTAATCCATTTTTCAGGGGGACCAGTGGTATAGACATAGACCTAAGAAGAGTTGACATAGACCAATGTCCCTTACCGAAAGGGGCAACACAACTCAATATTTTTGCAGCATCTGACAAGTGTAAAAAAAAAACTACAGAGGTTTGTTTCTTTGTATTAATTTGAATTTGTTTTATGTAGGAAGTGGGTTCGAGCTAGAATATGTTACTATGTAAATCTGTTTAGCTCGCTTTCTATAGCATATGTAGTTAGAATGACGTAATAAAAATGCTAAATTCGTGCAATGAGTACTTAGGCAGCCATTGATTCTCACAGCTAATGCAGGTTTTTTTATTGCTCCATGCCTGGAGCAATGATTTGTTATGGAGCCGAGATTGGGATCTAACGTATTACGACAAGATAGAAGATATTACTCAAATTTTTTATTAAAAAAGTTTTTAGGTTACCTATTAATATTACTGATTGCATTGTATTCTTGGAGGTCAATGTACTACTCTGTATACAACTAAGCTAAACATTAATATCTATGTAGGTGCATTGATTTGCCATGTGAAAGACATTCTCGCATCTTAATTTATGAAATTATAAGAAAAACATTATTTTTATAAAAAGTAGGGAAAATTTTTGCCTGCCTACAATATTACTCTAGTCTAGATTATTTAATAAGGAAATATCACAGCATAAAAAGTAAAAGAACAATTATCTCATTTAATAAAAACAAAATACCAGTTAAATGTAATTAGTTTCATGACTAGTAGCTCATTAAATATAGAGGGAAATATATGTTAAAATTCATGGAGTTCGGCCAGAAGTTAATACAAGATGAATTCGTGCCAAGTTTCGATAAATTTATTATCTTTTTCTAGGCAAAAATATGTTCTGAATGTGTAGTGTGCAAGGTGTAATTTAAATGTTGTGTGATAGATGACTGTCATAGTCACAGTCACATTTTAACACGTCGTCTCTAACGGCTGATAGCAGCAAAACATTAATAGAGTGAAAATGTTGTACATAAATTAAGATTTGACAAAATATTGAATTATGATTCTGTAATTCTAAAGAAACAAGGATTTCTTTCATTTTGTTTGTGTGTCTAATTCTAAGAAATCTGAGATTAATGCACTTTAGGAAGAATGAATTAAATTTTGATAAATTCAAAACTGTTTTATACAAGAATTCACCGTCTGCATTCCAAGCATTCTTTAACCTGGTACAAAAGCAGATTAAAATTAATTGTAAATTAAAATTGTAAAATTGTTCTATATATGAGAATGCAATACATGATAATACTCACCCTTTTCCACTAACACCTACTAGGCGTCGTCATCATAGGAATATTCTGCGTACATACCTGCATTTACTGCTTTGATGCATTAAGAAGTTGCATCAATACTACAAATTTATACCATGCACAAAACTGTGTCCCTGCAGAGTGCGCACAGATGAATGATATGGTGGAAGAGAGTATGTGCTGTGGTGAGTCAAAGTTTATAGGTATCCTAAATCCAAACAGTTGTCGTGTGTTTCTTTTGGTAGTTTGAGACATCGGCAGGGAACTTGAGAGCTGCGAATAAGTACTATACTCCATTTTTTCTGCAGAATGGGAAGTGTGGTCACAGTGTTGGCAACAATTCAAACCAGAATTTCAAATTGAATCTTGAAAGAAACTACACTCATAATTTACTAGTTGGCTTCTCATAATTGAGAAAGGCATGTGTGACTTCCCTCAGGGATGTCCAGTTGAGGATAGTTGTAGTGAGGTGTTGACGAGTCACCGTGACGTCTTAGGTGGGGTAATAGCAGTAGTTGGGTGATGAAGCATAACGAGCCTCCATCTTGAACATTTTTTGAAAGTGGTCTCATTACACTCGTTTTATTGTGGCTTCCTTTGTTAAAAATGTGAAGGCAGAAGTTATGTTTTGTTTGTGATCTCAAGGGAACTCCTCTCATTGCTTGTAATAAACATGCAACGTTATGTGTCATGTGTAATAAAGATGCCGATGAGTCATGTTAAACCTCAGTTTGAATCTATTAAATCTAATATATTATTTTTTCCTTAGTGCGTGCCAATTCCTGGTCTTGGATTTCGACGAGGTAGCTACAAATGTGTTTGCAAACAAGGCTTTTATTATCCTGACATTAAAGCGACTCATAGATTTTATAATGGATCACTGATTGAAGAAGAATACGAAAAACTTATGATGGTAAATTATTTTTATGTAAAAAATTTAATTTGTACTTAATTATAGGATAGGTCATAGGTTTTACGATA
This sequence comes from Triatoma infestans, assembly GCA_011037195.1. Taxonomy (NCBI): domain Eukaryota; kingdom Metazoa; phylum Arthropoda; class Insecta; order Hemiptera; family Reduviidae; genus Triatoma; species Triatoma infestans. The sequence continues at coordinate 219,479 of JAAEAF010000099.1, read as the reverse complement.
ATTTTTAACTGAATGAGATGACGCAGGGAAGCCCGAGCTTGCAGGATTAGCAGTTTCTTTCTTAGACGGGTACTCCTACAAAAATCAAGATTTTACTAATTTTGTAGTATGTTGTTTCTGCTTGTACAGAAACACGCCCAGGACTTATTTTAAAAAATTGCAATCTCCCAATTTGAAAATGACAAGAATCTGTTAACAGTATCTATATTAGTTTTCAAATCTTAATCCAAATTGATGATGCTATTTTCGAGAAAATTCAAAAACTAAGAAAACTATTCTGTAAAGCTACACTTCCGGTTAACCGATTTTCTTCAAATTTTAAAATTCTAGCTATCCTTTTTTATATAAGAGGTAGAGCCATACATTATACTGAAACGGCACCTCAGAGGAAAATTTAACGTTTTTATCCCTCAGGTCCCCCAAAAAATCAGCATTCCTAAAAAAAATACAATAAAGGTGGAAGGCATTCATATGTTCAAAAGAAATCGTTGAATCGTTAGAAGTTCAAAGGAAATCGTTGGAGCCATTTTTGAGAAAATAGCGAAAACAGAAAAAAATCAGTCAAGTCACACTCCCGGCTGGTGGGTTTCAATCAAAACCTTGGTGTCAGATACAGTGATGGTACCTAAAGGTAAAACGAAGCTTGAGCGTCCTACGATTTCTGCCGTTTGAGATTTTTGCACGCACATACACACACACATATATATATATATATATATATATATAAGTGCGATTTCGTACTTAAGGGACCTCAAAACTTCCGATGAAAAAGCAACTTCGAAAATTTGACACGATCGCAATACTTCCTCTTTCTTACAAGCAATATGAGTAACTAAAAAATAGATTAGGCTTGTGATGGACGGACTTTGATCGAAATATTGCTGTCGGATGTTTCAATACTCTTGATTTAATTTTATATTTTTATTTTCAAGGGGGAAGAAAGTATATACAATGTAAGCGGAGTGTTTGAGTGTCTGTCATGTGCCGAAGGCTGTGAGTCATGCACAGACGGAAGTCCTTGCGTTGTTTCACTCAATTGGATACTGCGCACAGCTATACTGACGCTATCTTTGCTGCCAATATGTTGCTTACCATTTGTGCTCATATTTACTTGGAAATATTCAAATATTAAGGTACCATTTCGCTCATTCTTCAATTATTGTGGTTTATCTGTCTTTATTATAACTAAAGTTTCGCAAAATTTAATTATTTTTAAGCTGTGTTTAATTAGATTTGTTTTGTAGGTTGTTCGTGCAGCAAGCCCAGTTCTACTAAGGGTTATAATTCTGGGCGCATTCTTCATTTATTGCACGGTAGGTCTGTGGATAAATGCTAGTCATCTTGCATTCTTGTTAGTTTGTATGTTCACTTTGCTTAAATATATACTGGTTCAGGACACTGAGAAATAGGATCGGGACTAGGTGATTATTATTATAAAATACTTCTATTATACAATGAAAAAATATACAAAGAGCAGAATTGACATACTGCAAAATCTACATGCAATAAACAGTATTTACTAGGCATGGCGAAAGCTATTTCCCAGGGTTTCCGTCTAAATGATAATTTTTCATCAACACAAAGAAAAAAAAAAACCTTCTATGAGAGTAATGTAAAACAATGAAATACAAAAGTGTTCAACTATGAATGATGCATAATATAACAAACGTAAGCAAATAGGAACAGAAAAAAGATAATCAAAATATGGGCTTCTATATAATGCAAAAAACAAATATACATGTATATGTCTTTAATCGAGAATGCATTCAAATTAGATACCAAAATATAAAAAGCTTCCTTATAGTATAGATATTTGCATTATTATTGAATTGCATTGCCATCTATGTCAGGGGCAGAATATGCAGCTGCCAAACAGGTCAGTGTAAAGGTTCACACTTTATCAAGGAATAGAAATTCTTTAATATTTTCTAATCCTGTTAAACTGAAGTGAATTTAAAAAAAAAAACTTTTCTGAAGTTTAAGAAATTTTTCTTCTTCTTTGGCCCCTGCCAACCATCGGTTTACTTGCAAAATATTTATAATCTTTTGGCGCAACAGCTCATGAAGGGCAAAATACCCGCTTACAATGCTACGATTACCCCTCTTTGTTCGGCTCCTCTAAACATTATCTCCTCACTAAATAAATATACATTGTGAATACAAGTGCAGTAGGAGGTTCTAACATTTCAACAACCAACATAATAATCTTCTTCTGCTACCATTATACGGTCTTCAATATGCTGAACCACATTTCTGTCTGTGTTCATTTATTTAACGTTATATTAAATAGATATAAGATTTTTTTTGTGGTTATTTTTGAAGTAGTAATCTATGGACTTGTAACAGACTATTGTGATGTATCCACGACCGAATGTGTTCAGCTGCACAGCCAGGGTGTGGTTGAGGGAAATTGGATTCTCGCTCACTTATGGCGCCTTAATGCTCAAAACCTGGAGGTAACATATTCCATTTACATCCGTTTTTGGTTCAATTCACCCTTACTCCTTTATGTAAAGTAGAAAAAAGAACTATCACATAACTCAGATTTGTAAAGAAACCTTTGGAAAGGTTCAAAATTTAGCAAGTTTATACTTGGCGGGGGCAATGAGAATTTGCCAGCAGCATCCTCAATCTTACGTCTCTTCAGTTAGTGGTCAAGAGGAAGGCGAAGGGGCTGTCCACAGAACAGCTAGGGAAGAGACTGGAAGAAACGTTGCGTGGCATCACAGAGTGAGAATACCTGACAGCAGACGCCCATACTGAGTGATGGAAATAAGCTTCGTAAAAAACTTTTTCAGAAGACTGAGTATCCCGGTCTTTTTGTTATATATTTTTCTTTTCGTGTGCTTGAGAGTAATAATTTTTTCGAAATAAATTTTATAAAAGATCGTTCGAGAAATAGAACGACTGATGAATGTAGTTCGGCGTGTATATTACATAGTGATAAAATATGAACCAAGTTTAAAGTATTTTTTTGAAGATAACAGCAGCAAAAATCTCATTAATTAGTAGCTGAATTTTTAAATTATCTGTTATTACTGTAGTTAGTTAATTGAAGTCGATGCAATTTTACTGCAGTCGACGTTAATTTTTTAGAATTATTTCAACAAAAATTGGCAAAACTTGATTTTTTTTTTAAACTTCTTTCTCTTTTGAAAACTGCTTGGCACGTCAACAAATCGATAACTTTGAATTTGTAAATTTTTGACTCGCGTACGAAAAAAGATTCGCGACCACTTGATTAAGTAGTTCATTGTTACCTGCTAAACAAGGCTCTCTCCTTGGAATCGGGTGGTTTATTGCCATCTATGCTTTCTTTTATTGATCCTCTCCGTCCGACCGGGATAGACTGTCGCATTCAGACTTTTTCTTTGGGATAGGGTGTTTGTCGCTATATATTCTTTCTCTTAAGTTTTTACCTCATAATATTTACACAAATATAAATGATGCAAATAGAAATAAATGAATCGCTTGCACATTGTCTAGCGACATTTTTCTTTTTGTAAATCTATAATCGTATTGAAGAATATATGTATGTTTAATTTGTGATAGGATATCAGTGATCTTCCGTGTGCGATCTGCAAAAGCAGTGAAGATAACAGATGTTGATTTGCTGAAGAGACTGGGAATGATGGTTAGCGGGTTCATGACACTGCTGGTGATCAGGACACTTGTATCACCACCTCTAGTCATAGTGGGCAAAACGGCTGACGATCTAAAGGCATATCTCTGTCAGACTGATTGGTGGGACCATTCATTTACTACTAGTAAGTATCAAATGGTGAAACTGAAATCTCTATTATAATAATATATTAACACATTTCGAGCTACTGGGTCACTTGTGTCCCACACTGAACTTTCCCTCCAATGTCATTTAACTGGATTATTTTCATTTTTACATTCTCTTATTGTTAATAATTTATTTAATAAAGTTTTTATTCTGGCTCTCTTCTAGATAGTATATGAAGTTCAAAGAAAATCTTTTGTGCCATTTCGGACAATATCGTGAATAAGTGAAAAGAATATTTCGCACTTTTGTTTGGGGGATTTTGAATGAAACCTTCGTGTCAGATGCGTTGTGGTATTTAAACGGTGTATCAAGTTAGAGCCTTCTCCGATTTTTCGTTTTTAAATTTTGTTTCATATCCACATTGACACACACACACATCACACGCACACACTAACCAACACATATAAAAGATATAGTCCATTAGCCGAAAGTATTTTTTCGTACTCATGGGACCGCAAAACATGTATTTCTTGTGAAAACTCATTTTCAAAAATTTGACGTATTGCAATGCTTTCTCTTACATCAGTAAGAGAAAGTAAAAATATTAAATGAAAAAAAAATTGTCTTGCATTTGCGTAACTAAAAATTTATAACGCAATACATTTTTTTTTTTTTTTTTTTTTAATTTAAGGCGCGTCAACATCAATAGTTATTGGCGCTCGGAGCCTTCTCAGGGCACTGGCCTCCGGACGTTGTTCTCTCGTTACAGACAACACTGTCCATCACCGGACAGTGAGCTATAGAGTTGAATTGTTTTAATTATTATTCAAATAATAATAGTAAGCATTAATTTAATATTATTGAAATTGTATTTCAGTTGAAGTAATATTCCTCGTCTGGGGGATAAGGCTGTGTATTGTGGTGAGAAAAGCACCGTCTGAATTTAACGAAAGCAGATTCATATCGCTGGCAATCTACAACGAATTTCTGCTATCACTGTTTCTCAACATATCTATGTAATTATTAATTTTATTTATTTTATATTGCTAATTACGATAGATTAAAATGGGATAAATATATGACGTAAAAAATTGATGTTGAACACTTAAAATGGTCATTTTATAAGTACATAGACAGAGAACTATAAATACAAGAATATCTTTATAAGATAACAACACTGTCAGTATCATAAGACCTTAAGCAGTTTAAAATAGCTGCTTGTCCACTGTTTCAGTATACATAACCGCCATTATATTCCACAAGTCCTCTGAAATCCGGAAAAATCGCGTTTAATGATTCGATTTCTGATTTCTGAAGGGGTAAAACCATCTGAAATTTATTCCCGAATGCTTAAGCAACCGGAATAAGCTGTATTTGTCTTACGAACTTCTACAACTAGATTGAACAATTCAAAAATGGCCAAACTGCGTTGTGATTTGTAACGTGCGGGGCGACCAATAGAGGTTTCAACACCATCACTTGAATATCGCATTGATGCTCGTACTAGTTACGAGTAATAAAGTGAAGCCTGCTATCTTGAAAAAGCGATGGGTTTGCAAAGGAATGGGCACTCTAACTCCTGGACACGCTCGTCCAAACTGGCTAATCAACGCTTGAACCTATTGAAAAATTAGGATGGTAAGTTCTGCCAAATCTTCCTTACAGCAGCACGGATCTTGAATCATCAGATTTTCTTCTGTTTGATCCTCTCAAGGAGTCACTACGTGACGTCAAGTTTAACCAAGATTCAAAACTCAGTTATATGTTTAGAACCCCTCGTATCTTCATTGTAATAGAATCACACTAACCTTTTGCACTCCATGCAGTGGTAACCAGTTTCAAGTTGTTTTACTTATAAATCATGTGTTAGCGTGTTTCATTTTGTGGTAATCGACTGGTTTCGGGCTTTCGTTCATCTTCCGGATGCACTGATATCACATTGAAGACTAATTAAAAATAAATTCAATTTTATTCTAAACATGGGCGATCAAGACATTCTTGAAGATGGTCAAACGCCCAAATAAAATGAAGTATACTATCACGGAAAAAATATCTGTTTTAGTACACGGCGATCCAGGTGTCCAATACATACGAAATTACTAGATATTTACAAAACTATATTTTCTATAGTACGGCAATAAAAAAAAAAAAAATTAACGGTGTCTTTGTGAGTTCGTAGAAATTTGAAATTCCATATTTCGATGTTTAATCTCTCTTTTTTATCTTTAAATTTTGTATTTCCGCAGAGTTCAAGATTATTCTTTTGAAAAATTCCTTTTAAAAGAGCCAGAAAACTGTTAATTGGCCTGAATAGTTGCTAAGGAAAAGCGTGCAGGAATGATATGCCATTCACAGTTGAATTTTCTATTTGAGAGGTTTGATTATTTTAAATACTTTTGGTCAATGTTCTCCTGTTGCGAACGACACAGTCCTAGAAGTTACATTTTTAGGGTATCGTAGAACGTACTTTGTGATCACACTGTTTTACAAATGCATCCTAATGATGGGCGAACGCCCGAAACCGGTCGATGACACAAAAAGAAGCAGGCTATCACGGAAAATATCTCTGATGCTTTCACAAGGATCCACCATTCACCAGAATTATGAAGTCACGAAGGATGAGATAAACGAGTTAGCTATTGAACTATTAGTGAATACGAGTTAGCTATTGAACTATTAGTTAGTTAGCTATAACGAGTTAGTGAATGAACTATTTGGAAACTCCACAGAAGATAATAATGGGAAATCCAGGAGGAGAAAATAGCAGAATGCCAACTGCTTCAGCAGCAAGAAAATTCACGTTGTCTTAACTTGACTTTACTTCATTGGCAGCAAGAATTAATATAAGAAAAGACAGCGTTATCTTCCAATAACGGAAATATTAATCAATTTTTATTGCACAACAGTGGCTATTTGGGTTATATAGTACAAACATTAAAATTTATAAATGTTCCTAACTATCAAGATAGATATTTACAATAATAATCTATTAAAATCAAGACAAATATAACCATACATTAATTATTATAAGTATTTTAATATAATAAAATATTATTTAATTTAAAAAGCCTAGAAAAGACGCAGAATTAGAGTGGCGTTAGGCCATTGCCAAACTGAGTAGACGCTTGGGTCCAAAGAAGCTGCACTGAATGCACAACTTTCAGCACGTCTCTTACACGGCCTGATTTCTTAAGCTTCCATTAGGAATAAAATAAATGAAAAATAGCAAAATAATTAAGTTGACTCTCCTAAAGATCATTTTTATCAATCCATAGTCCCAGTGGTAGGCTTTACCTCCATATTCTAAATGGTTAAGCACTATTATCAACGGACTCCGATGTAATCATAGCATATGTAAGAAATATAAAATAGGTAAACGATATCTGCACAGCTGCTGCCTGCAAGATTGGAGCACAACATGCAGTACAGAAATTTGGTGAAAATCGGTCACACATCATTCATCAACGGTCAACAAATACTTTTTTTATACTATTATTTATTTTTTTTAAGGTGTCTCGCGGCCCTTAGGCAAGAGAGGCACCTGGATCATTATTAGTGAACATATTGTTTTGCATTCCTGTATTAGTAATAAATAGGCCGATGTGGCCAACATCCAGCATTTTTCTTGCCGGTTTACCGTGGGCGGATACCGCCGCCGCCTCCCCGAAATGATGTCACTTATTTGAAACACACTACCCTGTATGTAACCTCCGGCAAAAATACGTGATTGTCATTTACGCAATTTATCAAAGCTATAGGCTAACTATTCTGGACTCCAGTTGATTAAATTACGGTCCAGGTCCCAACAACAAGTTCAGACCGATTAAAGTGGGATTTAAACCTGAAAATTAGTTCCTTTATTTTGCGTATTTGCTTTCTTTCTATATGTAATATTTCTTTGGAGCTGCCAGGTTTGTATTTATTCAATATAAACTTCAATTCCATTTGTTTAGGTTGTTTCTACAGTCACCAGCGAATCCGGATCTATTGTACATAATATTCTTCTGTCACACACAGATGACAGTAACTCTTTTGCTCTGTTTCATCTTTGGAAGTAAGGTAAATATATAAACATTTGGCACTCTGATTTTTAAATTTAAGTTAAATAGGGAGAAGTGAGTTAGTGGTAGCGTGCAGCAATTCATACGCGAAAGTCTTATGAAGGATTTGAGTCCAGCCAGTGCTGCATTTTCTCTTCCTACGAGTCTCTACAGCTCACTGTCAGGTGAAGAGCACTGTTAATAGTAACGAGAGAACACTAGCTGGAGTCCAGTAGTGCACTGAAAGCGCTAATGAGCTCAGATGTTGTCGTGCCTAAAAGGAAAAAATATATTAAGATAAACACACTGGCTGGAATGTCTTGGTGGTAGGAACAAAATTTTCTTCTGTGATAGCGTGCTTCATTTCCACATCGATCGATTTCGCAGATTTTAACTAAAACTTTGTCGGTTCCCATGTTAACTTAAACCAAACATCAAGTTGGAATATTCTGCGATTTTTCGTTTTTGAATTGTACTAACCCCCTCCATATACACACACACACACACACACATATCAATTTCTAAAAACTCTTTTTAGAACTCAGGGGACCTCAAAAGTCTGATTAACCTATTTCCTGAATTTCCGGTGAAAACTCAATAACGAAAATTTGGCACGATCACAATACTTCCTCTTGCTAGTAGTAATAGAAATCAGCTAGTATTTACAATAGTATGGCAATAAGCCGTCTGCCAAAGTTAGTTTGTATAATTGTCTAAATGAAAAATTATTGTTTATAACAAAACATAAGTGTTTTATTATTAAGATTATGGTTTCTGATTATTTTTACGACTAGAAATGCTCTGGAAATCACTGTACATCTTTTTGTAATGATATTTACAGGCGTACATAGTTCTAAAAGGAGGCGGACGAGAGGAAGATACCTTCAGCACGTCCCCCAAGGTGCATATTACTAAGTTCCTCAGCAAGCCAAGATCTGGTAACTCGCACTATGTTGTCTCAACTAATTCTTCAACTTTAGGACCTGAGATCAAGCTCACAGAGCAGGATATTCAAGTAATTCTCGAAAATAGTATATTTATTTAAGTTTCCTTTCCTGCTTCTGTTCTATTTGAAAAGTGTTCCGGTTATGAGAATTCGAGTAATGAATTGTAAAACCTTAAAAGTATTGAGTGCGATAGTCTCACGGTACTTCTGATTAAGTAACGGAAGAAGGTACAGGGAGTTAATCGAATTCATCCCAAATATTGTATCTAGTAGCCACAGGCGGAACAATCTGTAACTAAATAACAAAAGAGGTCGATATAATAGATAGAATAAAGGAAGAAGGGAATTGTCCCAATAGCCCACAATCACCCAAAGGGATCTATTGTGAAATCCCCCCAGTTAACACACATTTACCGCAATCTGCACACAGCAGGCCTTAAAGCTACCTGCGCGTCGTCTCCGATAATCTGTAACTCATATTACTTAACTCATATCTGTAACTCATATTACTTAGGTGGGCGTTCCCTTAGGTTAAGAAGAATATCATTACTGATCCTCCTCTTTCTGCATTTCAATTCCTTTCTTGATCAAGATTTGATGTGCGAAGGTTCTAACGTTCTTGAAGAGATACTACCCTCATTGAGATATCAAAGGTGTGATGTTAATTGCTCTTACCTATTCTAGCGCGGGCCCTTCCAACAGAAAGTAGAGTGCTCTTTGGCCATTGTACTCCCCGTTCACTCTGACTTTCTCAGTAGCCTCTGTATCATTAATAAAAGTCGTATGAGCGGTATCTCACGTTTCAATTTCGGCAAAAGAAATGCAATAAAAATGGAAATCGCCAAAACGAAGTTACTGGAATCCGCACGGGATTGAATACGAACCGCTCGCACCAAAGGCGAATGCATTAACACTGAGCTAAGCAGAGGCCCACTCTGAATATGTGGTTGGTCCGCAATGCTGGATAAAATCAGAGACCCACTCTGCCGTGTGTCTCAACGCGTGAGCTTGCTAGTAGTGGAAGAGGTGAAAGAATAGCTGTTTTGGCGCCCAATCTGAGTGTTCCCTTAAGCAAGCCTCAGTTTATTTATTTAATTTAAATATTGTGTTAGTATTGTTTTTACAGCATTTTCAAAATTTATTATTATTGAAAAACACTTGAGTTTCCGGGTTGAGGCCGCGTCAGTGGTTTGCTAGAAACCGACGTTTCGCCCACATTGCAATGAGGATCTTCAGGGTCGTTACATCCTGAAAGCTAATCAAGGGAAAAATGCTTTTCCGCAGCAATGCGCCTTGGTAGAAAAGGGGCGTGGCCCCTTCCTCCGCCATCTTGGCTGTAGGTGGTGGGAGGGACTAATATCTCTTCCTTGCCCACGGTTGGCTGGCGGGTGACTAGGTCTAAGTCTCCCATTCCACTGCCCTCCTGCAAAGTTTTAACCTTGTTCTGCTCCGAAAAAGGATTTTCCCTTGCTTTTTTCGCTCCTTTCTCTGAGAAGGGGCAGCTATGTTCTGCTTAGACCAAATAAGTCTATTTAGACCAAATGTCTCTATTTAGACATTTTTCTTCTTTCTCAATTTCCACTGCTTCTCATCCCACAATAATTGTTTACTTGGGCAAGGACTTTGGTGTCTTCAAAATTTATCACATGGCCTGATGAATGTTCTTTGAGAGCAGACTTCTCCCCTCAGAGGGCAGAATTGTTACGAACGTGTTGCAAGAGAGGCAGTGGAAATTGAGAAAGAGAAAAACTGTCTAAATAGAGACGATGGACTCCGTCTAAGCAGATCATGGCTGCCCCTGCTCAGGAAAAGGAGAAATAAAGCAAGGGAAATAACGTTTAATGGTTACTAGAGCAGAACAAGGTTAAAACTGTGGCAGGACGGCAATGGAATGGGAAACTTAGACCTCGTCACCCACAGCCAAACGTAGGCAAGGAAAAGAAAATTAAACCCTGTCTACCACCTACAGCCAAGATGGCGGAGAAAGGGGTCACGCCCCTTTTCTACCAAGGTTTATTGCTCTATTAGCTTTCAAGGTGTAACAATCCTGAAAAAGCTCATTGCAAACCACTGACGCGCCTCAACCCGGAAACACAAGTGTTTTTCATGAAAATGAAACTCAATTTTTTATTTATTATTATTTTTATGTTTTCAGGAAGAACTAAAGAGACTTTACATTCAACTAGAGCACCTGAAAGAGAAAAATTTACGGTACGGTAATAAAGAGGTTGCTGGTCGAATTTTAGCGATGCAAGAAGCCGTCAGTTGTGGTCATGGTGGTCTGAGAGAAGATAAAAGCTGTTGGACTGGATCAGATCTGGCTCCAGTTACACGTCCATCATCTCCAGAACTCACCAGCCAAGCTGAGAGATTGGTTGCTATTCTTGAACCGGGACCTGATACACAAAAAATAAAAGTCGGTTGAGTGTGATTATATATAATAGTTTATATGGAACCTTGGGGAGATCTATACTGCAGTGATCTAAACATTTCAAAACACAGCTTTTTTTAATTATCTTGAAATAAAATATAAAAAAAATATAAATACAAGTAATTAAGTCCAATATTATACATGTTCCAACATATTATAATCAGAATATTATAACAAAATCGAAAGTTTTATCTCCATATATTTTTATTAGCAAAAAAGATTTTATTTTTCTATCAGAGCCATGATTTTATTGAAGTTGGCGCAAAAAATAATTACTTTTTTAAAAAAATATTTAGAACTGTTTAGAATATAATTAAATAAAGAAAGGGAATTTGCCTCGGGGTTTCACCATCACCCAAAAGCAGAAATGAAGCTCCCACTTAATACTAGCTCAGAGCACATACGCATCTATTGCTCACGGGCCGCCTAACAACGCCTCCATTCTGCTCGCCGCCGCGGGCGATTCAATTCTTAATTGGAGGAATCCTCTCTCCGGCCAGACCCTCGCAGTGGTGGAGGAGATGGGCAAATGTCTCTTCCTCAGTCAAGCTAAACCGGCAAAGATAAATTATCCGACACTAGGCTCATAAACTGCCTAACCTGTTGTGCCTGATTAACAGACCAACCATAAATCCTTAACACCCACAACTTAGCTGAGTGTAAGCTTCTTCGAGGGCTCCTAATGAACTCTTTCGTCAGTGGTATTCCTCCATCAGTCTTCTGATTTTGCTGCGAATCGAAACGTAAAACCTGATTTTATCACAGCCCTGGAAACACCGCAGAAAGATTTCGGACCCATAAAAAGTCCATTTGAACCTTCTCGGGCCTATTCTTAGTGTCATGTTCAACTTCCTTGGATTTGCTGTTTTCGAGTTGGTAACTCGATACTTCCTCTTACAGCAGTAAGAAAAAGTATTTAAAAAAAAGAAGATATTTTGTATATTTAGGACTTTTAAAAGAACATCTGTTACTTTTAATAAACAATTTGAAATTAAAATTAGAACCGCAATTAAAGGATAAAAATACTTTATGAACAGAGTTACTAAGTAACTCAGCTAATTAACTGTTTGGGTTGAACAGATTTTCTTGTGTGAGCAAGACTGACATTTATTTGCTGTTCTAGTGCGAGCAGTGGCAGAGGACGCAGGGAGTGCTTCAGGTGATATACCTCTCCCTCTCCCACATTTGGCACACACTTAAAATTAGATCTCAAATATTTTCTTCAGCATTAAAACCTAATATCTTCACTGATTTTCAGTTATCTGAGAGAGGAATTAATTTCTATCTGAACAAGTTTTGCACATTTATTCTTTCGAAACATGCATTTTAAAAATAAGTTACGAAATCGAACGCCTAAGTATTTATTAGTCTTAACCACTTCTATGCTATCCTGCCCCAAAACTATTTTTCTTTAAGCGAAACTATCGCCACGTGTTTGATTAATATTGCCAGCAGTTTTCTCAGTTTTATGCCCAAATCGAAATTCATCAGTAAAATTTCAATTATATCATTTTTCTCTCTTTTTAGTTGAACAGCATAAAATATTCCAAAGTAAAGAGTAAAAACAAAGCCAACATTATAAATCAATAATGCCATAATAGGGGCGGATGTTGGTGTAGTGGTTATGAGCATGGATTTGTAAGTGGGAGGACCCCAGTTCGAGTCCAGCGTATAACTGTTAAATTTTATATTTGTTTAAAAAATGTTAATAGTAAAGTAGGTGCTTCCGCCCCCGTCCACGACACCTAATTTGGTCGTTGGACGTTAAGCCCACCTGAAAAAATAGGCATTACTTTACTTTAATGCCATAATATTCTTTAATTCCCAACTAAGATCATAGATTAAAGTAACAAAAACTGAAATTATTTTTTGCACCAACCAACATATGTTAAATGAAATTTGTTACAATATATTGATAGTTTTAGTCTTTAAAAGTTAAATTTTATAATAATGATCTCTTTGTAACATCAGACAATTCAATTACGTTTTTTTATTTACACTGCTGGTCAGATCAAGGTACAAAAAAAAAGTCAGTGTTATTTACTAAATTGAAGTTCATATTTTCAAATGAATCAATGCAGTCACTTTCTGACGATTAGAAACTCTTTGTAGATTAAACATACACAATAGTTCATAAATTTTACAAAGTAATCTCCTCTGTTTAAACGAATAAAATGAAAATTCTAGTTATTTATTTAATACCAGCTAGCCAAGTAGGGTTTTCACCCATCATTATTTTTCTGCTTTCGCAAAAGGAATTGAAAACTTCATCATACCAAAATTTTAATTAAATAGGAATAGTTGTAGCTATAAAATAGTGTAGTTATCCAGGAGACTGAGTATGGGGTTTACAGGCCTACAACCAGACACTACACAATCAATAACCAGGTTTCCCATTATCTTCCAGGCAGAATTTCACACAGAAGTTGAGTTCACGTTATTAGTTCGAAATAGTATGGGAATACCTCGACAAACCTAACGACCTGGGCATAAGAATTAGCCTCTTTTGGATGCTAGAGCATTTTGAAATGGAAGGTTTGAAATATACACTATGGTGTATAAAGACAGCAGATCCTTTCATGGGGACGAAACCATTTCGTGGGATAAGGAACCAGTCTTCTCTTCAAGAAGAGTTCAGAAATGAAGAGGAGGAAAAACCCTCCCGAAATGTCAAGTTTGAACTTTCTGTGATATCCCTTTTTGTGCTATGCTGACCACACACACACATATATATATATATGTATGTATATATACGTATTTCCAAAGACTATATTTTTGTGCTTAAGGCGCCTCAAAAACATTACATTTAGTAAGCTGGGGTACTTTGAACAGTTTTAGACTTTGATTCCAGGTTCATTATTAGTGCATTCATTTCCTTTATGGGTGCATTAATTACCAAAGTAGGGGGCCTAGGGAGGTGAAATGATAACACAGTTCAATATTTCTCAGGAAATGATTTTTAGTATTTAAAAAAAAATTAAAAAGTAGTGTTCAATCTTTCCCTGCGATTGGGGTACGTTTGAACATACATTAATTCTCTATTGTTGTTCTAAGATATACAGAAAATGGATAACTATGAACACCAATGATGTTTTCAATACTAAATAAATCAAATCCATAAATGCACAAGTATATATAAACATAAAATACGATAGTAGACTCAATTCTCGATGGAAATTTATAATTAACAATTTTCATGGCAGATTTACTCAAGCCTGCAGAAATCAAAATCTACTAAGGATTCAGTGCTGTTCTATATAAGAGTCTTCTGATACAGTTCAAGCTCTTTCTCGATGAATATTAGAAATCTTCTATCAATACTTGGAGCATTCAATGACCTCAAAATATCTTCTTCAGTTCCTTTGCCAGCTACATTTGGCCAGTAAAATTTTAATGCAATTTTATGACTTTGTCGGTAGAAATTTTACGTCAAATGTTGGCATACCTGGTCCCATTTGACACGGATACAATACTTCCTTTTTTAGCAGTAGTAAGAGAAATTAAACAATCTGTGAAACCCTCACATAACTTTCTCTTACTGCAGTTAACAAACTTGTAATTAACAAATTTTATAGTTAGTATACCAAATTTAATGAAATTCGTCGGTGTTTTTATGGAGAAAATCGCGAAAACTGAAAAAACTGTTCAGTAAAAACGCACTTCCGGTTTACTAGTTTTCTGGAAACTCGGAAGTTTGGTTTTGTTTATTTTCTGTTTAAATGGTAGCATTGTAAAATCAACTAAGATAGATAGCACTTTAGAGGAAAATCGAACCCCATCCTTCCCTCAGAAGTGCCCTTAAATGAATATTCCCGGAGAAATGTTGCAAATAAAAATTGTAGACATTAGTCTGTACAAAGTTTAAAGAAAATCGTTGGAGCCATTTTCGAGAAAATCGCAAAATAGTGAAAAAATTATTTAGTAAAGTTGTTACTTGCGGCTGAGGAATTTTGACAGACAACTTACTGTCGGACCCTATGGCGATACCTAAACGGAATATCAAGTTTGAACTTTCTACGATTTTTCGATTTTGAGCTATAGTGTTCACATACATACGCAGACCATTTTCTAAAAACCACTTTTTTGGACTCAGGGGACCTCAAGATTTCTGTATTTCCGGTAAAAACTCAATATCGAAAATTTGACACGATTACAATACTTCTTAATAGGAGTAAGAGAAAGTAAAAACCAGATTATAAAAAGGGGTACTAGGGGTTCCATAGATCGCATCTGGGTTAGTGGTATTAAATAAATAAGTAGAATTTTTATTTAATTCTTTTGGCCGCTCTTTAATAAAAAAAAAAACCTGTCAACGAGGATACTACAGCTAGTAAATTCATATATTAATTTTAACAACCACACTCGACCAAAACTTGAAATTCAATTCAATAAGTAAACTTTTTTATAAATGTCCCTTTAATATTTGGACCAGGAGTTATTTTATTGATAGAAGAATTTTGTTTATAATAAATGAAATTGTTTGAAATGAGAGTTGATATGGAAACAAAATTCTAATCTAAAATACAGAATAAAATTTATATAATATATATATAAAGTTAAATAAATTTTGCTAGCATCAAAAATTATATTTAAAAAAGAAGTCATATAACATATAATAAATTGCTTAATTAAGCCTAAAATTTGAGGGATCAACATTAGATTTAAATTAAATAGCTGCACATATTATTTCTATCGCCTCTTCTATTAAAATAAATAATATATATAATATCGGTTCCGTGTCGAACTGTTCATTTTTAATAACAAAGGTAATAATTAATACAATGTTTTGTTGAATTAAGTATTTAAAAAAAATCGGAACTTAAAAAGTATGTTTGAATTGAAACAAATCTGAACGTGAACAAAGAAGGTATTCGCTTGTTAAAGAGGCTAAATGAATAATTTAAACATCTTGAAATATGGCAGGATATGATACTTCGGATATAAAATACAAATTGGCGACATATCAAGTCTTGCAGTATGGAATTAATTATGTCCATATTAGTTCTAAATTTAAAAAAAAATTACAGTACTATTTTCAAAACACTGAGTTTACTAGTATTAATAATATATGGGAGAATTAAGATTAGTCCATCGAGTGACATGAGAATATCTGGTATTAAAAGGATGGCTCCAGAATAGGTTGAAGATATTGTAGACAGATTAGTAGTTGCCGGTTAGTGAAAGGGCCACCAACACAGCTTTTCTAGGGTGAGGTTCATGCTTTTTTCTTAGTTTTATTTGAATTAGTTCGAACATATCATCAGGCTTTCTCATATCTTGCCTTGCGCTCGGCTCTGAGGCGTGACATTCACGGAAGCGACGTGACCTGTCTGAGGGAATGCAAATGTGAAGCCATTATGGAGCCTAATAGACTCCGAATCCCAATTGAGTTGAGTCCCTTGTATCAGAATTTCTACTTTCAGTTAAGAATGTGCCATGGTTATTCCGGAAAGCAACTTTGGCGCATTAGGGATTGGAAATTAACATCAGCAGGATTGCATAAGATGGTGAGTGCTTTCTGGGAGGCTGAAAGAAAATAGGGGCAGTGAGTGGCAGTGGCGATATGAAACCTAATATTTGATGAAAAGGCTCGTGAAGAAATTAAATATTGCCAAAATAAATTTTTCGAGACCTGTGCAATTTTCGATAATGTAGATAGTGAGAGATCAAGTCTAGAAACTTTCGAAATCAGGAGATTGTGATTCCATCCGATAGTTAGTCTACCATTAAGGCACCAAGCTCATGTGTTGTAAGTTCGAAATTGGTTTAGTAACGGTTTAGCGACATCTAGGCAGCTTTCCAGCTCTGCGGAACCACCCACAACAACTTTTAAAAGAAGTTTTACAGATTTTTCCATTTGGTGATGATATATGTTGGTTTGCATAACTATTCTATTATTAAAAAGTAAATTATTCATTTATATTTCCTGGAGCCTCCAGTCGATCAGTTACGTCTAGAATATTTACCTAAGCCTTCAAGTTGGTAAAATGTCCTCTATTCTACTTCAGAACTATCCACTTTCTGTTAGGAAATGCATAGAAAACACAAATATAACTCTTTTAGATGGATAAACCACATTTATTTCTATAGCACATGTCCATATCAAAACACAACAACACACAATGACAAACACAAAGCCAGTGCCCTCCTAATCACCTCATCATAGATAAGACACATTCGTAAAAATAGAGGTATATAAAATCATATTCTAACACACCCCCTTGATTTTATACTCTTAAACAACCCCAAATAGAAATTTCCACAAAAAAGAACAGATAAAAAAATTACACAAAAATGAAAACAATTCACAAGGTTAATTGCAATAATGTTCTAAATTTCATCAATTTAACCTTAGGCAAGGCTTTTGTAAAAATATCAGCAATTTGATCATCAGTCCCAATCTTTTCAACTCCCTTTCTAACATAATCATGAACAAAATGAAAACTAATGTCTATATGTTTTGAGTTTTTGCAAAATTTACCCTTTGGTGCCAAAGCAATTGCACCTGAGTTGTTTTCATTAACACTTACAGGATCCTTCACCATGATACCTATTTCTCCAAGAATTCCTCTCACAGGTAGAACCTCTTCCACACAATCAGCAAGGGTGTAGAATTCCGCATGGGTAGATGCACGAGAGACAATCTTCTGTTTTTGTGACTTCCACATTATCGGATTTCCAAAGACTCTTATCAAACATCCAGTGGTGGATTTTCTGTCATGATCTGCAGCCCAATCTGCATCCACAAAAGCATCTATTTCTTCATCAAAATCAGGAGTATAAGTTAAAGTTAAATATCGAGTTTGGTAGAGATATTTCAATACTCGTAATGCATATTTGTAGTGCGTATCATCATAGATGCTTTGGAAACGACTTAGGTAGTTTACTGCATAGGACACATCAGGACGAGTTCCATTTGCTATATAAATAGAGATCCAAGTAAATTCCTGTATTTTAAATTTGACCTTACTTCTTCAGCTGGTTCTAACTTCAAGTTTATCTCCATGGGTGTATCGAATTTTCTTGAATCAACAACTTTGTATTCTTCAGATACATCCTTAATATATTTTTCTTGGCTCAGGGTCATCCTTCTCTCATCAACATTATAATTTATGTCAATGCCTAAATATTGCTTTATTTTTCCTAAGTCTTTCATACGAAAGCATTTATTCAATTTACTTTTAACTACATCAATATTGTTCCCAAAAAGTAATAAGTCATCAACATAGAGAATAATACGTATTATATTATCATTAATGCTACCTGTAAACAAACAGTAATCATAATCTGATCTAGTAAAATTTATGCTTGCCATAAAATCATAAAAACATTCATACCAGTCACGTGGACTCTCTCTTAGACCATATAATGATTTTCTTAATAAGCATACCTTATTTAATCCAATATCATAACCTTCAGGTGGATATATGTATACTTCAGACTTAATGCGGCCATTAAGAAATGCCGTTTCAACATCCATTTGTTCAATTGCCATCCACGGACACAAGAGGTAGATAGTAATACTTTAAGGGTCGTCATCCTTGCTACAGGCGAATATATTTCTTCATTTTCACTATATGCTTGTTGGAACTCCTTAGCAACAACTCTTGCTTTGTATTCACCATTAGATTTCAACCGGTAGATCCATTTTACTTCAATAATTCTTTTTCCATCTGGTTCATCTACAATTTCCCAAGTATTATTTTCTTCCAGACTTTTGATTTCCTTGTCCATTGCTTTCTTCCAATTTCTTGAATCAGAGGAGTCGAGTGCTTCATTATATGTTTTGGGAACATTACTAAAATTGACATAAACAATGTGATCATCGAATCTTTTTGGAAGCTTAATATCCCTTTTTGGTCTAGAAGTATTAGTTTCTTCTTCTTCTCTTAAATATTCTTCTTTACTTTTGTCAGGAACAGAATTTCCAGTATCAGTTTCTTCACTTGACTCATCTTCATTTTCTTTTGCTTTGATGAAATGATTGTTTTCAACAAATTGCACATGCCTTGAGATAATTACTTTTTCATCAATCAATATTCTGTAACCTGTATCAGTGTATCCCACTAAAATTCCCTTTCTTGCTTTAGGATTTAACTTTGATGAACGGCACTCTTCTGGAATTCTAACAAAGGCTGTAGACCCAAAAATCTTTAAATTTGTCAGATTTGATTTTATTCCAAAAAATATTTCATACGGAGTCTTTCGAATTACAGTGTTAGTAAGTAATCTATTACCAAGATATGCAGCAGTATAAATGCATTCAGGCCAGTAACTTTTATTCAGTTTAGCTTCTGATAGAAGACATCGAGCTCTACTCATTGTGGTCCTATTAAAACGTTCAGCCACTCCGTTTAATTCGTGTATATGGAGGACCCGGCTTTAACAAAATACCTTTATCTTTTGCTAAGTCATAAAAACATTTATTAATGTATTCACTTCCATTGTCAGCCCTAATTTCTTTAATCCTTTTATTTGTCTGGTTTTCTATTAATTTAATATATTCCACAAATCTATCATAAACATCACTTTTATGTTTAATGCAATAAACAACTGCAATTTTACTAAAATCATCAAAGTTATGGTTTAAGGACCCGGAAGTTACTTTTTAAAAAGATTTATTTGACATGAAGTTACAATAATAGTTTAACACAATACACAAGTTACTATAATGCACTCAATATATATAAGAACTTAGATGCGAACAGTACGGTGGCGAGCTGAGGACTGCCTGCCTGCTGGCCGGTGGGGGTATTTATATCCTGTAGGCTGCTGCTGACGTAGCACTGGTAATTTTCTATAGATGTGTCATAACTCCTCCCTCCTTAAGTTTGGAGCTCCGGCGACAATTGGCACGGGAGTCCAGGGTAGATCTGTCGAGATGTAGGTTGTAGCTGGTCTCCTTCTGCTGAGCCTGAATTTGCCTTCTTTCTGAGGACATAGAAAACATACAGGAGGAGCGACAGTAGTAGAAGTATTGGAAGGATAATAAGATAATAGAGATGCGTCGAGTCACTGGGTACGTCTTCTAGTAGTTCCAGTGGGTCCATTTTTAAATTGATTCTGTGGAGGTCTTCGAACGATATGTTCCTGTTGACGTGTGAGAGAGAACACTTGCGTAGTGATTGCGATGCTCCTGGAATCCTTGTATATCGGTATGGCTTTGCTGTCCAGTAAGGTCTCGTCTTTGTTTACTTTTATAAGGCTAGTGTTGGTCAAGAATATGGTGTCGTTACGGTTGTCTTTGCTTATCACGATCCTGTTGGTCCTGAACGTTAAGAAGTGGTCTATAAGGGAGATATATTTGATAAATGGCGCGCTTGACGTGTATACTGTCTTGCATGCTGAGAGGTTGATGTTGGTTATGATTTGGCGAATACAGTCGTCCTGGACGCTGGTCTTGTTGTGGCAGTACATGGCACCGTTGATGTCTTCACAGGTGGCTGTAAATAACTCATCTTGGATGTGTAGGATCAAAGGTGGGTGGACGTGAATTGTCATAAGGTGGTTGTCTTTTTCTATAGGGTAGGATAAGAGGAAGTACGTTTCGAAGGAAGAGGTTTTTAGGGAAACGCTAATGAAGTAGTAGATATTCCAGGTTTTTATTGAGCAGTGTACATTGCTTAATTGCCAAAGTGCCTCGATGTCTGCTGTTGCGAACGTTATATTGTGGGATTTTTGTAGTGACTCGAGATCTTTGAGAGAGAAGGTGCTAGAATGTATGGTGTTTAATTTACAGAAATCCAGAGAGTTTTCCATGTCGTCAATATGGTTGCCGATAAGGACCAGGTTAAAGAGGATCGAATTGAATTGCTGATTTAGTTCAACTTGGCTAATTATAGGGTTGGAGAAGAAGGTTGTCATTTTGTCATTGTTAGTTCGTATAATTTGTATGTCGTGATTGAATTCTTCGATTACGCGCTTGTTTATTGCCATCTGGTTTTTGAGATTGTTTTCGAGATGAAAACTGTTGCGTTCTATAGTGTTTATAATTTTGTCATACCGTTCCTTGTCGTCGCTGTCCATGATCCCAGTTAGCCAGGATATGGCCTTACCTAGGCCGTTAATAAGTCCGCGTTTAGGCCGAGATTTATTAACTGTTAAATGGTCTAGTTTGTTGCGAAGATAGTGATAGTATTTGAAGAGTGACTTTATCTGTGCTGTCCGGTTGTGCTGATAGGTAGTGCTGATGATGTGATAAATTTTATCTAATTCAATGTCTACTAATTGTATGTCGGTAACGTGTATAAAAGTATAGTATCTGTCTATGACGTAAACTGGGTCAAGTGTAACGGGTAGAATTCCCGGCCCCTGAGTCAGATCTGTTATCTCTAGGCTGGTGGCTACATTCCCCGCCGTCAGCAGTTGTAGTATGCGTATTATTGCCGTCAGCATGTGGGATGCGTGAGTCATTGTTCTTATCTGTAACAGGAAGAGTTTGCTGTGTACGTTTTCTTGGTCTTTTTAATAGATTAGGATGCACTTTAAAAGATTTCTTTTGCGTGGTTACTAATTTAGTTTTTTGAGTATAGTTCCCTCTTTTAAATTTTGGCTTGGCTTTGCCATACTGTTTGTCACGTATGTAAATTTCGCCTTCCGGAATTTCTATATTTTCTCTGGTCTGGTTTAGTCTATTAGTCCGTGTTTCTTTTTCTTTTTCGGTAATTTCTTTAATAGCGCGGGCTACCAATTCCCTGTCTTCATGGTATTCTTTAACTTTCTGTTCTAAAATCAGGTCTTGCGCGTAAGTGGTAGTTGGTATTCCAAAGGTGATGTCGTTTGGTGTCAATTTTAGGTTTGAGACGATGGCGTTATTGTAGGCTATTAATCCAAGTCTTAGAGTTTTGTTGAGGGGGTAGTCTTTTCCGTGTTTTACTATGTTCATAATTTCAATTAGCGTTGAATGGGCTCGGTTTATTAGTCCGTTGGAGTCTGAATGGTTTGGCGTAGTAAAGTGGGTGTCTATGTTATTGTATTTTAGAAAATTCTCAACTAGTCCGTTCTTAAACTCCGTGCCGTTGTCAAATTGGATTGTCTTAGGGCAAGGGAATAGGCTTAAGTAGTGTTCTAGAGCGGTTACGATTTCATTAGCAGAGGAGATCCTGATTACCTGTCCGTATAGTCTTTTGGAGAAGCAGTCTATCAGTGTGAAAATTTGTTTTCCGTCATAGTGTAGTATGTCCCCTTGTAGTCTCTCGAAAAGTTTGGAAGGAGTAGGGGTGATTTCATAGACTTGTCTTATTAGTCTCCGTTCGTACTTTACCTCTTTGCAGAGGGCGCAATTGTTAATTGTCTTTGTTATTAATTCTAACATCTTGGGCCAGTAGTATCGCTGCGATAAGTTGTTGTACACCTCATGAATACCTCTATGTGCGGTCTTGCCCACATGTCGGTTTAGGATTATTTCTTCCTGCTCTGAGGTGTCAGTTACGTCAAGTCTTTTGGTGTAGTATCGCTTGAGTTTGACCGTAGGAAACTTTTCTTTTACTATGTCTGTCAGGTGGGCAAAGATTTGGTCGTAGATTTGTTCGTCAATTGAGTTTTCGATTGGGGGTGAGCATAGGACGCCGTATGTGTGGTTAGGTTGGAAGTACTCTAGGCAGTATTCTTCAATGTCGTTAGAGTAAGGGTACCTCGTGTACCAGTTATATCTAGTTTTGTTGAAGGGTCTGTCTATTGGGATTTTCGTCTCCGGGTTACCGCGGGTCAGGACAATTTGAAATTTCTCCACGTTAATACAGCGGGTTTTGTCATCTATTATCTTAATTTGGCTGTTAGAGGATTCCTGAGAATGTTGGGTCTGTAAGCTTTCGTTGTCATCGTCGGCTGTAATATTTAGGGCTCTGCCGAGGTCTTCGAGGATGTCGTCGCTATTTTCAGGAGAAGGGGCAGATAAGAATTCGTTTAGGACTTCGTCTGGGTTTGGACTCGGAGGAGAGGTTTCTACTGCGTTTACATTCTGTTCGTCTGGGGGATTCCGTGATAAGGCGTCTGCTACTACATTACTTTTCCCTTGTACGTATTTGACGTCAAATCGAAGTCTGCCAGTTGTAGTTTCCATCGGATGAGTTTGGAGTTTGGTTCTTTTAAGTTATGTAGCCATTGCAGTGGTCGGTGATCCGTCTGTATGGTAAACTTGCGTCCGTATATATATGGTCTGAAATGTTTGCATGCCCAAACGATAGCTAATAGTTCCTTTTCTATTGTCGAGTAATTCTCTTCCTGTTTGTTTAAGGTGCGGGAGGCAAAGGATATAGGGAGGTCCTTTCCGTCGATGCTCTGGGATAGGACGGCTCCTATCGCGTAGTTGGAGGCGTCTGTTGTGAGGATGAAGGGTTTCTCAAAGTTGGGCAGTTGTAGGATAGGGCTGTTCTGTAGGACGGACTTTAAAGTTTCAAAGGCTTGTCTGTAATTGTCGTCAATTACTATGTCTCGGTCTTTCCGTAGTGAGAGCGTTAAGGGTCTGGCTATTTTGGCGTAGTTCTTAATCATTTTTCTGTAGTAGCCCGTAAGGCCAAGGAATTGTTTAATTTGTTTTGGTGTCTTGGGAAGTGGGAATTTAGCAATAGCGTCTAGTTTGGCCGGGTTAGGTTGTATACCCTTGTCGGAAATGATGTGTCCTAAGAAGAGAAGTTCACGTTTGAAGAATTCCGTCTTGTCAAGTTGAATGTTTAGATTGTGTTGTCTAAGTTTGTCGAAAACGGTCTTAAGGTGTTTTATATGTTCGTCCAGGCTGTCGGAGAATATGATAATGTCGTCCATGTATACTAACACGTTAGGGATTCTGGAAAAGATGGAATTCATGGCCCTTTGGAAAGTTGGGGGGCGTTCTTAAGCCCGAAAGGCATGCGTAGGAATTCGTAGTGTCCGTTTTCTGTGGAGAATGCTGTCTTAGGAATTGAGTCGGGGTCCATCTCAATGTTAGGAAGGGGGAATTTGTCTTCGACCGTCTTGTTGTTAAGTTTGCGGTAGTCTATCACCATTCGTATCTTCTTTTTGCCTGAGGCGTCCGGTTTCTTCGGTACTACCCAAATTGGGCTGTTATAGGGGGAGTTAGAGTGTTGTATTACTTTGTTTTCCAGTAGTTTGTCAATTTCTGTTTGTACGTCCTTCCGATATATTTCCGGGTATCTTTAATTTCGCGTGTATACTGGGTTTTCGTCGGTGGTTCTAATGTTATGTTTCAGTATATCGGTGCAGCTTAGTCTATCATGCTCCCTTTTTATTATTTGGGGGTAGTTTCTTACTAATTCTATTATTTTATTTTTCTCTTCTGAATCCATGTGCTCAGTTCTAATTAATTTAGGGATTTCATTTTTTATTTCTCTTAACCTAAGCTCGTCAGACATTTCGGGACAATTGGTCACTACTACGTCCGGTATGTTTATACTAATTTCCTGAGGTTCGTCGACATCCATGGGTTCAGGGCAAATGGCCATGACTTCCTTGGACTCAACTTCACACAGAATTTTATTATTATTAATATTATATAGTCCTTCTTTTACGATACACTTATCGTTAATTTTTATATCTTCGTTTATTAATCCGTACTTTAATTCTTGATTTTTTACCGGAAGTTCTATAAAATTAACTCCCTGTTCTAATTTTATTACGTTTAAGTTTTTTTCGGGGATATCAAGCGTAAATTTTAGAGGGATTATACCCTGAGAGTAAGAAAGGATATTTTTATTTAAGTCGATGCTCATGCCGAGTGCTTGCATCGTTTTATGGCCTAATAGTATATCATATTTGTCCGAAAAGGGGAATAAATGGAATTTAGTGTCTAAGTTTACGTGAAATGTGTCCTGTATGTTGAGGGTGCAAGATTGTTCTCCATTCTTCTTTCCTGCGGGTGTCGTTATTATGAATGGGTCCTTGGATCGTGTTATGTCAGTTGGGACAACGTTAGGATTTATGTAGTTTTCGGCTGATCCGGTGTCGATGAGCCATTTCCGTCCGTGTCTGTCTTCGAAGTGTGGGAGAGACTTGTCTACTAGGTTTAGGTTGTATTCGGGGGGCCTTCTTGGCTCCCGTGGCCAACGTCTAAAAAATGATCAAACTTTTCTGTTACTCTTTCGAGGGATTTTTCTAAGCGGGTAATTCTGTCGTCATATGAGTTGTCAGATTCTGAATAATTTTCGGGTGGCTCGTCCTGTTGACAGTGGGTCAGTTCGTGTGGCGAAATGTAATCTTTAAAACGGGGTCTGCCTGCGGTTCGCATGGACACCGTGTTTTGGGAGAAGTAGCCAGGAGGTAGTCTGGGTCGGTTAAAAGGATGGTTAGGATTGTTTGGGTTATTAGGATTGTTGGGATGCATGGATTGTCCAAAGTTTGGTCGTTGAGGTGGTTGTGGTTGTTGTCTGTAAAGAGAAGTTTGAGGTGTCTGTTCTATAGGCCTGGGATGGAATTCGATTGGTTGGTACTGGTAATTAGGGGCTTGAGCCCTGGGGACGTGTGGTGCAAGGTGTTGTGGATTCTGTCTGTAAGAGTATTGCGGTCTATAAGGCTGTTGGGATTGGTTATAGGGGTTTGGTTTTCGGAAGGATTGGTTGGGCCTTTTGGGGCCATAGGAAGAATTTAGGTTAGCTACGATGAACGAACACTTATTATAAATAACGTTTCGTACCTCGTCTAGAGTGCTGGGATCAAAGATCATGATATGGTTACTTAGTGTAGGGGGTAGGCATTTGTATATATGAAAGATATCTCTTTGTCGACTCGCGTCATCAGTTGTTTCAGGGCGTCCGCTGTCAGTCCGTCTAACTTAAGTCTAATGTAAACTAAATTTCGCAACTCCTGTACTCTATTGACAAAGTCAATGGGAGACTCTCTAGCGTGCATCTTGGTTTGTAAAATCTCGTCCTTGAGTATCTCATAGGATCTCGAGTCGGCAAAACTTTCTTTTAAAACCTTCAATAAATTTAATAAATGGTCCACATTGTTAGAGAGAAGGATATTTCTAGCGGGCCCTACTAATTTACTTTTTACTTTTATAAAGAGAATGTTATGATTGTAGTCCCTTTCGACTATATTTTCTGCGCAGACAGTAGCGAATGCACTTTCAACAATTTCGCAAAAGAATGCTAGCTCAGAGGGGTTGCCGTCAAAGTAAGGTATGTGGTCGTAGTCTTCCTTAGAAATTTTATAATTAATTTGTGCCATTTCGGGGATGGTTTCTTTAGGGAGAACTAATTTGGATGGTTTGAGGATAGATGAGCTACTTACAGATTTGCGTGCTTGTTGACTCGCCAGCTTGCTGTTCTTCAGTTGTCTGAGGATGGTCCTGGTTCCTGTGGGTTGAGTACTGCGAACAAGCCACTGATGTGGGAGCTTCTAGTCTTCTTTGGATGTGAGACAAATGGTCGCACTGTGAGACAAATGGTCGCACTATGAGACTTAAGCCTTCGCAGTCCCTGTTCGGGCGCCAGTTATGTTTCAAGAACCCGGAACTAGCCTTTTTTAAAAAGATTTATTTGACATGAAGTTACAATAATAGTTTAACACAATACACAAGTTACTATAATGCACTGAATATATATAAGAACTTAGATGCGAACAGTACTGTGGTGAGCTGAGAACTAACTGCCTGCTGGTCGGCGGGAGTATTTATATGCTGTCGGCGGCTGCTGACGCAGCATTGGTAATTTTCCTATAGATGTGTCATAACTTCAATGAATGAAACAAAGTATTGCTCACCTTTGTATCCAACTTGATTTATAGGTCCGCATACATCAGTATGGATCATTTCCAGAATATCATTAGCTCTCCTGCGATTATTTTTAAATGGTAAATTTGTCATCTTGTTAAGGAGACATGTTTCACAATTCAAATTACCAATGTCTATCTTATTTGGTAAACCTTCAGCTAGCTGAAATTCACTTAATTCTTTTATGCATAGCAAGTTAGTATGTCCTAATAAACGATGCCATTTTTCAGCAATATTAGACTCTGAGTTAATTGTATAAGACGTGTGAGCATCACTTACATTCATCTGAACTCTACCTTCTAGTTCAAACAATTTATTTCTTTTGACAGCAATAGCAATTAAATTTTTCCTTGAATTATAAATGTTAGCTGCATCCCTATGAAAGTTTACAAAGTTATTTTCATTTACAATACATGAAACGCTGAGCAAATTTTGTTTCATGTTGGGCACATAGTGAACATTGTTAATGGTTGTTTTGGCAAATTTATTTCCCACTTTAAAATGCATTAGGATGTTACCTTTTATTAGACTGAAGAGAGAAACCATCCCCAACCTTGATGTTTATTGGATTGTCCAAAATTTTATAATCACTAAAGTATTTATCAGTATTTACAATATGATCAGAACAACCACTATCCAGCAACTACTTAATTTCATTATTAACTTCACTTGTCTTTTCCATAGACATTACTTCAACATTAAATGAATTTTGATCAGAGTCATTATCTAAAACTTCCGAATTTCCAGCTACTTTTCCAGGTTCATTGTTCATATTTTGTCTTCCTCGCCAATTAAAATTATAACCTCCACGTCTTGACCATTGACCTCTCGATTTATTTCTACAAAATCGTTCAATATGTCCGACCTCGTTGCAACCAAAACAACGCTTATTTGTTCTAAATTGACTGTTTTTACTTGAATCGAATCTGGAAGTACCAGGTCGATTAGCGAAATTACCAGGGCGAGCCTTAGAAAATGATGGATTTCTCGACACTGAGCTAAAAGCTAGAGTATTCTTATCAAAATTACTCTCCTTCTTTTGAAATTCTAACATAAGCTTAGATTTGACATAATCAACAGCATTCTCCTTATCTGGCAAAGTGTCCACAATATCAACAATATTTGAAAAATGAGAAGGTAGCGCTAGCAATAAATAATTTAATTTATCTTCATTACTTACAGTTTCTCCAGCGTTCTTTAGTTCATTTACTTGCCTTTCAAATTCATTGAAAAAGACGTTTGGGTTCTTGTTTTCCTTCATCTTCAAGTTAAGCAACTTTCTTTTACACAATAACTTCACAGCACTACTACTCTTAACTAGATAAATTTTATCCAATTTGTCAATCATTTTTTTCGCAGTTGGCTCTTCTGTTATGAGTTCTGAGTATTGCTAACCGAATTAACAATGAAGTTTTTTGCCTTAATTTCCTTCTTTTTCCATGCGACACTGTCAATATTTTTAGGGGTAATTATGCAGAAGCAGACACCCAAGATGGCAGACCACTAAATACACTAACCTTCTCATGTGCTGAGTTAAATATTTTGATTATGTACATATCGATTTCTTTTCTTGTTTATACTACAAACAAAAAATAAAAAAGAAATTGGTTTGTTTTTTAATATAATGATTTAATTCAATTTATTCTGCATCTTACTTTTTGTAAATGTTTCTCATAATGAAGTTACTGAAGTTAAATTACTATCACTTATTGGGTAATTATGCAGAAGCAGTCCCCCAAGATGGCCGACCACTAAATTTACTAACCTTCTCTCTCCCACTCTACTGTCACTCATGTGTGGGGTTAAATACTTCGATTATGTATAGATCGATTTCTTTTCTTCTTATTAATGTTATTTCTATATATAATTTTCTTCAATTATTTTGTCTTAGTGAAAGTAGGAAACTGAGTTAATACATCTAATCTAGAATACATTCAAAATTTAATCCGTAATTTGTATATATTGAATATTTAGAATTATTGACTAGCAGCTCATTTATGCTGGTGATTGCTCACCTAATAAAAAAGCGACACGCGCCGAGCAACATACCTCAAAGTGGTGTGGAAACTGTTGCAAACAGGGATTGCTAAATTATTTTACTACTAGTTGCAGTAAGTGTAACAAGGCGATAAATAATCGTAAATGAGATTATCGATGTTTTGGAGTTTGTAGTGACTGTGATAGAAGAGTGGGAGAGAGAAGGTTAGTGTATTTAGTGGTCTGCCATCTTGGGGTTCGGCTTCTGCATAATTACCTTTTTAGGTTTACATTCTAGTTGTATAACTTCGTAGCAGTCCTTCATTTCTAGAAATACCTGTAGTCGAAATTTCCACTGCGCATAACCTGCTCCATCCAAAACAGATAACGCCAATTCTTCTCTTCTTGCCATATCCATTTCAATCTACTGTTTTTCAACATACACTTGTTAACTTTAACCACGATTCACTGCTACCATGTTAGGAAATGCATATAAAACACAAATATAACTCTTTTAGATGGATAAACCACATTTATTTCTATAGCACATGTCCATATCAAAACACAACAATACACAATGACAAACACAAAGTCAGTGCCATCCTAATCACCTCATCATAGATAAGACACATTCGTAAAACATAGAGGTATATAAAATCATATTCTAACAATTATCACACGTTCATGATTTTTGTTCGTTGCCTGCTTATATATCAGACATGAGTGTCTTCGGATAAGTGAACATCTATCTTCTCGCTGCTGCTAGCACTGGAACAAAAATCACCGGAGTAGTCAGTGTCTTCACATTCACACAAAAGTCTTCTCATTGCTGTAGGTATTTTTTTTTTAATTTGTTGCATTAAATAGAAGAATTCAAAACTCTTACTAATTACTTCTTTATGAATAGTGATTGCATAGTAAGGATAGCCAACAATAATATATGTGCTTCGACTTCCCCTTTTCAAAAGTTTAGTTGTCAGTCTTGTGCAGTATAACACAATTGAGATGACTAAAAGATAAACAAAGAGTACGATCTAGAAACGCTGTTATTAAGACCAATCTTATTATTTGGCTTACAAACTTCTAAACTATATAAATGGAAACACGAGTCAGCAACGTTCGACCAAGAAAACACGAATTTACTCGGACCTGCCAGCAAAGTTCGACCATGAGAACATGAATTTACCGTGACCGACCGGTCTGTAAACTGTTGAAACTACAAAAATCAGAGTTAGGTGAGAGTCTTTGGATAGTTTTGTTAGAGGTCTTCTAGATTTTATAACTTATTGAAATACATAGATAATTACTTGGTAAATAAGACACAAGGACTTTCTGTAAAGATTTTAATTTAATTAATAAAATAAAAAAAGATATTGAAAATAAGTTGGTGTATTATAGACACAATTGTATCATATTATGTAATATATGTACATAATTAATTATGTATTGTATAATATATTATTATAAAGATTTATTGCTAGTGAAACATATTAATGGCCATTACGATATCAAAAACTTTATTGTAGCTGTATTTATGATGTGGTTGTACAATAAAACTACAGTTCTGTTACAATAACCTTATCCCCTTTTTTGTCTGCTCTCTGATGGCTCTGTCCCCGACCACCTCTTTATCACCAAATTTAAACAAGAGTATCGCACCATAATGTGATACGTTCTTAATATGAAATCAAAATGTTTGTATTCTTTTTTTTTTAATTTAAGGTGCGTCCAACATCTATGATCATTGGCGCCCGGAGCCAGTGCATCCAGTGTTCTCTCGTTACACACAACACTGCATCATCGGACAGTGAGCTGTAGAGGCTCGTAGGAAAAAAAAATCTAAGGGCAGCACACAGCTGGACTCCAATACGCTAACCACTCAGCTATTCTGTTTCCTCTATTTATATTCTTTTACAACTGTAAAAGAATTACGATCGCGCAATTTCGAAATGGGATTTTCACCGGAAATACGTTTTAAAGCCCTCTGAGTACGGAAAAAGTTTTTAACGGTGTGTGTGATATATAAATCATCATGGTACCTGACACAAAGATTTCAGTCGAAATCCATCAACCGGAAGAGTAGTTTTACTGAATGACTTTTTAAGATTTTAGCGATTTTCTCGAAAATGGCTGCAACAAATTTATTTAAACATTGCAGACTGTCTACATACACAAATGCATATCACTTATATTTTAAATATTTTGCCAGGAAAATTATTTTTAGGGAGTTTTGGGGGAGCAGAAATTAAGCTTTCCTCTAAAGTGCCATTTCAGTACAGTGTGCTGATTTTACCACCTACATAACATAAGTATATTAAAATCATTGCTAGAATTCAAACTTTGAAGAAAGTCAGTTAACCGGAAATGTGACTTAACAATCAACAGAATAGTGCGTGGCAGAAATGTAAAGTTGAAGTCAACTTTTTTACACTAACTCCTTATTCTGACGATAGATGAAAATCCTAAACCGGTGAGGAACCGCATAAATATGCATACTATAACAGATAAAATCCCAGATATTACCTAGCATTGCGGACCCATGCACATATTCAGTAACACAATAGGTTTGC
Organism: Triatoma infestans; assembly: GCA_011037195.1. Classification (NCBI taxonomy): domain Eukaryota; kingdom Metazoa; phylum Arthropoda; class Insecta; order Hemiptera; family Reduviidae; genus Triatoma; species Triatoma infestans. Next base: position 188,079 of record JAAEAF010000099.1, on the reverse strand, counting down.
GTTTTGTGGGATTTTCTCGAAAAGGACTACGATTTTATTTAAACTTGGAATGGTAACTGCATTCCAACAACAAACTAAAACTTTTATTTGGAACATTAGTACTTAACGTACACAGCATTATTCTATAGATAAAAAAGACAGCTTTATTCTTATCCAGGCACTCTAGGCTAGATATTTTACAAGCTGCCTGTAAAACTGGCGCAACCTCAGCATCGAAATTGGACGCTCTACTTCCCAGAGCTACTTTACCTTCATCATCTGGCATCTCTTCAAATATTCTGGCAATAGCCTGCTCCGATGCGGTGGGGTGATAAATCTGCAACCATCAGTTAGCTGGATATTTCTCATTTATACAACAAGCTAGGCAGACCGACTTCATTCCTTCAGTGGTTGTAGCTTCTTTCTTAACGTAAATACCGACAGCTAGAACGTAGATGTGTTCTGGTGCAGTACCCAGATAGATAATGAATGCCTAGTTAAAAGTTAGCTGAAAGTAATAATGGCCTACCTTTAAAGTGTTCGCGAGTATCTAACAGTTGGTTATACTTTTCGCTAAGCTCTGACGTGTTTGGGATGCGTCAAATAAAACTGCTGGGACGGAAGTCTCTTAGAAGCTGCTCTACAATGCAACCAACGAATGCTTGACAGGCAGCCTAGCACGTTTTTTGGCAAGTAGTTAATTTTGCTCTCTTCATATTATAATACTTATTGGATTCAGACCCGTTTGGATTTCCATTGAGGCAAAAGGGGTAGATTTCGTGCCACCCGTGATTAGCTCTTTAGTTCTGGATTCCTAACAGAGGCTTGCACACTGATTTGGAGGTTAGCGAGAGAAGATCTCCACCATACTCCAAGGCAGGGCGAACGTAGGTTTTATAGGCTGTTGTAAGTAAATCTGTTGAGGCTCCCCAGGTGACTCTAAACATCGTCTCAGATGTCTCAACCCCTCCGGATAGGTGTGTATATATAACACGCATTTTGGCATCAAATGTTAAAAAAAAAATATGCCATATTCATTAAATAAATTCCTACATGTATTCTGGCTTGAAGTACGAGATAATTGCCCCAGATAGAAGCATGCTATGTCGACTTTGAAGTAAAGGCTCTTCAATGCAGCTCCAGTATCCGAGCTAAGGTAAGCACCTTTCAGCACATACAGGTCTGAATGATCTGATTGTTGTGAGTAAAATTGGTTGAACTAAACATATGATAAGTTTTTTAAAAAAATAATTTTTAATATAAAAATATTATATACAATAAACAATGTAAGGTAAAAACATCAGTAACATTTTTATAAACTAGAAATAATAAGATATATTCATATAATACTTTGAGCTGCTGAGTTAATTGAATTTTTAACCCTGAATACACATTTTTGAAATGTCATTAAAATTAATAACAATTTTGCTATAATATATGTATATACATAAAACAATGTCATGATTAAAACTAGGAGTAAGAGAAAGTAGAATCTTTACTTATTATTTTTCTTTTTAAAAAATGAGTATCATAAAAAATACTGTTATCAATTTATAATGTTATTGTAAAAGTTGCGAGGAAAACCATTCCATCTCGCTTCGAGCTATTCATTCAGATCGCGTTCTCTTCCTTTTTTTGACAATTTTCCCAGGCTGAGGAAGCTATCAATATTTCCAAATAATGCCAGATTTTAAGTTGTGTTTCTGTAACAGTTTAATCCAATTCATAAAATAAGCGATGAAACTGGACAAAACTTGAAACTGTAACATAAGTTATGCTTTGCAAATTCACAAACTCACCTCAATGACTGATTAGTATGGTAGCATATTTATAATTTTACATATCATTCTAAATATAATTCTCTTATTAATTTGGTGGCTCTTCATAGACCAGTTGGTCTTGCTTCAGATAAACGATTAGATTGAATCAAAGGTATGGCACCCTTTACTTTCAACTGAGTTTCTCCTCTAGAAAATGTAAATAGTCCTTAAAATACTAATAGAAAAATAGGCTATAGAAATGTAATGGTTTAGAATTAAGATGACCCTAGACGGGCAATTAGTAGCAGGCAGCATTTCGATAATATAGCAATACTGGCGTGTGACCGGGCAGACTGACAATATTTGCCTAGCAATGCAGCTAGTTGCAGGTGTTTTGCTGGTCTATTGCCGGTATTGCCCACCTTCAGAGAAAAGTAGTACGGCTTACTTATGTTCAAACTTTATCCCACTTATATTTCTGTCTCTTTCTAGACTTCTTTTGATTTTCTTTAAAATTTGTATACATTCTACACAATTATAGATCTATCACTTTTATAGGCCTAACATTTTTCGTAAAATTCGTAGGTGACGTTAGACTTTCCTCTGAAATCTAAAGTACCTTTCAGTATTCTATACAATTTCATCATCCATATAATAATTATTGGGTTGCAAAATTTCCGCCAGTGATAGAAATCGGTTCACTTTTACTGGAAGGTTTTCTTTAAATTTAGTATAATGGGTGCACTATAAAGATCTATCACTTTTATTTCCGAGGACTGGGAACTTTTCATCAAAAGTGTCATTTATTGAAGTTTAAAAAAACCAACGAAATCATTAAAAAACATTTAGTAAAAATTTTTAATTTGAAAGAAAATTTGTGGATTATAAAATTACAACTATAAGAGAAAGAGAATTAAGAGATAAGAGAATTATAATTAACTGAGAAAGAGAAAGTCTTGTGAATAATTCATTTTGAAAAAAGACCAATGATTTGGGAGAAATTTAAATTATTTATAAGATGGTAACAAACTATTTCAATGATTTTTTTTAAACGAGGGAGGGGAATTTATTTTTTGACAAAATTACACACCTATTTGCCAAAAAAAAAAAGGACGTGATCGCCAAGTTTTTTATATGGTTTTCTTCATGTTTATATTTTTTTGTTCTTGGCCAATTGTATCTAGCAATAGCTATCTTTTTTGTACATTTGCATATTCTTATAAGTTTTAAAGAGGATTTTTTTTTAAGGAATATGATTTTATTCAGGTATTGATTTTCCGTTTACATAAAAAAAAGGACAAAACCAAATTTCACTTTTTTTTATTCATGTGATAATGCGGCGGAAAGTACAATGCAGCCATTTCCAGTAAGTCGTTTCGTCTTAGTCAGTCAGCTTACACACTGCCTCGACTTAACACACAATCATTGGCAATGAATAACTAGCTGAAAACATTACTGGAAACTGACTTGAAATAACTGTTCGATACAAAGCTGCAATAGTGTTGCTGCAACATTGCAGGTAATATTGCCGAGTAATGTTTACTATTTTCGGCAATTTGCAATCTCTTGTTGCCCGTGTAAGAATCTAACTTCAGATCTTTTCAAGGAGATAAATAAATAAATCACGCTCTATTTACAATACTCCAGGAATGTCAGCTTTAGCAGCTATAACCTCCTAAAGGTACAATTGTTTAATGATTTGGGAAAAATTTTTAAAATCCCAAGCTATGTGCGGCTGATTCTTTATAGTAGAGCGCTCCTCACTCTCCTGTGTGCCTAAGCACAATTTCAATCAGCATTTATTACGTTATTTAGTACCTTATATGATGATCAAAAGACGAGAAATGACTGGCAGGAGATTGATCAGACATAACTAAAGATCCTGCAACTCCACCTTGTGCAAATTTCTTTCTATAATTATCCACACCTAAAGCTTGGTTGGTCGATTCTTCACCTCTGTCTGAAATGAAAGCTCGTTATAAATTAACAGAATATTTAAATAGATTATTATAAATTATAAATATTTGCGCTGAAAAATGAATTCTGAAAATTTAATATGAACGCAATAGTTCCTCTTATTGAAGTAAGAGAAAGTAAAAATCTTCATATTTAAAAGCAGAAACGTTTTGAACCAATTTTGAAAAATGAGGCATAAGAAAATGAATTCAGGATAACTCTTAGTAGAACGATCGCGAACCCATATAATATCTATTGAGAGAAACTTCGAGAAAAAAATGCTAGGAGCGTAGAAGAACGTGGCAGAAGGGAGGACCTAGTCTGATGGGGCCCGAAATAAAGAGCTTGAGCTTCCAAAAATTAGAGTAAAAAAATAGCGAAAAGGCGTCCTTGATGAGGACAAAGAATCCTTGGTCCTCAATTCCTTAAGGCATGTTCCCTTAAGGAATTAACCAAAAAAAAAAAAATATACACTTACAATCACTGCCTCTCTAATGTAACTAACATTTATTTGTAATAAAAATATTCACCTGAATTCACACGTGGATTAAAATAGATCTGTGTACTTTTAGGTATCTGGTAGGTTACAGCTGGATGAACGGTGGATTTTTTGCGGCTTTCAGGAGTTGGTGAACTTCCTTCAGCAGCAAATCTAGAAGTAATTTTTATTATTAATTGCATTGTTATTGATTAACAATTTACTTTGCACGTTTCTGATCTTAGGAAACAAATTTAATCCTAAGAAGCTAACAAAATTCATGATCTCACTTGTTTCTGTATTCTCGATAATCCCTAGATGGTATGTGATATTCAGAAAGAATCTGGGTGGAAGCTGGATTATTGGAAAGACTGAACAACCTTAACTGTTGGCGTATACCAACTTTCTCTCTTTCTCTTTTGCGTTGAAATTCTTCTTCGGCTTTGCGCATTGCTTCAACTTCAAGCCGACGTTCATTTTCTATTACAAAGCGATTCATTCATTATATAAAAAGCACTTATTAGTATAATATAAACCAAATTAAGACTTGAAAATTAAGTACCAAAATAAACAACCTTTTGTTTCAGCCTCTCTAGAAAGCTTTTCAGCAAGTCGCTTCCTTTCAAGTTGCCTTATAGTACTCTGAAAAGTAAATTTCTTTTCAGACTTTGGTTGTACTACATCTAAACTTTCTGGTGGAGTTTCGGCATGTTCTTTTGTCACAACTGCAGCATCATTTGCCACATCCTCACAGGATTTAGAAAGAGAATTATTTCCAGTAACAGACCTTCCAACTTTATCAGTAATTCTAAAAAAAAAGTATCTTTTAATTAGAGAAAAACATTTTTAATTTGATTTACAGGGTGGGTTTTTCCAAAAACTTTCTGCATCAGAAAACATTTTTAAACAATATATTCCCCTTAATTCTTAGGCAGACTCTAAACATGGCATAAAATTTTAATTTTCTCTATGAGTTCCCAGATCCTGCTACTACCCCAACATTTTTTTATCAAACAGCTATACTTTTGATCCCTTAATTCTATACTTTTTTGTCAGCTTCCCAGTTTTCATTATTATTATAGAGCTTTCTGCAATTTTTCGTTGTATTTTTATAAAATTTAATGTGTAAGATGAATTCAGTGAATTTTATAGTGAATGTTCTCAATTGTTAACAAATATAATGTTTTTGCACTGTAGTTTCTGATGTGTCACTTTAAGGGCTAAAAGCTCTTGTAAAATAAACGAGTAATGCTTTGTCATCAATGAATATCCTAAATTGTAATACTGAACACGATCCAAGGAGGACAAGCAATAGAAAAAGATTTTATTCAATAATTTAACAAATAAAATTTTACTTGTATTTTGAATATTGAGGTAGGTACATAATGTGACCACCATTAGCCAGGTACGAAAAAGATGGTTGCTTGACCAAAGTTGATGCCAATTCTTCTTCCTGAAATAAATCAACTATTTTATTTTTCTCATATTATTTTGAAATACTCAAAACAAAATATGCCAATATCTCGTAATTCAAATTAAGATGTTAAATGTTAAATATTTTAAAATACTCATTTCTATTTTGACTAACATCAAATGACACATCCACAGAATTCCACTGTGAAGGACGTAAGCTAGCAGCATTTACTAAACTAGGCATACTTCTGCTTAACACCCAATTACTGTCGATCAGAGGAGATCCTCCATCATTTCTAGATTCTCTTAAATCTTCACACTTGGCCCGATCTTTACGCGCCCTTTCACCATAGCCATCCTAAATCAATTATACATTGAAAATAAAATAAGGAAATCCCAGAAGTATAAAAAATTCAAATTAGATCTAATTTCTTTCTTTTAATATATCACCTTAACATTATCTGGATATGTGTTGATACGATCATCTCGCGGTAATGATAATATGAAACGAGGGGAAAACCGTGCAATCTGACAGTTTTCAGAAGGTACTGCAGCAAAAGGGGGAAATCCACCATCTGAACTGGTTTCTTCAAGATCCTGTTGAGGAGTCCATGCGGCCTACATAAAATAAATAAATTACATAAAAATAAAGTAAAAAAAAGTTATAATATTTAATGGACGGCAATGGGGATGATGCAGAGGGGCTTGTGCGACTGTGTTCACGTTTTCGTCAACCAACATGTGGTATGGCCCAAGCATATTATCATAGAACCACTATGGCTAATGTGCTACCCAATTGTTAATCTCCCATTAATGAATGGAACAATCAATGTTTAATATCAAAAATGTCTACGATTCCAAGTTGTGCACAAGAAATTCCGGAAATCAGCAGGAAAGTCTGTTGCATAGACTTCATAACCTTGTATCAAGAGAAAGAGACCATCAAATTTCCACCCCATGTATTCCCTGCAGGTATTGTTTTTTGAGCTTCTATCAGGTTAGGGGTGTTAGATATAATTTATTATACCTAAGTTATCCTTGAAGAGTCCGTTAGTTTGTGCATGCTGAACCTTTTGGTAAAGGGAAGATTGAGTTTAAAAATCATAACTGCTTCTTTGTGTAGGGTTCTGACTCCTTTGAGCAGATTTGCTTTATAAAAAATTATGTATACAACGATTTTTCAAGTTTGCGTGGAATTTCTTGAGCCGTCCTTGGAATCAAAGATATCTCTCACATACACACTGCACATTCATTAAAAAGCCAGAGCTAATCTGAGATTAAATAGCGGGGACTTCAGTGCATCTATCTAGTATGAGGGCCCTCGACAACTAGATGCTGGACATATTTGAGATTTTTTCCGTCTCAAATTTACATGCAATAAACTAAATTCAAATGGAATCCATAGGACTTATACTAATTAAAATATACAAAGAAATGTAGACCTGAGAATCAATTCTTGGACTATCATCTGCTGATATGCCAGAATCTTGAGATTTGTCAACTAGCAGTACGTGATGATGGTAATGATGATGGTGGTGTAGATGACTGTTATGCGATGAAGAGAGTACTTCTAATTCTTCTTCACAATGCCCAGAGTTATCACCTCTTTGCATAGCTTCACCGCAGGAAAGAAGCCGCCAAGCAGTGATTGGAGAAAACTGAGGTATATCTAATTGCTTTCGAGGAAGAGTAGCCCTAAGCTGAACACTGATACCTCCCGGGGACCCCTGAGGTATGGAGTAATTTTAATTGATTTTTATATTTATTCAGCTAATCATATTTGTAAAAGAAAAATTCAACAATTTGAGAAACTCTGACTAATAAATAAATAAATGCGCTTAAAAACACTAAAACTTACTTCATCATCAATTACTTCAACTGAATCAGAGCTGGGTAAAGATATAAATCCATCAAGATTGTCTTGATTAAATTGTAATTTAGCTCTGAAATTATCTACAGTAAGTGTTTCATTCAAATCTTCATTTAGATTCATCCCAAAATAAAATCTTTTGACTGGCGCTGATGTTTTGGTTGTTGGTCTAAATACATAAAATATAATTTAAATAGTAATTCCAATTATTCTATAGGATATGCACTTTTCAGCTGCGCAACAGTTTCATTGGCCAAAATGAGCATATATATGCAGTTGTATAAGCAAACAAAAAAGTGAGAACATAGGTAACAGCTTAATAATTGCAACAAGGATTTTAAGAGATAGCAATGGAATCAAACGGGTAAGAAGAAGGAAGATAATGAGAAAAAGCGATCATATGGTACATCTCAATGACCTCTCATCATTTGTTTGTTAAAAAGGAAATTTTATAGAACATGTGGAGCTCTCCCAGAGCAGAAATGCCTGCAGATTGTACAATTATCATTTAGTTTGAATCAAGACTCAACTTTTTAGTCGGCTGAATTTTTAGCTGCATGTGTACCTGTTTTTATATAAACACAATTATAACTAACTAAACTGTTACGCTACTGCAATTATATATATATAAAGAGAGAGAGAGAGTTTGTGTATGTTCTGTGGTACACACATTAGACATAATTATTTAAATATATTTTACTTACCTTATTACTTTATTCTGATTTCGTAATGCATCCGCATGTTCATGCGATGGATGTTGTACAGGTTGATCGAATGCCCCGTCAGCACTTGTTCTTACACCAGGCGGCCCCATAGAATTATGTACAGGTGAACTCGGTCTAACTATCTCGTCATCCCTCCTACCTGAGCAGTTTCCTGATAAGGAATTTTCCCCACCTACAACCTGTGATCGCATTTGTTTCAGACGTTCCGAAGCATTCAACAGCTCACCCTTATTTGATAGAAATAAAATACAATGTACAAAACTAACTTTCAATTAGTAATACGCAAAATAAGAATAAAATAAATTCACTGTTACAGACATCGAATTGTGGTGTAGACAATGATCTTTGCAGACAGGATACAGGTGGGTTAAAACGTTGGAAAGATTGATTTTCATCCTGTCCTGCTTTTCGACATTCATTTCTAGTCTTAAATAGCCGCATTCTTCTAGAAACTTGTTCATCCCTACCCTCGCATTCTTGATAAGAATCAGGTGAAGAGCTGCCAACCTGCAGAAAAATAATTGATTCATTTTATTAATTATATTAACATTTTTTTTTTAAAGTGACATTTTATCATAAGGAATAATCAATCTAACTAGCTTCTACTCGAACCGTTTTCGGGCATGTGTCAAATAATATAGTCGCTTCATAGCTATTGCATTGCACTTTTCAACTTTCACTAGCTATTTACAGACGAATATCGCAAATCAAACTGAACATAAACTACAAAAATGCAAGTTTTCGACTAAGTTTCAGCACACTGCTAAACACTGTTACCAATTTCAATAGAGATAATAATTGAACTTGCTTAAGATTATCTTCTACTTCAAAAGTAAGAACTAAAAACTCTGGATGCAACAGACTTCTGCAAACAGATGTCTTAGAAAGGATGTCGCTGACGGTTCTCGAAAAGCTTTTCTGCACCTCGACATCTCTAAATAAAAAAAAAAGTCCTAATACTTGAAACATAAATCATTAATTATATTAAAACACATCCCATAAGATAGGAAAAGGTATAAATGCTATGTTTTAATACTAAAAATTTCGTAGTTTAATACTAGAAATTCCGCAAATGCAATACTGAACGAGTTTGACGCCCTCCAAAGCGTATCTTAACAAAAAAGAAAAATGTATGAAACACTCACGTGTTTCCTTTATTCCAGATAATAGAAGTATAAACAAGACCAATTTTCTTTAAACTCGAAATTTTTACTCAGTTACCCCAATATACTCAGGTACCCTAATATAAATATAAAGTAATTAATTATTTTTACGTTGATTAGCAGCTGTGGTCGGTAGATTTCAATAACACTTGAAATCCAAAGTCACAGAAAATGGTTTTTCTGGAAAAATGTTTCAAATAAAATATGGTTTATAAAGCGCAGTTATTATTCCAAGTTTAAAGAAAATAGATACAGCCGTTTTCAAGAAAAATAAAAAAAACTCAAAACGAACTCCGTAAAATCGCACTTCCAATTAAACCAATTTCCTTCAAATTTGAAAATTCTAGTAGTGCTTTTATTGTATCTTAATACTGTATAGGTGGTAGAATAATACATTGTACTGAAATGATAATTTATAGAAAAAGTTCACATTGTATCTCTCCCAAAAACTCCTTAAAACCAGCTTTCCTGGGAAAATATAAAATGATAAGACATTTGTGTATTAGCATTTATAAGAAGTTTATGAAAATTGTTGGAACGTTTTCGAGAAAATCCCGAAAACTAAAAAAAAAACAATGAAGTCGCACTTCTGATTAAAAGACTTTGAGGAAACTTTAGTGTCAGATGTGGTGGTGCTATCCAAACGGAAAAACAAGTTTAATCTTCCTCAATTTTTCGTTTTGAGATTTGTTCACACATACAGACCATTCGCTAAAAACATTTTTTTGTATTCAGAGGACCTCAAAGTATGTATTTCCGGTGAAAACTGAAGTTCGAGAATTTGACATAATCGCTGTACTTTCCTCTTATAGCATAAGAGAAAGTAAAAATAGGCTAATGTACAAAATATTTTAAATAAATTAAACACATGCCTTTAAAAAAAAATCATTTGATGTGCTTTTATTATCTACAGTACAAATGAATATTTCAACAAAAAAAATAATAAAGATAATTATGCACTATGTTTTACAGTATAATTAAACAATTCAACAGGATAAACTATAAAAAAAAATACAGTGACGTGATACCAATACAAATAATGCAGTTCTTCATGATTTAGAAAACTTACTGTATGTGGAGGAGCTTTTGGAGCCCTATACTTCTTCTTGCATCTGGAAGCGCGCAGCTTGGATGTGTTACCATGCAGATAAGTAGAGTCTCTTTCCCTACTGCTGATACGGAGATCAGGTTCACTTCCATAAAGAAGGTCTCTCTCAAAAGCAGTCTTGTTATACTCCTGACACACAATAATTTTAAGATGCTAAAGTTCAATAAATTGTTTTCTCTTTGTGACAGTCTCTAAACTTCAGAATTATATGATACACTGACACTCTCATCACAACTCATTATCTTCAATCCCATTCCAAGATCCTTGAACTTTAGCTCAGCAAGTGGAAAATCAAGATCAACCAATACAAATCCAAATACAAAGATTTAATTTTAAACCGGAAAATCTTCCAAATCAAACATTTCAACCATATTTTTCCTCTTTCTATCATTCAAATCCGTTATCTCAGACTCTTGCTCGATATACGATTAGGTAGCATACGAACTCTCTACAGAAGTGAACTGAAAGCACTGTATTTACTTATGCATATTCGAAACTTAAATTATACAACAAAAGACAGTTGCACTTCTCATTATTAGTCAGTGATTGGATTCAAAATTTCACATTCGCTTCAATGGAAAACGGAAGAAAAATCTGGAGAGAAACGAACTTGTTTTTATTGCAATTCTCACAATAAAAATTTTCTTTAAAAGCTGGAATTTCTACCAAATGTTTAGCGTAATCCATAACATTGTTTAGGCAGTGAAACCGTAAATAAGATTAAAAACGCAGTTTACAGCAAGCAGGCCTGAAGCCGATTCATCCTAAAATGAAAATTCTCGGGAAAAGTTTCGATAAAAACGTGATAAGTCTACACATATGCGACAAACGTATGTGTAATAAAATTTGGGTAATGATGAGATATATAGGGCCCAACATGGCATGGCGGTAACATACTGTCTTGTCACTACAACTTTTAAACCTTAAAGTGTGTGTATGTATGATGAACAGCATAGCTCAATAACGAGAAAGTTCAAACTTGATATTCCGTTAAGGTATCACCATGGGAACCGACAGTAAGTTATCTGGCAATATCCCACTCCCAACACCACTTTACTAAATATTTGTTTCACTTTTTTGCGATTTTATTGAAAATAGCACCAACGATGTTCTTTAAACTTCGTACATCAATTACACATACAAAGAGCTACAACTTATATTTCAAACATTGCTCCGGAAAAATTCATTTAAGGACCCTTTTGGGGAAGGGGTGGGGCTAGTTTTCCTCTAAAGTGCTATTTCAGTTTGTTACACAATTCTATCATCTAAATAATATTAATTAGAATTAAATATGTTGTTGAAATTTCGAGTTTGAAGAAAATCCCTTGAGACCGAAAAGGTTTTTTTTAGAGAGAAAGAGTGAGTTGTCAGCATATACGGAAAATCGCAGAAAGCTGAAACTTGGTATTTCGTTTAGGTGCTACTAGGGGACGCGAGAATAAGGTTTTGGTCCAAGTCGGTCGACTGAATCGGATGTTCCACTTTACTGAATAGATTTTAGTTTTTTGCGATTTTTTCGAAAACGGTTCCAACGATTTTCTTTCAACCTGGCATATCAACTATACTATACTATAACTATAATGAACTATACTATAAGGAACTCTAACTTTTATTTGAAATATTCTCCAATAAAAATTCATTTAAAGCATGTTCTGGGGGAGAGGTGATGTTAGGCTTTCCTTTAAAGCCATTTAGATATATTATATGATTCTATAGTTATATAATATTAATACAAATTTAATATTTGGCCAAAATTCCGAGTTTTGGCCAAAAAATCGTTTTTTCCAGATGTATGACTTTTATATTTCAGATGCACATTACATTTTCATTATTTACGGGCATTATTCATTTATTAAATAAATAATACCCGTAAATAATTTACCCGTATAAATAAATAATAAATCATAATTATATAAATTTCAGCAAGAGGAAATAGTAATGCAGTAAGAGAAAGCAAAAATTCAGATGTTGCTCAACACTGTCAATAATATACAAATATTTTACAATAAGTATATATATATTTGTTATCCAGTACTCCGAATTACCTGTCGCCTCGCTGAAATTGTCCCTCCATTATGTAGGATCTCACCATTATCTGTCCTTCGAAGTCTTAGTGGTGACCCAAAATCGGGTAAAACCTTTGGCCTGGTAAATTTACAGCTTGTACCTCTTTGCTGCAGTACATCATTTCGGCTTTTTTGTTGCTGTAAATCAGATGGTGATGATGGTGATTTTCTACCATCCCTATGTGTTCCCTCCACAGCAACAGCCGCTGAGCCTGAGTTACCCATGTTCACTGTCCATTACTAGTTATTCTATTATATCCGCTTCACTCTGCCAAACAAAAACTTTTACATTAATGCAAATCATTATTAAAAAATCTGATGTTAAAAAAAAACTCAACTCTCAAATAATATGGCAAACTAATACTAATCCTATTTACTAGTATAAAAATTGTTGACAAAATTATAGAAGAAATCTGGTGTAAAACAACCATACTATTTTCTCTTCTGCAATCACAAATTTTCTTCCAAGTTAAATATTTTTTACTAAACGCTTAGTTACCCTTAATATTAAACAACTGAGAGAACCTTACAATATACATAATGGCAGTTTAGAGGTAACCATAACGACACAGTTCCCCCAGAAGTCCCCAAAATCAATTTCCCCTTAAAAAGTTTCAAATGAAAGTAACAGGTCTTCATGTGTATAGTTTGTAAACCAAGTAAAAAGTTAAATCTTTAAAGTAAAATGTTTCAAATAAAAGTGATACTGTTAAGTTTGTCGATAGCATTCCAAGTTTAAATACAATCGTTGTGGCCATTGTCAAGAAACTTCCAAAAAACTCAAAAATCAATGCTATAAAGTTAACCGATTAACTGCAAATTTTCTGCAAAAATAAAATTCCGCACAACTATACAAAATCAATATTTTTTTAATGTTTCAAATAAAAGTGTTCTGTGCCGTAGGCATACCAAGTATAAAGGAAATGGTTACAGACATTTCCGAGAAAATTCAAAAAATCTCAAAAACCTATTCTCTAAAGTCGTTCTTCCGGTTAACCAATTTTCTTGAAATTTGGAATTTTAGCAATGCTTCGAATGTACATTAATATTATATAAATGGTAGAACTATAAATTGTGTTGAAGTGGTACTTTTTAGGGAAACTTAACGTTACTGTTCCCCAAAAATCGATTTTTCTGGAAAAATATTTCCAATAAAAGTCATAGATATTCATTTGTATTGATAGTATACGAAGTTTAAAGAAAATCATTAGAGAGGTTTTCGAGAAATTGCAAAAACTGAAAAACCATACAGTAAACTCACACATCAGGTTGATGGCCGAAGCCTTTGTGTCAGATGCGGTGTTAGTACCTAAAGAGAATACCGAGTTTGAGCTTGATGCAACTTTTCGTTTTTGAGATATTCTGTTACTCTCTCTCTCAGACACACATCACTAAGAACACTTTTTTCGTATTCAGGAGACTTCAAAACGCATTTCCAGTGAAAACTCAATTTTGATATTTAGCACGATCATAATACTTTCTCTTACCAGGAGTAAAAGAAAGTAAAAATATGGTGTGTAAAACAGTTACACGGCTTTCTCTCACTGTACATCATATAATTTTTATTAAAAGTCGGTATTTCGCTAAATATTTGGTTCCCTTAAATCTCACCAGATGGTGCAAGCATAACTATACTTATTAAACACTAACAATGATAACGTCTCAGCTCCCTAGAACGAGTGTTCTAGATGAAATTCACAATTATATCTAAAGATTTTAATTAAACGTGATAGACTTATTGCATATATAAAGATCTTTCACTTTCATTTAAAACTTTACTTCGGGAAAGTTATAATAATGTTTTTCTGGCAGAGGAGAAAACAGAATTTCAACTGAACGTTATTCAATATAGGTTTACAGGGTTTATTTAATGAGTTTCACAGAAAATTTAAATTAGAATAAGGGATTATCGGCCTATTTCAATATATATAACTTTCTCTTACTGTTTAGAGGAGGAAGTATTGCGATACTTTGAAATTTTTGTGTTTTCACGGCATTTATGTATAAATATATATATATTTATCTTGCTGCTTAAGGTATTGCCAACATTTCAAATTTTTGTAATTCAGTATTTATGGAAACGTACATGTTATGGGAGAGAAAGAAAAAAATATTTTAAGAGAATGGTCTGTGGATGTGTGTGTGTATAACAAAAATCGAAAAATCTCTAAAAGTTCAATCTTACATTCCGTTTAGCTGTCATTTGTAGATCCATAAACCGGATTGACTATTTACAGAATTTTTTTTCGGTTTTCCTCGATTTTCTCGAAATGGCTCCAACGATTTTTATTCAAACTTGTAATATTTAATACATACATAAGGGAGCATCGGCGAAATGAATTTCTCTGAATATATATGTTATATAATATATATTGCAGGCTCCACCACCTATACAGAATAATGGGCAATACAAAAATTTAAATTAAAAAAAATTTTTTTAGAGAAAATTTAATTGAAATTTTTAAGAGAAAGTTGTGCTTCACATCAAATTTATTTTAAGAATTTCAATTGATAACTAACAAAAAAATGTTTAAAAAAAAATGAAAGAAAAGCAATAGCACAAAATGATAAGTTTTTGTTGTATAACGGTAGTATCAGGTGTACAAGGAACCAAACGGATAGCAATGACGATCCTAGTGGCAAGAGGTGGAATACCTGCCTTGGCCTTTGATGTACCTTTCACTCTTTTCTCTTTTGGCCTAAATTGCTAAATTTTACAGACAGGCATCTAAAAAATCTGGTTTCTAAATTGTATTAAATATCATCAGATACCAAAAAAAGTGTATAATTGAAATTCAATTACATTTCTAAAGGAAAAAATAAATGAAATTCGCAACTACTTATTTCATATGTCATAAAAAAACAGCAAATTTCTTATGATATAATCACATTTTACTTAGGTATGTTTTGTAATAGATTCATAGAGAGTTACGAAAATAAAACTAATTACCTTTTTATTTGCATCTATGTCAAATTCTGCTTGCTTGTAAAACTTAAAAGTTTAATCCAACGACGTTGAAACACAAAACATTTACGAAAAAAACAGGGACAATTAACAAAATATATGAGAAATCACTGTTCACTTCTATGAACACTCACATGATTGAAATATTGAGGAGAATCGTGTCTAAATATTAGAGCCACTATCAACAATCTAAAGGCTCAAATAGCGGACTTTCCATGAGAGATAGTGGCTGCTGCAAACTTTCTTAAAAAATCTCTCCTGTTATCGTGTCTGACAACTAAACGGGGAATTAGGTCAAATTATCGATGTTTATACTAATAGCAATGATCGATTGATTAGAATTTTAAACTTCTATTTTTATAAAGCTAGAAAATAAAAATGCTTAGATAATTATGCAATCAAGTAATTGAAATAATTATCTTTATTTCAGCAACTCTTCAGCATGTACATGGATTATTGCAAAGCAATTAATCCATGAATCGATTCTAATTAACCTGAAATTAAAAGAACAACTTTTAGTTTATGATTTAAACCTACCTGGTAGCGGTGTGAAAGCTGACAAAATAAACCTATCCAAACTTGTGGACTGGATTGTTAATTTTTGTTATTATTTTTTTCTACTTTCGCGTAATTTGCGTTTATTTTAGATTATCTCTGCATATGATGAATATTAACTCAAAATGCCAAATTTAAATGTTAGTAATGTTAAAATATGTGAGCTTTCGAATTCAGAATATGTGATTCCTTTTAAAGTTATTTATACACAGGTATTTTTATTACTAATGAAAAAACAAAATCTAGTGTTAATATTATGCGAATAATATGATATTTCTAGGATGGAAAACCTAAATTTTGGGATCTTGTTGAGATTCATCCAAGGTATGATTTATATATGGATGCTCTTTTATTAATTAACAAGCCTTACAATATGTAATTATTGTCATTACAGGTTAGTAACAGAAATAGTAGGTACTTTGTCGTCTGCCGGCATTTTGACTGGAGTGTATTATTTAAACTTTACAAAATAAGTCTTTTCGTGTATATATAGTTGTTAATTAAATTCTGAAATAAATACTTCTTGCATACACCTATCAGATTGCCCTGTTTAAAATATCTATTTTTTTTTTTTTTAATTTGTTCTTATTTTAAATTTTTCTGTATGATTTTAAGTAGGCTATATTGGAAGGAATTGATAACTATTTTGAATTACTTGTAGTTTACATAATAAAAACGACTACTTTTTGTTATTAAAATAGTTTATGAAAATTCCCCTCTAAATTTCATACTTTATTTCATTTGTGGCATCAAATACAATTTTAGATTTTAATAGTATTTCTTGATTCATAAACAATTCTCTCTTAGTGATTATTCCCAACTGTTGTTTTTCTTGCCTTTTCCGTAACATTATATTGCAGCCTTTGAATTATCCATCAACATTCCTAGATATCTATAAGTCTATACACGTTCAGTTTATTCAGTAATTATATAACTTTTCTAGTTTCTCAGGCATTTTCCCGCTGTTATTTCCTACTTTTTAAAGATCATAATTTTTTACTGTTTTGTCCAGACCACCGATTCCGTTGTTTAATTTTTATAGTGGCATTTTTTTTTTAATTTATCCATTTGGCACTGCCATAAATTTCATTTTTCAGCGTCTTATGCAAAGTATTCATTGGATGTGGTGGTTGGTTCCACAGAGCAGGAAAGCATCAGGGATATTTTCCGTGATAGCCTGCTTCTTTTTGTAGTCATCGACCGGTTTCGGGCGTTCGCCCTTCATCAGGATGTTTCGTCAAAACAGTGTTATAACACAGACTTGCATAAAGCAAATTCAGTTTATATACTCTGTAGTGTTATTGACACCAAAAAGAGATCCTAATCTCTACAGTACCAATCCTCCACATCAGTAATCCATGTTTTCTTGACCTGGGCATCATCTAACTTATAACTCTAAACTATTTTTCCTTAAAAATGGAAACCAAAAATGCAATTTTATCGACTTATTTGTTCTGTACACATACTACATAAGATATACTGCATACATAACCTCTTCACTTTTTTATGACTCACTTAGTACAATTATTGATTACTCAATTTTTTTCATTAATATTGCAGTGTATCTGTCATACTATATAATAGGGAGCGAGACTGTTTGGTATGTGTAAAGCAATTTAGACCAGGTAATTAATATTTTGGTCACTTCTGATCAAAGCTAGCAATTTACTAAAAATAACAACTTTTTTTTTTATAGGTGTTTACTTTAATTCAGTACCAAAAGCCGAGCGCGTAAATGAAATTGATACAAATAAGTATCCTTCAAGCTTAGGTATGACAGTTGAATTTTGTTCTGGTATCGTTGACAAAAAAGAAAGTCTCCGAAAAATAGCTGTGGATGAAATAAGGGAAGAAACTGGATATGTAGTTAATGAAGCTAGTTTACGAGAAGTTCAATCATTTCGGTAATTATTATGGTGGTTTGAAATCATTATGGATGTCAGCAAATATGTAACTTTCAGTCATTACTATTATTGTTTTAGCCTTATCAGCTCTAATAATTTTGCATTGCAAACATAATATTGGCCATTGTTTCAGAAGTGCCATAGGCATATCAGGTGACATAACTACAATGTTTTACACAGAAATCACTGATCAGCAAAAGCTATATCCAGGTATATATATATATAAATATATATTTTACTTTCTCTTACTGCTAGTAAGAGGAAGCATTCCGGTCGTACCAGATTTTCAAAATTGCGTTTCCACCGGAAATACAAGTTTTTATCTCCTGAATTCGAAAAATCTTTTAGGAATAGTCTATACATGTGTGTGTGTGTGTGTGTGTGTATTTTAAGAATATCTCAAAAGCAATAAGTCGCAGGAAGCTGAATCTTGGTATTCCGTTTAGGTACCACCATCAGACACAAGATTTCGGGCAAAATCCATCAACCGGAAATCTGGCTTTGTTGATTAGTTTTTACGTAATTTTCTCGAGAGCGGCTTTAACTATATTCTTTGTATTTCGTATGCTATCTACACAAATTAATACCTATTACTTTTCTTTGAAACATTTTCCTTGGAAAATTGATTTTTGAGGGGTTCTGGAGGTTACATTATGCTTTGTTCTAAAGTATCACTTCAGTATAATATATAGCTTTATCACCTACATAAATTAATACACATTGGAAGTTTGATAGAATTCCAAATTTGAAGAAAATCGGTTAGCCGTAAGTATCACTTTATAAAATAGGTTTTTGTGTTTTCGAATTCTTTTAAAAACTATTATAAAAATATAACATAAATATATATGACTATTAAAAATTATATATATATAATAAAAAGCCTAATTATGGAAGATTCTTATAATTTCTTATAAAGCCTAATATTTTCAGGTGGTGGAATAGAGGAAGAATTGATAGAAGTCATAGAATTGACTATGGATGAAGCTAAAGAAATTTTACAACATCCATCACCTGCTGTACCTGTGGAATTTTTGTACGGCCTGAGATGGTTCTTTACAAATATTAGAAAATTAGAGGTTTTATGAAGAATGCCTTGTTCTTTTATTTTTTTTTTATGTGAAAATTAAATATGTAAAAAGCTTTTTACTAATAATTTGTAACGGATCATTTAATATCAGAGACTTATTCCGTGATAGCCTGCTTCTTTTTGTGGTCATCGACCGGTTTCGGGCGTTCGCCCATCTTCAGGATGCGTTTGTCAGACAGTGTGATAACACAGTCTTGCACAGAGCAAATTCAGTTTACACACACTTCTGATCAAAGTGGTCGATGACCACAAAAAGAAGCCAGGCTATTACGCAACAAGTCTCTGACATTAAATGATCCGTCTCTGATACTTTCAAAGTTCTGCGGAACTAACCACCAACAACAATCATTTAATAATGACTAATTATTCAATTATTCAATAAGACTAATATCTGCACATAAGACTAATTATCAAATGGTCTGCCATTGTGGCTGCTGAATGCTTAGAAACATGATCCATGGTGTCATGGTACTAGTTCATTTCCTGTAGGGTGCATGAATTCATCACTAGCTACCCTGTCTGAAAATGTGACATAATGAATAGAAGTTTTGAATGCACATACTCATACTCGTACATAGATCTGTCACTTTTGTATACAACTTTTCCGAGAAAATTTATTTTAGGTGGTTTTGGGATGGCGGGCGATAGAATTCCCTAAGAAATGCAATTACCATGCATTATGAGGTTCTACTAGGTTTAAAAACAAAAATTGTTTACTAGAAGCTGAGAATTGCAATAAAAGCCAGCATGTCACATCAATTTTTTCTCGAAGAAAGGAGAGATAAAATGCTAACTAGTAAAAATAGTTTTATTATAAATAAAAATAGTTTTATGTAATGGCCACATGATTTTGAAATGTATTAATTTCAGATTATCTACTTAAAAAAAAAAAATATTTCACAGATAAAGTTGTGAAAAATTCTAATTAAAAGACCATGATTTTTTTCAGTTGCATTTTCAGGGTCATGGCCAAACTGTCCTGGCCATGATTCTCCTACAAAATGTATTGATACATTATTTGATTCCTTACATAATATCCAACAATTATATGATTGATAATTACATTTTGGTAAAATATGTCAATAAATATTAAATAAACGGTAACTGCAAATATTTTCAAACAAGGATTTTTTTTCATCCCTAATGTTATTTACATATACATACTAAGAATAACATTCTTCATTAACTAAAACAGAGATAAAAAAAAAAGTATATGACATAATTTAGTTAGTGATTAAAAGTGTACATGATGAAGTACTTAAATAAAATTTCTTATAATGCAACGAATGTGAGGACACGCCGAGTAGTGTAGAGTATAGTCTCACAATATGTGTTTTTCTGCTCGTAAAATGTTAAAATGTTTTATTCGAACTATCATATTTTTCCTTAAAAAAAGGTTTTTGTAGGTAAAAAAAAATATATATATTTTTCTAGAAAAACGCTAAATATTTATTGGAATTTGACTAGCTTTGTTCAATAAACCATATAGTCAAACCAAAGTAAAAGTTTTAGCAGCTAATAACAATAAATGTTTCTCTTATTAACAGTAAAAGTACCAGCGGTTTATATAATATTTATATTTTCCTACGATGCCCGCTAGAAAATTAAGCTATTATGTAAACTTAATAAGATAACAGTCAATTTAATATGGAAAACAACACACAAAAGAACTTTGAGATAAAAATTATACATTTTCTATTTTATTTTTACAGGAACGAAAAAACAAATTAATAGTTTTTGATTTAGAGATGTATGATAGATATTTTACTTTTGTTCCTTGCATATTTTACATATTTTAGTACTTAATATATTTTGCACTTCATATAGGTTTTGATGGTTTTATATCTCTGCTGTATCTTCTTCTGAGCATTATATCATTTGTTCACACTTTCTCTTGCCTGATTGTTTTTTTGACTTCGTTGTTGTTACATGTTAGAGTTGTCTTCTGACTTCGCCACTACTTTTACTTGCTTTTGCCATAAGCATTCATTTTGTTGCTTCTAATAATCTAAGAATTTCATTATCAGATGAATAAGTCGCTTTTTTATCTGAAAGAAGCGGCTCCTTGAGATCATGTTATAATTTCTCGCATCGGTGCCGGAAAACCGTATACTATAGTTTTCATTTGTGCTATCCAGACTTTAGTTCTGTTCAGAACTGAGATTGAAATCGGATAATTTCATAATAGGTCATTAATTTGTTGACCGATCAAATGACCATGTAGATAAGACAATGTTTCTTGTAGAAAAATGAAACAATAGAAGCATTGATTAAATGAATAACATAAGAATTGTCATAAAGTCAAATGGACGAAAGAAACAAAAATTCATGCAGAATAATGAATCGAATTTTTAAACTGGCCAATCATCAAATGATGCGGTACGTTTAGTATTAAATAATAGGTTCATTAAGTTTGTTCTCATACTTATTTGAAAATACTTTTTTTTTTATATATAGGATTTTTATATTGCTTTTAACATAGCATATATTATCTCTTTTAATACTTAAATCTTGAATATACATATTTTTTATAAATATTTATTCATAAAAATATTTGTAAAACATACAAATATAACATCGAAAATAATATTGACTTACATGTAACATTCTCTTACATAAAATGATCAAGTTTAATCTTTAAAATTTGGATTATCTACCTTCCATCCAGTGGCTGTTGGACCGAACTTGTACACCAGGCGCCTACCATAAACGGGTAGCAGTACTTTACTCTTATAGTAGTACCTGTAATTTAAAAAAAATTATTAAAATACACAATTAACATGCGTAGAGAGCAGAAGTTACATGTTTGCGGCAAGAACTAAATTTTGGTTTTTCAATTTTTGTAATTTTTTTTTTCCTACGACATGACTTCACCTATTCAGGCATTTAACGTCCAGCGCCCCAATATAAAATTTTAGGTTGCGCTGGCGAACCGATGTTGTTCGTTGATTTGGATATCTAGAGAAACAATCTCGGACGCGAACAACTTCACCCCCCACTTTTGTAATGTAAAGGTTTCTTATGTAACATAAACAATAAATTTTGCAGCTTTAAATTATTCAAACTGGAAAATTGCAGAATATTTACTAAGAACGATAAAAATTTGACTTTTTTTGAGAAGTATGGCGATCGTGTCAGATTTTCAAAATTCAATTTTTATAAGTTATGTATGTCATACAGGTTTGAGAGCCCCCCCCCCTTCAGGCCAATAAAAATCTGGTGTAAAAAAGTCACAGACTTTCTCTTATTCACTTCTCAGTTAAGTATATAAATATAACGCTTTTTTTTAGGCAACCTTAATATTCAAATTAGAGGAACAGATACTAAATATCCGCGGTTTCGAAATGGCGTCCTACTAATGGCTGCCTTTAATATTATAATAAGGGACCGTCAATTATACTGAAATAAAATTATTATGAAATCTATGCTTTTATCCGTCGTTGATTAACCAGTGTCGTTTGTGATATAAACATGAAGCCATCTCTCTACACGAACTGATTATAAACCTTAACCTGACGGTGGATGAAAATCCTAAACCGGTCAGAACCAAAACATTGAAGCAGGCTACAACGAATAAAATCATAGATGTTATCCACCATTGCGGACCCAACCACATATTATTGTGAAATATGTGAACCCCAACATCGCAGCTATCTCATAACTCCTATAAAAATAAATTTTCCCGAAAAATGTTTCAATTCACATATTTAGTCTTTAAATTATTTTGTTCACACATCTACACATTCGCTAAAAACATTTTTTCTTGCTCTGGAAACCTCTTACATATTTCCTGTGAAAACTAGTTCGGAAAGAAACGTTCGCAATACTTTCTCATACAGCAGTAATTTAGAAGGAGAAAGTAAAAATTATATTAAAGTGAATAAAGTCTAAACGGAAATTTCGTTGAGCGTCACATCTCAGAATTCACTTTGACGAAATGTGCTACTTATTCTTATTTGTTTATATACTTAAAGAAAGAGTATCTAAATAATAATTACCTCATGGCGCGAGAAAGCTTTTCGTAATTCATATCCGGGTTGTCTTTCTTGGTACCCCACAGCTTGGCTACTTTGTCAGAGTGGACAAATCTGAACATCCCTTCTTCATAGTTATCCCAAACTATAAGACTAGGACAGTATTCTCTGTTCTTCAGGAGATCTCTTAGAAATTCCCATAAGCGCCCAAGTTTTTCTAGAACAATAGTTTCTAGCTGAAAACAACTGTAATAATTCTAATATAAATTTCTATATAGTCATGTAAAACAAGAAATACAGTATTATTAAAAGAATCAATTTTGTATCAAATCATCAAAACCATTGACTTTTTTTTGTTTTGTTTAAGGGTAATGGTGCACTGCAACCGTAAGAATTCAATTGTTTACCAACTACTGGTGCCAGGGGAAGACCTTTCAACCTACAGCATCCCTTTTCCATCTTAATTTCTCTAAGAAATCATAAGATGGGGAGGTCTAGGGAGGATATATCTTCTTCCAACACCTACTAGGTATCAAGGCTTCTAAACCTTTATGAAAGCAGTCCGGTAGGAGATATGTAGGAGTCTCCTTCATCTACTTTTAGAATCTGCAGCTGCTATCGCGTTCTCGACCCAGCTTCTTCAAGCGTTTTCTGAGCCTAAAATGCCCTCTGATGAAACCCTTAGCATGCGAAGCTGGTAATAACTACCTAGAAAGTCTAGGCTACCTCAGACCTGGAGAGAAACCATAGATTTATCTTGAGTGATTCATAACATGAAAACATACAGACTTCTGAATGGTTTCAGTTTACCTTTCTCTATCAACTAGTGAAGATAAAAAGATTCACCTCTGGGTTGCAGTCACTTATCATATGAATAATCACTATTCACATGAAGTTGTTTCACTTTGTAATGTGTTCGAGAAAATGTTTATCAAAGGAGTGCTTTGATATCATTGGCTGTAAAATTTATTTCTGCACAATATTTACGCAGTATATTTTTTGAAAAGCTTTAAACAAGTTTTGAAAAAGTTAAATCATAGTTCTAAGGTCGGAAAGTCAGAACCTACAGACTCGGACTCACCCTTTTGATCTAAGTTCTCAAATATTTCTGTTATTAAACATAATAGTAGAAGGAGTAGGAGGGAGGGTTCCAGGAAAGGCGACAACCATTGCATTATCAATATCTCATTGAACATTGACAGCAGAAAAATGAATAGAACAAAAGAAGTGTCAACTGCACCTGTCCTACAATGATGCTAGTCAGCAATCGAGATCCCTGCATAAAATTAAAAAAATAGCTACAGTGTTGCTTACTACAAACTGCTGTAGATAAACGCATTCGCTTCATTATGGTATCATCGACCATTGTCGATGATCCCAAAATGAAGCATGCAACTATAGTACATGAAAAAAAAAATCACAAATACTATGTGTTGGGGACCAACGTTTATTGATTAATTGAGGCTCGTTTAAGGAATATGTATTTTTTTGTAAATTTCTAAATTATATTCTTTCTGTATTTTTGTGTATACTATGTAAAAATATCTGTATATTTGTAAAAATAAATAAATAAATTTAGTAGCAAGCCATAAGTTCTTTTTAGAACTTCGGTTATTGGCCACTGGAGGTGCTGTGAGCTAGGGGGGCGTCTGTGGGTGCGAACCGAGCGGGCCAATGAGAAGGCGAGATTTGCACTGCACAGCCGTCGCCCGGCTATAAAAGAAGGGCCGCTTGGCTGTTTAGATTCATTCAGTTTACTAATCAGCTACAAGGAACAGCTCTAGCAAGCCAGTGGGACAATAGCCAACAAAAAAAGAAAAAAGAACAAAACATTGAATAGCAAGCAAAAGTCGCACAGGGCAGCAGGTTGAGAGATAGCACTGTTATCTTGTTGCCGCGTCTCTGATACGCGGAAGGCGGTAACAAATTGGTGACCCCGACGTGATTAGCTAGCGTATCATGGCCGAGCCAACAGTGAAGACGGAGCACGAGCCGGACCTGCAGGGCGGTACGGCCTCAACAGGGCTTCAAGAAGAACATATTGAAGGTATTGCCTTACTGAAGCTTCCAGCTTTTTGGGAAGAAGATCCATTCTTATGGTTCGCACAAGTCGAAGCTATATTCAACTGCCACAAAGTGCGAGGCCAGGTTAGGCGTTTCCAAGCCATCATAAGTCAGCTGCCTTTTCAAATTCTGATTCAGGTGGCAGGCCTAGTGCACGAACCAGGGGCAGAACCGTATACACAACTTAAACACCAGCTCATTACTATCTACAGTCAAAGCCAAGAAAAACGGATCCTTCGTTTACTAGAAGAGACCCAGTTGGGCGACTTGAAGCCTTCACAGCTGCTGCGACAGTTACAAATGCAGGCTCCTAGCACTGTTACTGAAAGTGTGATCAGAACAGTGTGGTTACGGGCTCTGCCTCAACGCATCCGCGGCATTTTAGCCGCCATCGAATCGGAGTGCTTGGAAAAACTTGCAAGTGTTGCTGACAAAGTTATGGAGGTCGATGCTAGCGGCGTCTCATCTGTTCAGGCTGTTTCTAAGCCACCAGATGATCGGCTAGACAAACTGGAGCAGAAGATAGACGAAATCCAGCAGCAAGTAGCCAGGTTACACACAGCCCTCAGCAGGCGCAGCCACAGCCGTGGCCGTAGCAACACTAGGAAGCCCTCTACATCTGGCTATTGTTTTTACCACGACAAGTTCAAGGAGAAGGCAACTAAGTGCCAACAACCCTGCAACTGGCAGGACCCAAACTAGAACCGGCAGCGGAAGAGGCGGGCTCCACTGCCGACCACATATACCGCCGACTCTTTGTCACCGAGTGCAAGACAGGGGAAAGATATCTGGTGGACACAGGCGCTTCTATTTCGATTGCTCCCAATCGCAACAAGCTGAGACAGAAGAACGTCAACTTCAACCTATATGCTGCTAACGGCACTCCTATTGCAACTTACGGCGAAGAACGGAGGTCACTAGACTTTGGGCTGAGAAGATCCTTTGTATGGACATTTGTCCTGGCCGATGTGGCCCAACCTTTACTGGGTGCAGACTTCCTTGCCCATTGCAACCTACTAGTGGACCTGGCGCGCCGACGGTTGATAGACAAGATTACTGGCTTAACAACCATTGGCTCCATTGGAGTGGTCAAGGAACCGGCCTTATCAACGATACCCGAAGACATGCCTTTTAGGGAGTTGCTACAGACTTTTCCAACGATAACCAGGAGTTCATCTGCTAAGAAGGAGCCTAAACCGACTGGAGTGTTTCATCACATAGTGACTACCGGACCACCTGTTAGTAGCAGGGCTCGCAGACTACCACCAGACAGGTACCAGGCTGTACGTGAAGAATTTCGCCAGATGATGGCCGACGGAATTTGCCGTCCTTCCAGCAGCCCGTGGTCCAGTCCTCTACATGTGGTCATGAAGAAGGATGGGTCGATACGGCCTTGCGGAGACTACCGCCAGCTCAACAGCAGGACAGTTCCAGATCGCTACAGTGTACCTAATCTCCACGATTTTACGAACCAGCTACATGGGACCAAGATATATTCCACGCTTGATATTAATAAGGCTTACTATCACATACCTGTGGCTGAAGAGGACATACAGAAGACTGCAATAATAACGCCTTTCGGCCTCTTTGAATTTGTCAGGATGACGTTCGGCTTGAGAAATGCGGCCCAGACTTTTCAACGCTACATGGACCAGATCTTCAGGGATTTACCTTTCGTATTCGTCTACGTCGACGACATCCTTGTGGCATCAGCGGACGAGCAAGAGCACGAGACTCACCTGAAGCTAGTGTTCGAGCATCTCAGCACACATGGCCTCACGCTCAACACAAACAAGTGTGTCTTGGCCAAGCCGACGGTGAATTTCCTTGGATATGAAGTATCAGCACAGGGAATAACTCCTTTACCGGACAAAGTCAAAGCCATCATGGAGTTGCAGAAGCCTACAACTATCCACGAGTTGAGGAAATTTCTTGGAATGGTGAATTTCTACCGGCGCTCCATTCCCAACGCTGCCACTATACAGCGAGGACTCAATAGCTTCCTCCATAACAGTAAACGCAAGGACAAGACTGTCGTCCCATGGACTGAAGAAACGGAGGTTGCGTTTGAAGCGACCAAGCTGGCACTGGCTAATGCGGCTCGGTTAGCTCACCCTTCACGGAGCTCCCCGCTATTTCTAGCTTGCGACGCAAGCAGCATCGGAATTGGAGCTGTACTACAACAACTGGAAGGAGAAGAATTACAACCACTTGGCTTCTTTTCAAGAGCTCTCAGCAAAGCCCAGCTCAACTATAGCACATACGACAGAGAGTTGCTGGCAATTTACGAGGCAGTGCGATTTTTTCGACCTATTATAGAAGGAAGGAATTTCGCCATCATCACAGACCATAAGCCGCTGACTCACGCTATGCTGCAGAGTAACAAGACCGCTTGTCCAAGGAGGCTTAGACAGTTGAACTTCATATCGCAATTTACCACCAACATCATGTATAGGAAGGGCGAAGACAACACGGTCGCCGATACTCTGTCGAGAATCGGAGAAGTAACGCTGACTGATGACTTCAAGATGTTGGCTGAAGCACAAGCACTAGACAGCGAAATTCAAACACTCGAGCAACGAGAGGCTCTACGACTCCAACAGCTGGCAGTCCCAGGAACCGCATATTCACTGTATTGTGAAACTTCGACCGGACAGCCAAGACCATACTTACCAGCTGCCTTTAGGAGGCCTGCTTACGAAAGAATTCACAACCTCAGCCACCCTGGCAGGAGAACCACGAAACGTCTGGTCGCCGCAAGATTCTTTTGGCCTTCCATGCGAAAGGATGTGGGAAGCTGGGCAAAGTGCTGTTTGGCATGCCAGCAAGCGAAGATAGGCAGGCATACAAAAACGCCGTTCGGGGTGTACCCACCTGCAGTCAAATTTGAGCACGTTCACCTGGATCTTGTAGGTCCTCTGCCACTCTGCGATGGGATGGAGTACTGCCTAACAATGATCGACAGAGCTACAGCATGGCCCGAGGCGATACCGCTGAGAAACATCACAGCAGCAACCGTGGCCGGGGCCTTCTATCACCATTGGGTAGCAAGATATGGCACTCCAGTGCGAGTAACAACGGACCAAGGACGACAGTTCGAATCGGACCTCTTTGGCCATCTCATCAAGCTCCTGGGAATTGCCAGAATAAGGACGACAGCCTATCACCCGCAGAGCAACGGCCAAGTCGAGCGGTGGCATCGGTCACTGAAGAACGCACTAAGAGCTCACTTGGAAGAATCCAACAGGTGGAGTAAGTTGCTACCGACAGTACTTCTGGGCCTTCGGGCGACTCTCAGGAAAGAGACAGGTTTGAGCGCAGCAGAAGCAGTCTTTGGGCAGCCCTTGCGCTTGCCCGGCGAGATTTTTATGCCCTCTAAAACCTTCGATACAACAGACGCCAGCTTACAGGCACTACGGCAGGAGTTAGCCCGACTCACTTCACCAACTGCCCAGAAGAAAACCTTCGTGAGTCAGGACTTGGGAAAGTGCACGCATGTGTTCATTAGAGGAGAAGGGAATAAGAAATCTCTCGCTCCGCCCTATTCCGGACCTCATGCAGTACTGGAGCGTGATAGCAAGACGGCCAAGTTACAGCTGCCACATAGGACCATAAGAGTGTCACTGGATCTACTCAAGCCAGCGTACTTGCTGAGTGAGGAAGATCAGCAGCCACCAAATATACCAAACACCCATGAGCAACAACCAACCGGGACCAGTAGCCGAAGGAACATCCGCCCGCCGGTAAGGTTTCGAACATAACCCTCAATTAGTGGGGAGGTATGTTGGGGACCAACGTTTATTGATTAATTGAGGCTCGTTTAAGGAATATGTATTTTTTTGTAAATTTTCTAAATTATATTCTTTCTGTATTTTTGTGTATACTGTATGTAAAAATATCTGTATATTTGTAAAAATAAATAAATAAATTTAGTAGCAAGCCATAAGTTCTTTTTAGAACTTCGGTTATTGGCCACTGGAGGTGCTGTGAGCTAGGGGAGGCGTCTGTGGGTGCGAACCGAGCGGGCCAATGAGAAGGCGAGATTTGCACTGCACAGCCGTCGCCCGGCTATAAAAGAAGGGCCGCTTGGCTGTTTAGATTCATTCAGTTTACTAATCAGCTACAAGGAACAGCTCTAGCAAGCCAGTGGGACAATAGCCAACAAAAAAAGAAAAAAGAACAAAACATTGAATAGCAAGCAAAAGTCGCACAGGGCAGCAGGTTGAGAGATAGCACTGTTATCTTGTTGCCGCGTCTCTGATACGCGGAAGGCGGTAACACTATGTTTTAACAAACTACAGACAATTCTGTTTATTAAAAAGAAAACAACGTGGTAAGTCAACATGGATATTTTTAGCGTATGGAAAAAAGTTTAAGTGACGGATCTACCTTCACTAATGGCTTTTAGTGAAAACTGTTAAAAAAACTTACGTAACACGCCAGTACAGTAGCAAATTGTTTTTTTATCTACTACCGAATAAAATATCTATATATAAATTGTAGTTTGGTCAAAAAATGAAATAGCTTTTAAAAATTTTTTTTAACACCTTATCTTCTTAGTAGCGAATGTGATAATAGTTGCTAATGTTTCGACAAATATTTAGCCGTTTTCAAGATATATTAAAATAGTTTGTTAATGTGCATAACAAAGATCATTTTTATCGCAACGTTTTTTCTGAGAACTATGTTTAATAATTGTATATTCCTCACGTGATTACCAACTAAGAAATGAAGCATGAAACACCAATTATTGTAACTTTCTCTACAATTTTATAATTTAAAAGAGAATCAAACATTGTAAAGATATGTTTGCGAGATCAACTAATCTATTTTTTGCATCAGCTCTGTAAATTTTCACTTTTAGGTCTTCTTACTTCATTTTTTCGAGTTAAATAAAAAATAAATACATACGTAGTAAAACTTCAAAGTAGTAGTTTTAGCTTGTTTATATCCACAGTATTATTGATAAATTTGTATCATAATATCTCGTTTCAGTCAGCGAATTTTGAAAAGACCAATGCCATTTTTTATGAAATAAAACCTGGTTTGAGAAACAGAAGAAATACTTTCTAGCCATTTCATGATGGGAAGTTAGTTTCGGTCTATGGTAAGGGCAGAGCGATAATTATTTTCGTTACTGAGTTCTGGCTTTGAGAAAAATACCAGAACTGAGAAAAATACCATACTCTGGAACTGAGTATGCGACATACTGTGTTAGAGAATACAATCTTTAGATACACCCACTTGTGGAATGGGTGATGGTAGAAAAGAATGTAGTACCTTCATAAACCTAGAAAATTTTGTTTGAGAGATAAGAGTTTTGGATTAAAGAAGAGTTCTGAGAAAGGATTCTCTTAGGCATGTAATAACTGACCGACTTGAATAACTTATTCAATCGTAAGAGGCACCTTACATTATTGATAATGTAACAACAAACTGTGCCTAAGCCAGTCATGAGCTTGTCAAGTATCTTACCAGACATCTGAGCTCCACTATTTATTTTCTGTATGTGCTGGCTAAACATAAAGTGTTTTCCTACTCCAATAAAGAAGAAATGAATAGTAGCAATGCACCTAAGCAAAAGTACCTGGCTTTTTCTTTCTTTTTGATCCCTTTGGTCGCCCTGGACCTTTTTTTTTTGGTGGAGATGGAGGAGATAGTGTTGGCACTGGTGCAGTTTCTGAGGAGTCCATACTTTTACCACCTGTGTTAAATATTCCATGATTATATGTCTCATGTTTTTAATATAATAACAGTGTATGTAAATAAAAATTAATTTACCAAGGCCAGGAGACATAGGAGGCTGTCCGTAGTTGGGTTCATCTCTTATTGAATCTAGATTTGTCATGATTGTATTATGGACCTTTTCATCCAAGGATTCTTCAGATCCATATTTTATACACCTTCCGCCATTTACTAAAACAATGAAATGATTAATTAGTAATCAATCAAAACATAAAATTCAAAATTATAAGTTTCCATTTAAAGAAAATTTTATATGTAACAATCACATTACTTTTTATTACTGAAAGCTTACAATTCGAATGGATAATTTTCAATGACTAAACGTTAGATGCCCTTAATATTTATATGGCGTTAATCGTTCAATAAAATGAGAAACTCTTTTCAGAGAACATATACTCTTTTACTTTCCTAGAAACCCCTAAAATAACTTTTCTAAAAAATGAATCAAATAAAAGTATAGCCGAACATTTTAGATTAGTATACCATGCTCTAAGTCCAGCAATTAGAATATGCAAAGTTCACGTCCAAGAAATCGTAAGAGGCACCTGAATGTGGTTCGAGTACCTAGCCTATTCTTTCCTACTCCATTGGACTCCTCAGGGTTCTTCATTGAATTCCTAGGATCATCGGCCGCAAGTTGTGAATATCCCAACCTTCTTCCATTAAGGTTCTTTTAAAGCTTTCACTTAATTTGATGTTGAAAATAGATTTACAAATAAAATATGAAAGAATTAATGACAAAAAAAAACCTTACATTGCTGATAACGTGAGGAAGCAATTTCATGCAACTTTTGATACAAGATCGGTCCATATCTGCTATCAATATCTGAGAATGCTGTACTGGAGAATGACAGAAGTTGTGCACCATCATATAAGGCAAATTTTTCACCAGCCATTTCAGTACAACAAACATTTAGGGATCTTGCTTCACTATTCACCCACTGAACTATATCTTGAGGAGTCCATTCCTTTATCAGTTTGGTTTGCCATTCATCAATATCTGCAACATGATTAACAAAACTGAAATATGGCATGAAAACTTTATATGACTGTCTCTTACAGCTATCATTTCTGATTAACAAACTTTCTTAAAAATCAATATTTTTAATAAATGTTTAGTTTTCGTAACCCCTACCAGCTAGTAAAAACATACTTGAATGATAAAGCATCATAGAGTGAAGGTAACTCTCAGTTCCCCTAGAAGAATACCCCTAATATCAATTTCTCCGAAAAAATAGTTTCAAGTAATATGTTTTTATGTAACCAAGCAAAATATCTTTGGAGTCGTTTCCGAGAAGGTCACGAAAAACATATACCTAAGGCGGTCACAATTCCGATTAACCGATGTCTTTCAAAATTTGGTATTTTCACTTTTCTTACTGCTATAAATTTTCGAAATGGTAATTTCTGCAAAAATACTTGCTTTGAGGCCCCTGAGCAGGGAAAAAATTATTTTAGCAAATGATCTAGAAGCTTAAATTTGATATTCTAATTAGGTATCACCATAGCATCTAACTCGAAGGTTTCGGTAAAAATCCATTAACCGGAAATGTGTTTTTACTGAACGGTATTTCTCAATTTTCCGTTGTTTTTTTTTTCGAAAATGACTATAATTCACTTGCCTCAACGTAAATAATGAGGTGGTGAGGGTACACGTACCTACCTAAGACAGGAATATACTTCAAGCGCTTATATTGTATTCCAGAAGTGAAGTCCATATCATTGAACAAACCCTAATTACATTGAAAATCTAATATTAGAGACCGCCAGAAATAAATGTTGCCATAAAAATGTTTCAAATAAAACTGGTACGTTGACA
This sequence comes from Triatoma infestans, assembly GCA_011037195.1. Classification (NCBI taxonomy): domain Eukaryota; kingdom Metazoa; phylum Arthropoda; class Insecta; order Hemiptera; family Reduviidae; genus Triatoma; species Triatoma infestans. The sequence goes on along the minus strand of JAAEAF010000099.1, from coordinate 155,448 downwards.
GTGTGCAGTTAGCATTGCAAATTAAGAGGAAAGTTAAAACGTTGCTGCTCCCCCAGAACACCAAAATAGAAAATTTTCTGGAAAATGTTTCAGATGAAAGTGATAAGCTTTATAGTATGTAGATACTAGAGGAAGTTTAGCGAAAATCGCAGAAAACGAGTGAAGAAACCATAAAGTTGCACTTAAATTGATTGATTTTTATCAAATCATTACTATCAGATGCGGTTGAGTATTAAGTTTGACCGTCTTGCGATTTTTCGTTTTGAAATTATTTTATTCACATGCACACATTCATATTTTTATCTTAATCAGGGATCTCAACGCATGCAAAACATATATTTCCGGTGAAAACTAAATTTCGAAAATTTGACACCATCGCCATACTTCTTCCTACAGCTCCAATATAGCCGCATTTTCGGTTGACTCATTTTGTCAGAAACGTCGCACATCAATCCCCAAGCTCAAAGGTTTCGGTCAAAGTTCGTCAACCGGAAGTACACTTTATTAAATGATGTCTTTTTTATTTTAGTTTACTTTGCAATGTACAATAGGCAGGTTCTTATTTATGTCTTTATACCAATTCAAAAAAATTCGTTCAAATATAAATAGTAATTTCAAACATAAATTCAGAAAGAGAAAGAAAAAACATAAAAGATTGACTTTAGATTATAAAAACTAATTTTTATGCATATAAGAAAAGTAAAATGCTTTCATAGGTACGAAAAAGTAATATGGTGAAGTACAAAATAAAAATCACTGACTACATTATGTAATATAGTTCATGAGAACTAATGATTCTCAGCACTCTAACACTTCTGTTAACTTGATTACGTTAACAATTAAAAAATAAATATAATTGTGTTGCGTTACATTCGTTGGATTTAGAATAATTGCCATATCAGGCGGATAACTTATTAAATATATTTTTTTTTAATTTAAATAGAATGGACATTCAATGAAAATATGTGACAAATCATTAACCACACTACCACACAATGAGCAACCATCATCTGTACTCCGTATGTGTGTAGTTTTCTTATAGTAAATTCTTATTTGTTTAGATGGCGAAACTCTTAGCTGGCTAACAATTCTTATATCTAATATTTTATAATACATTTTGTTCACTTAGCTTGCCCTCTATCACCAACTCAAAGTGCGTTATTGTGAATCACATTGAAATTTTTTAAATTCTTATATGGAATATAAGGTGGTGAAGTGAACTAAGTCTCAGAGATATTTTCCGTGATAGCTGCTTCTTCTTGTGGTCATCGACCGATTTCGAGCGTTCGCCCCTCATCAGGATGCTTTTTGTCAAACAGTGTGATAACATAGATTTGCACAGAGCAAATTTAGTTGATACACTCAGTGTATTGCGGTCGATGACCATAAAAAGAAGCAGGCTATCACGGAAAATATCTCTAATGCTTTCCAGCTCTGCGGAACCAACCACAACAACTATGAACCAAATCTCATTAATATTAATAACACCACAAGTTGATATTTGCTGAAATTCATTATTATCTAGAAGAGCAAAATTAGAAAAACTGTTTATATTCCAAAACATTACCTTATAGCGTGTTTATAATTATTATTATCTATTCTTCGCTTTTTTGAGTTAACAAACGATGAAGAGAGCCAAGTTGATCAGGTGCCCTGAGTTTTCTCTTTCTAGGTTTGGTTGAGGGGCGTTGCCTTACAGATGTGCCAGATACCAATCCGCTGAGATCACTGTAATCTTCTTAAGAGGACTCCTCACTACCTGGTTGTACGCCCTCAACGGCACGAAATTTATTTAGATCTTGCAAAGACCTAACTGTTAACTGGTAAATTTGAATTTTTTATCGCAAATATCCATCCACTTCTTGTCCAAACAAAGTCGAACCATTAGTTTTAATTGTCTGGTCTCTTTAAGCAACTTTAGTTGAGATGGCGCTAAATATTCATTGACATAGACAGGTAATTTATTAAAAGAGGTATCCAGATCTGTGGTGAAGAGTTCTTTCTTTATTTTCTTTAATTGCAGAAAATGCATCTTATCCAAATTTCTGAGAAATCTGACCACTATAAGGGGGGGTAGTCGATTGTACGGCTCTCCCACTCAGCCGATAGATAGTATCAATTAAAGTGTTTTTTACAGGAAAATAATAATAGCTTCGCAGACTTTATTAAACACTGACGACAAGTTATCATCATCAAGTTTAGGTATATTGTGAATTTTCAAAGTATTACGAAAACTTGCTGAATGTGGTATCTATCTCGCATTTCAGGGATTCAATGGTCATTTTTAACTTTTTTTTTTCTTTTTTTAATAGTTTGGTATCATTGCTGATTTTTGAGAAATTGTCCTTCGTATAAGTAACAGCGGCTGTAATCGAATTTATCGCCTCTTTATTTTCAGTACGAATGGACATAATATCGGTTTTTAAATCTTTAGAAATAGCTTCGAACTTACTGAGAACGGCAGATAAAAGGTCCACATTGGCCGCTGTGCTGGCTGCGGTAGAAGTAGTAAGTGAACTCAAATTAGTGGTAAAGTCACCTCTCCCCCTCATATCAACCCCAATATCGCTAATCCCTACTTGGCTGCTCTGCTGCATTTGTTTATCACATGAATTCATTATTTTAGATAATATTTGTTGTGGTGGTTGGTTCCGCAGAGCTGGAAAGCATCAGAGACATTTTCCGTGGTAGCCTGCTTCATTTGTGGTCATCGACCGGTTTCGGGCGTTCGCCCATCTTCAGGATGCGTTCTTCAGACAGTGTGCCAACACAGACTTGCACAGAGCAAATTCAGTTTACACGAGTGCAAGTCTGTGTTATCACACAGTCTGAAAAAACGCATTCTGAAGATGGGCGAACGCCCGAAACCGGTCGATGCCCAAAAAATGAAGCTGGCTATCACGGAAAATGTCTCTGATTAGATAATATTATTTGGCGAAATAAAATTAATTCGTAAGTAAGCTGTAAGTGAAAATTATAGACACTGCGAAAATTTGTAGGTTACTTGATAAACCTTAACTTAAAAAAAAAAACGCGGTTAATGAACTATAGCAAATGTAAAAATACTGATAACAAAAAAAAAATAAACTTATAAACTTAGAGCGAACAAGTACTTGATGAAATGATTTCTTTTTGTTGCAATCATCTCGAAAATGACTGCGCCCAAAAAATTTCCGGAAAAATTTCTTCTCCGGAAATAGGAGAATGATATGTGGGTGTTTCATACAGATTTTTTAGTACGCAGAGAACTTTAAAGTTTGACATGATTATAGCAAAAATAGAAGCTAATAAAACTGCAGATAAATAAATATTTAATTTATGTATTACAAACCTTGTGTATAACTGTCTCTTTGATCGGAGATTATTGCGTTACCTGGTGATGAGGCCAACAGAGGCTCACCTATGTATTCGGAATCTTCCAGGCTGAAGGTAACTGCTGTGGCAATGTTAGGTCTGTATGTGGCATCCTCACAACTCTGTCAAATTTATGTATTTATATTATATATATATATTTATATATTCAAAATAATAATAATTCAGTGCCGAGAGAAAGAAATTAATATGTGCATAAATTTCTAAATTCTCAAGTAGATCCACAAGCTGGGTTAGTTTGGTTTTACGTCCAGTACAGTTTGCAAGTGGTTAAAGTTTTCTAGCGAACCAATTTTGGGATAGCCTGCAAATAGCGTCAGTACAATGTTACACTATCCAAAAACTGATGTGAAAACTTGCCATTTTACTCATACTCATGTAATATAACAATAATTGGCAAATTTTGTTCAAACTTAGAATTTTTCTCAACGTTTAGTTGCCCAACAAATGTTTAGATAACATAAGGCTTTGGTTTTGATTATTCGTACCACATCATGTTGCGTTTTAGATAAGACGTTGTTTGGACCGTCTAGTATTATATCTGATAATTAAGGAACGGATTTTTATGTATTTAAAAATGCCAAATATTTAATTAAAATATGCATTCATTTTCGTCAATTATGTGGAAAATATGTGATTTTCTGAAAATATTTTCTGGAATATTTAAGTAAAATGGACTTTTTTTTTATGAAAATGGAATTTTTTTTGAGGGGGGGCAAGTTATAATTATTTATACAAGAAAAGAACATTTTTGCAATTTATAATAATTTATTAGGAACAAAATAATTTGTTTTTACAAGTTATAATGATTTATACAACAAAGAACATTTTTACTATTTATAAAAAGATGTGTTAAATTTTCAATTTTGAAAACTTCACTCTTCGAAATTGTTTGCAACCACATGAAATTTCAAATGTTGGAACGTAAAGTGACGACGATCTGGGCGTAAGATGGACTTGTAACGACTAAAAGATCGTTCAACATCTACAGATGTTATAGGTGCCTTGCTGAAAGAAGTTATCTCGTTGGTTGTAAAGGGTACACGATGTTCTGAGGTGACTTCTGTTCCACTGATAATATCAGAAATCTGGCAGATGGTCTCCCACCCTTTGTTCTTGCTCAGTACTTCTACCAGTTTTGATCTGATCAGATCTCCCTTACTCCCAGGTATTCCTTCCACCTTTTCGATGACTTTTTTAACGTTGGACACGTTTTCTGTCAGTCGAACATTTTGGGACTCAAGTTGGGTAATGGCTTGTGCAAGAAATACGCAATTGTCAGAAATGAATGCAAGGTCGTTCCTTAAATTAGGTTTCTCGAATAAAGACTTGGCTGTATTTATCGCTACTGCTTCGTCTTCGAGATGTGAAAGGACATTCTTGATTTTATTGTAGTTTTCATAGTAATACTGAGCTGCTTCCAGCCAAGTACCCCATCTTGTCAATATTGGTTCTGGTGGAAGGCACAAGTCTGGATAGAGATCTTTTAGCATTTTAATGCGACTTGGTGCTTTTAAGAACACTTTTTTAACCGAGGAGATTAAGGAATCTACGTCACTGAACAAAGATCGGACAGTTTCTGCTACTCGATGCAAGGCATGAGCAATACACGTCACATGAATTATCTTAGGATAAAATACCTGAATAGATTGCCCAGCCTTGACCATGTTGGGGGCAGCATCAGAGAGAAACAAAAGAACTTTTTCGTTCAAAACTCCACTGGGCCATAGGATATGCATTGAGGCATCGAAGAATCGTGAAATGGTGGAATGATTGCATTTTTCGAGAACCTCACAGTTCAAAAGGAATGGCTTTGAATCCACATCAGCATCACTGTCAAGTTTTCCAATAACTGCATTGGCAATATACCTGCCCTCAACGTCAGTGGTTTCATCAATTGACACCCAAATCGGTCCATCTTTGATATGTTCTCGAATTTTGGTTAGTGTATCTTTATAGATATCTTCCAGGTAGTTTTTCCGCAGAGTGCTCTCGTCAGGCATTTTTTTCCCAATATAGGTCTCTAAGAATCCTTTGAAATGAGGATTTTTAAGTTTGTGGAAAGGGATATCTGCTCTAACCAAAGCCCGACACAGATCTGTACTCAGAGTAGACTTACTTGATGATGGAGATGTAAGGAAGGCTTGATAGGACGTCCTCTCTTTCTTTCTGTTTTTATTCTCTATGTGCGATCCGGTGGCAATATGTTGGGTGACTTGGGAACGTTGAGAGCAAGAAACGCGCTTGTCACAAGCTGTGCAGTACAAAATGTCTCCATCACTTCGAAAAAGTTCTGCTGGAAACTCGCGAAGATATTTAGCAACCAGTTGTCTGTTTGAGGCCGATGTTCGTGGCATTTCACCCAAAAAAGAATACACTAAGTGACCGAACGAAATGAATTGGACACTTCAACGAACGAGCTGAAAGAACAGACAACGTCAGACAACTTCAAAGAACTAACAAGTGCCCGTCACTGTTTAGCAGCATTCTGTGTAAATTACAATAACCATTGTACCCACTGTGATTCACAGCCCTACAGTCTGTGGTTCACAGTTCCTGTCAACCACCTCCCAATTATGAAAATATGCCCAAAATGAAAAATATGAAAAAATATGTACATATTTTGATTAAATATGTAGAAATATTTATTTATTTTGATCAAATATGTATAAATATGCGATAACATCCAAATATGTGGAAATATGTGAAATAAAAGTAGACTCAAACGGCTTAAAAAGTGTCAGTATGAATACTTCTAGTTGAAAAACGTCTGTAAATTGCCTAGAAAAAAATATGTAAATACATACGAATCCGTTCCCTACTGATAATTAACTCAGATGTTATATGGATCACTCTGGAATAGGAGATAGGACAATTGTGAGACTCGAAATCACTTAGCAATATGTTCTGGTGAAAGGACCATTGTTTTTCAGGCTGAGATACCATTGTTACTTGTGTTTCGGACGAGCGGATTGGCAACTCTATAATATGAAAGATGTTTTTCTGGCTTGGGTAGTCAGGCTGCCTTCAAAGGATTCAGTTTTTGTATCTTCGCCTTCGAATTGGTACTAGATTGTTCTGGAAGAATGGAAGAGCTATCTATGTTCTACTAGTATCAGGTCATATTGGAATCTGGAGAAAGAGGAGGTGGAACAAATGGCCCAATTGGGCGCCTCTCTCCCTTTCATTAGTTCTGTCGAACCAGCTATTGGACACAAGTCTGTCAAGTTTCCAGGCATTTACAGCTTAACTACACTGATTCCAATAGATGAATTCGGTGAATTGTCGATAGTCTGAGATGATTATTGGAGGTCCAGAATAGGGCTAATTGGAAGATATTGCAGGATAAGGCATCTTGTTGAATCCTTTACTGAACCCTGTGCTTTTCGGAGTCATCTCTGCGTAATTTCATGTGGGAGTTCATGCCAGATCCCTTTTGTAGAGTTTGTGAGGAAGAAACACCTGTTGAACTTATGATAGATTGCATGGCTGTGGGAAGATTACATTCAAGATCTTTGATGGGCAGATATCGGTGGAAAAGTGCAGCCTCTTAGGGATTCTGTCCGATTTAATTTTCCATATATATATGTGGAATATACCTACACCCGTGCTAGTCCTGTCACTTTTATTTGAAATATTTCTGTAGGGAAATTGATTGATGATGCTAGGGGGCAGTTAAAATGTTCAGCTTTTCTCTAAATAACACGCCCGTAAATGTACTATTATACCACCTAAGGTACATTTTTAACATATGTTTCTTGGTTTTTGGAATATTCTCGAAATCAATTCCAACGGTTTTCTTTAAATTTGACATGCCAACCGCACAGATATAAACCCATCACTTTTATTTGAATCACATTTTTTTTAGGATAAGTTTATATGACATTCCCCAAAAATTTTTCTTGGGGATCACTGAGGTTAGATTTGAAATGGTGATAGAATTTGATCGAGCCGCTGAGTTCTGGATAACAATGTAATCATATTCAAGTATATACTACTGCTAAGATCCAACATGTACACCCCCACTACCCTTACTACAACTACATCTATGTTAAGAGCAACTAATCGTTGAGAAAATATTCCTTATAATTCACTTACTTTCCCCCTTGCCTGTCACTAAGACGCTTGACTCATACAACTGACATGTACGTTTCACCTTTGGTTATTCTTAAAAACGTTGGAACGTTGGTTTGGTTATTCAAAAGAAAATACTAATTATATTGCAATCATTTTTTTTTTTTTACTTTCTCTTACTACTGTAAGGGGAAGTATTGCGATCGAATTAAATAATCGAAATCGAGTATTCACAAGAAATCTAATTTTTTAGCCACTATAAAAATGTTTCTTGAGAGTCTGTAATAAGTTTCACCCTCCCACGATTTGCTCTTACTGCAACATACAATTCTCTTCACGGAATATTTACTAACCTTTCAGTGACTTGAATATTAAAAATCTGGTGTGAAACACTCACACAACTTTCTCTTACTCCAGTTCTCAAAATTATAATTGACAAATGTTATAGTTAGTGTACCAAATTTAATGAAATTCGTCGAAAACTGAAAAACCTGTTCAGTAAAAGCGCACTTCCGGTTTACTAATTTTCTTGAAACTTGGAATTTTGGCCATCTATTTATTTCTAATTAATTTTGTTTGGATGATAGAATTGTATAATCAACTATGATAGCATTTTAAAGAAAAACATAACCCCGCCCCTTCCCTAAAGTGCCCTTAAATGAAATGTTCCTAGAGAAATGTTTGAAGTAAAAGTTGTAGAGATGTTTGTATGCGTAGTTTATATAAGAAGTTCCAAGAAAATCATCGGAGCCATTTTTGAGAAAATCGCGAAAAAGTGAAAAAAAAAACATTTAGTAAAGTGGTAAAGTAAACGCACTTCCGGTTATGCGATTTATTTCAAACTGGAATTTCAACAATATATTTAATTCTAATTAACATTATTTAGATGAGCGAATTGTCTAATAAACTGAAATAGCACTTTAGATGAAACCTAACCCCACCCCCCCCAAAAGTGCCCTTAATGAATTTTCCAGAGAAATGTTACAATAAAAGTTGTAGCTCTTTGTATATGTGGTTGATGTTTAAAAGTTTAAAGAAAATCGTCGGAGCCATTTTTGAGAAAATCGCAAAAAAGTAAAAAATCCAACTAGTAAAGTGGTACTTCCGGTTGAGGAATTTCGACAGATAACGTACTGTCAGATCCCGTGGTGATACCTAAACGGAATATCACGTTTGAATTTTCAACGATTTTTCTTTTTTGAGCTATGCTGTTCACATACATACATACATACACACACACACACACACACACAGCTTCCCCCAGAGTCTCTTTCTTTAAACCAATTTATCGGAAAAATATCGAAAGTGATAGGTCTATATATACGCGTAGTTAGTATAGCAAATTTTAAAAAAACTCGTTGGAATCATTTCAAAGAAAAGCGCAGAAAACAAAAAACAGTTCTGTAAAAACACACTTCCAGACCACCGATTTTATTCAAACAGAATTTTTTCCTGATTTAATTCTTAATAACTATTATTAATTATTATTCAATTGTTATTTAAGTTTTAATTAATTATTTAATTATTATTGTTATTGTATAGTTGATAAAATTCTACAATAAAGCAATGTCAATTGTCGCTTTAAAGCAAAGTTTGATGTCAACCCTCCCCCTGAACAAAACTAAAATGAATTTCTCTGCAAAATGTTTCCAATAAAAAATATACATCTCAATGGATATAATGTGTATATAAAGTTTAAAGAAAATCGTTGGAGCATTTTTCGTGGAAACCGCAAAAACATTGAAAAATCCATTTATTAAAAGTGGTACTTCCGGCATTGACAAAAACGTCGTGTACCCTGGGTAGCATCTAAACGAAATATCTAGTTTCAGTTTTCCACTATTTTCCATTTTTAAGTTACCCTGGACATAACACACACACACACAGATCAATTTCTTATTCAGATCACTTTTTCGTATTCAAGGGACCTCAAAACATGTGATTCCGGTAAAAATTCAATTTCAAACATTTGACACGATCGCAAAACAAATGTTACAGCAGTAAGAGACAGTAAAAATATCTAAAAAAAAATGGAAAAATCCAGAAAGCTCGAACTTAATATTCAGTTTTGGTACCACCATCCCATCCGAAATGAAATTTTCGGTCAAAAACCTCCTTTACTTAATTTTTGATTTTTTTAGTTTTTCCCGTAAATAGTTTCGATTATCATAAACTTTGCACACTTGATGGGCCTATCATTTTCATTTAAAATTTCCTCTCAAGTGCAACTTCAGTAAAATGTATGGTTCCAGCTCATAACGAAAATACATTAAAAGCATTGCCTAAATTCCAAATTTGATGGAATTCAGTAAAGTAGCGACTTTCCTGAAAGCTTGAAAGATGTTTCTTGAAACTCGGAATGCTAATTGCATTTATAACTAACCTATCACTTTTTACTTACTTTTTACATTTATCACTATTTCTTACTCTGTAAGCGGAATTATTGCGATCGTATCAAATTTTCGAAATTGAATTTTCACGGAAAATACCATGTTTTGTGAATCTCTGAGTAAAAAAAAATGTTTTGGGCAAATGTGTGTGTGTGTGTACAAAATATATGAAACACGAAAAATTGCAGAGACATTCCGTTTAGCGCATCTGGACAAAGCCTAGTGAGTGTTTAAAACCAGATTTTGTTCATATTCAGTGGATCTCAAAATATAACAGTTCTGGCGAAAATATCCCAAGATTGCAACACTTTTTGTTACAACTTTAATAGTCTTAGGCTCCAAAATTACTTTGTCATCAACTAAAGTGCTACTTATATATTGAGAAATAAATCTAATCATTTTAAGTAATTTTAGCTTTATCATACAAGATACTTTGAAGGTGATGCTATCAAAAAATAAGAAAAACAAAAATCATTGAAATTTTTGAGGAAAGGATTTAATTTCATGGTTTTTTAAAATCTTGAACATAATTAGCATTATTGCAAAATTAATTAGATATTATAATACTATTACAGATTTAAGAATATATGTACAACAATCACTTGAAAGTGCGTAACGTGATAAAAGTCTGTGAATGATAACACACAAGGAAAAGCAGAAGGGAAAAAATAAAATTTAAAAAAAAAAATAGAAAAAAGAAATAGAGAAGCATAAAAATAGAACTTTCCAAAATTTGGCGTTAGGAAGGACGCACAAAGAGTAAAATTAATTTTTTTGACAAACTCAAAAACAAACTTACAGATGTTACGTTGTAGTAATTATGAAGTTGATCGTGTTGAGGCATGATTCATGTTATATTTAAAAATAGATATAGTAATAATATTTTAAAAATCTAATAAAATAAAAAAAAAGAAATATAATCCACAAAAGATGAACAAATTTATAAATTTAAAGAGGCAATTACACCACAATTTTTTCAAGAGTAGTATCTGTAGTTGAGTTTGAACTCGAAGAGGTTGCTTTGTCGGTAGTGGGGGACGCTTTCTAGGAGCGAACGCATTTAACCAATCACTAAATGAGTTTCGCTTGGCTACCATGGTAACTGGACACGTCAAGTTTCCTGGGCCTTGGACGCGCGCTGTAATTCACACACTGAACTGATTTCTTGGAAGTTCCATGCAAGTTTAAAAAAAAATAAATCTTGGCTAGCATTACTTAATTATGATTCACTGAAATATGCTTTTAAAATCTCTAGAGACAATACAAACATTTATAATAATAAAATATTGTAGTAAAAATCTGTCTAGTGCGAAACACACTTTCCTCTACACGGAAATTGTCTTAGTTCTAATAGATAAATTTTATTCAAATTTGCAATATTAATAAACATATACATTACACATAAATAAAGGTGGTGGACTAGCTGTAGAATAAGTAATTTTCTTTAAATTTCAAACTTTGTGCATGTCCTAACATAAATATACAGGTGGTAGGGGGGGGACTAGTGCCAACCTACCAACCCAAGCAGGTGAACAGTAATTACATTCTAGAGAGGCCAATAATACTGAGCAAACACATTTGAATGTTAACGTCTAATTCCTCAGATACATCCTAAAATTTTTTCAGAAAAATGTTACAAATAAAAGTGATTTGTCCAGCAAGCATTCCTAGTTCAACCAAAATCGTTGTTTTCGAGAAAATTCAAAAAAAACTCAAAACACCTATTCTGTAAAAGCGCACTTTCGGTCAATCGACTTTCTTCAACTTTTATGCTTCTCATATTAATGTTTTTTATGTATAATAATGTAGATGGTAAAACACATTATACTGAAATGGTACTTTAGAGGAAAGATTACCTAACGCTATTGTTCCCCCAGGACCGTCTAAAAATCAATTTTCCAGGGAAAATGCTTTAAATCCAAGTGACAGGTTGAATATGTGGATGGGTCCCGCAATGCTGGATAACATCTGGTATTTTATCCGTCGTAGCATGCATATTTATAGTATTCCTAACCGGTTTCGGATTTTCACCCATCGACAGAGAAAAATTCACCAAATTCGTGTAGAGAGTTCACTTCAGCTTAATGTTTCTGTTACAATCACACATGTTGGTTGTATATATGTCATACATACAGTCAGGTGACTTTGCTCTGACGATGATGAAAATCCGAAACCGGTCAGGAACACTACGACGGATAAAATACCAAAACTGATAGGTATTTATGAGTTTAAGAAAATAGTTGCAGCCGTTTTTGAGAAAATCACAAAAAAATAAATAAACATTCAGTAAAATCACACTTGAGATTGATGGATTTTGCCCGAAATCTATGTGTCTGATGCGGTGGTAGCGCCTAAATAGAATACCAGTTTGAGCTTCCTGCAACTTTTTGTTTTTGTGATATTCCGTTAAAACACACACACACGCGCACATATATATATATAAAACGTTCAAAAGTTATTGAGATAGCAGAGATAAATTGCTATTAGAATTATAAGGGTTTCTTTCAAAACTATTTCTTATTCAGCTGCTTGTGTTATGGCCTAACTAGTAACTATAGGTTTAAAAATAAAGGAATTATCAATTAAACATTTCCTGAAACATGGAAAATTAGAATATAATCAGTTAAACCAACAAAACATCGATTGGCGGATGATACCATCTAGAAATTGGAAACACCCTAGTCAGATTGAGAAGTTACGTGAACAAGAAGGTACGATACAATGGTGTACACTGATGGCTGCAAGGTGTGGACGCGGCCTTCGTGGTTACATTAACAATCTTGTGAAGGCAAGAGGGTGTGTACAGATTGAACAATAACTGTTCAAACAATCAAGTTGAACTTTTGGCGGTGGTTAAAACTTTAGATTGGCTTTCTTTGAATGTTCACAATTCAGACTTTGTTAATATACTTTTAAAAATAGACAACCAGATTGCAATAGTCTCCATTAATAATTACCTTATACACGATCCATTGGTACTAGAAGTGCGTTCTAAATTAGATGAACTATGGAAAAGACACAAAATACAAGTACATGTCGAGTGGGTGATGACTCATTGTGGTATAATATTTTATGGAATGAGAGAGCAGACCAGTTGACAAAAATGGCTTCACATGATTTAAACTTGAATGAAGCATACAATAAAGTGCCAGTATCCTTCCTAAGAGAATATTAATGGAAGATAGGCTGACTCTGATATTGGTGCTAGACAATTTGTTCCGACTGTAACATCGGTATCCCCTTCAATCACCGACTGCGATGTTATAGACGTCATATCTAGACATGTCGCATAAGAGAATATATACACCGATTTAAGATCATTCCATAAAATTTATGCCCTTGTAATGATGGATTGGTTCAGAACATAAATCATATAATCTATGATTGTGTGATGGGTGTAAGAAATATAAAAATATATTTAATTTGAAAAAATAAAAATTATGAAAATGTGTGACATTCCCTTGCAAAAGGACATTTCAGGTAGAAGACCACTATTGTCTTTTAGAGCTCATGAACTTTGTCTACCCCTTCTTCTCACAGGGGAAGATTTGAAATAACAATTAGAAGACATTTCTTCAATATAGTTGGTTGTAGACACCGAAGCAGAAGACTTGTTTTTCGCTCTCTTAGTATCAGTGCATATTAATAAGTTAATAATTTCTTTGCAAATAACTTGTAGTTATTATTTTAATAGAATATATTTATTGTTAGCAGTGGTGAGTACTTCCTTATTTCTGATATTTCTCTCTTAAACATATATACTTACAAGCCCTTTTACTAAACCGCTCGTGCTACACATGCTACCAGCACACAAACACATCACCAATCACATTTCAATTGCCAAAAGTTTGAAAGTCCACGGAGTCACCTAATTAGAGATATCATCACAACTGGAGGCCACTGGAAACTGGAAAAAAGAAAGCTAGTAGACAAGTAATACAGTAATATATTTACGAATTATATAAAAAAATTAACGTGATTTTTAAAAATGTATCAATGTCAATAGAAAAATTTAATTCAATTGTAACATTTTAATAGTAATAATTTCCAATATTCATAATGTTGAATGTATTTACTTTTGTATATTTATTTATTTCTCTTCCATCAACAATAAGTTCCATCAACAAAAGTCATTGTTCAAGTAAATAAATAATTATAATGTAAAATAATTTAGAAACAATACATGTTATAATGTATTGGAACATGTGGGAAATAAACTCTCCCTTGTTAGGATTACTTTCAAAGGCAAAAAAAAAAAAACAACAACACGCATACACAGACCTTTCGCTAAAAACATTTTTTTCGTATTCAGAGGGCCCCAAAACATGTATTTCCGGTGAAAACGCAATTTCTAAAATCTGGCAAGATCCTTACTTGGACTAAGAAAAAATAAATGTTTTTATAGGTGAAAAAATTTTTATATGTAAAAATTTATGTTTTTATATGTAAAAATAGTCTGTACATGTGAGCGTGTGTGTGTGTGTGTGAGTTAACAGAACATCTCAAAAAAGAAAAGTCGCAGGAAGCGACTCCGTTTAGCATCAGACACGAAAGTTTCGGACAAAATCCATCTACCGGTAGTGCGACTTTACTAAAAGGTTCTTTCAGTTTAGAAAATAAGTCGAACGATTTTCTTGACTTTTATTTGAAACATTTTCCCGGAAAAATCATTTTTTGCTCTAGGGAATGTAACTTAAGTTTTTCTCTAAAGTACCACATCAGTACAATGAATGGTTCTACCATTGAAAGTATTGCTAGAATTCCAAACGAGAAGAAAATCGAGAGTGTAACAACTAAATTTGCTCTGTGCAAGTCTATGTTATCACACTTTTGCTCTGTGCAAGTCTATGTTATCACACTGTTTGACAAATGCATCCCGATGATGGGCGAACGCCCGAAACCGGTCAATGACCACAAAAAGAAGCAGGCTATCACGGAAAATATCTCTGATAAGAAGAAAATCGGTTAACCGGCGACTCTACAAAATAAGTTTTTGAGTTTGTTGGAATTTTCTCGTAAATGACAGCGATTTTCTTTAAACTTGGTGTGCTAACTACACACACACATCACTTTTATTAAAAACTTTTCCCAATAAAAGTGATTTTAGGTAGTTTGCGGAATTTTGGCGTTAAATTTGAAATTTTATATTGGAGTTGGTACAATGTTATGGCACTTTCTTCTGGACTACAATGTAACCACTTCTACTGCCTAACTGAAAAGATACTGTCCCCCGTCCCTTATATTTATGTTAGGACAAATAAGTAAATTTGGAGTTTAAAGAATATTTTTCAATTTAGGTATAATTGTATTAACAGCAGTATGAGAAAGTCGTGGTGAGTGTTTTACACCAGATTTTTCCTTTTTTATTTAATCGTAAAAAAGTTGACGTCGATTAGTTGAGCTCTAGAGCCATCTATTGATTAAACTGGTAACAGATGTTCATAACCTGTTGCAGTAGTTTCTTTGACGAGGCAGATGAGAATGTAACTTAGAATAGCCGGATTACCTTCATTATCATTGTTATGAAGTTTCTTTTTCAAATCCCTAAATTGTATCTCTAAATTATAGCTTATTAAATTTTTTTTTTTAAGTAAGCCAATCTCAAATTAAAGTTATTAATGTACACTTATTAAAATAAATAACCTAAACATTCAAAATGATTTCCATTTCAGCATGACCAACTATTATTATCCTATGGCGGAGTATGAAGAGCAGTACGAATTCATTCCTGATCAGTTCTATGAGTTAATGGTATATTCAGAATGGAGGCAAGATCCTGATTCATGGGTTTGTCTTAAATACATTTTTTTTAAACGCTATCAATTTGGGTCATTTCTTTGAAGAAGAGGTTCAATTTTTTTTCTTTACGTTTGCACCTTTCAGGCAAACTTATTAAAGCGTACATGTGAACATTTAGAAAAACCAGATAATTCAAAAAGTAAGTGGTTAAATTACTACTACAAGCAAAAGCCAGATTGGCCAGCTAGAGAACTGATTTCGTGAGTAACATTCTTTTACGTATGTATTCTATCTTAAAACCCATGTATTGTAAATTTTGCACCCATTGCATTCATTTTTGTTGTACAATGACACATATAAACATACCCAACTTATTGTAGGTAGTAATTCTACCATAAGTAGTTGAGGGGTAAATTTTACAGCTGGGTAGGTAGCAAATTGAAAAAATAATGTTGCAATCCTTCCTGTGAGTAAATTAGATGGTGAATTATATTTAGAGTTATTTTTTGTCACATCATTTTGAAATTAATGCATAAAAAAGTATTTATTCATTATTCTAACTTTTAAGCTACTGGTCTCTGCTTCTTCCGTGGCTTATATCTATCAGTCCAAATGGAACATACGTGGCACTACTACAGGATACCTCGCTAGAAGTTCGTAGTTCGAAGGAGCAATACAGTAGTGTCATGGGAAGAGGCGCAAGTATGTATTTACTTTTGTCTACTTCTTGTATAAGATTGATTACAATTATATGAGTCTTTCTTTTGTGGCAGGATAACTAAGTCCGTTTTCCAATAAAGTGGCCGAGTGTTTCTGTCTGAAACATTTGCAATAAAAAGAGCGCGGGGGGGGGGATAAATTTAATAAATTCGGTTACGATATAATAAATGTAATTTAAAAGCTAGATGCCTTGGTATTTTTTTACTCCTTAATGTCAATCCACTGTACTATTATTTTTAAATAGATTTTTCATTTACAGAAAGTAGAAATCGTCATTCTCTGAGTAGTATATTAATGTATTATTAATTGGTACGACAAATTATAGTTAAGTATTTCAATGACGTGATTCGATCAGAGTGTTACAATGAATAGGAATATTGTTCATGTACTGAAGGGACCCACGTGAGATGGATACAGGTAGGAGATAAGAGTAAAGTGTTTTAAATTTTAACAGATTTTTCAATTGGTTTCTGGTAACAAATTTGGACCCAGACTTATAAGAGAAAAATGAATTGTTACATTCAACTATGTTTGCTCCTGAAATTTGCATATTATAAATAAATATATTTATATCCTTACTCGCACCTAGAGGTCCCAATTTACATAGCCAATGTAATGGAAATCACAGTAAGAAATAATTATCTTTAACGTAATTTGCGCGCTTCCCGAAACCTCCATGTTTTCCACGCTCCGCTCGAGCGCTGCATCCTCGCGGCGTTAATGCTAATTTTAAAACCAATAACAAAATCTAATCTCTGTTAGTTCGTTGGTTATGAAGACATTAGATTATGATCAAATGTTTTACCTGAAGATGCTCATTTGCAGTTTAGGAGGACATTCAAAAAGCCACCGGGCTTAAATTACTCTGTCTTCTGAAAAATTAAATATAATACTAGCCCAGGAGTCTTGCTTGCAAGGGGTATCTGTTGCATGCAGTTACTTGGGGAGTAGCGACCCTACGGATTACCACAGCTTAGTACCCATGCATTTCGTTAGAACAGTACACAATACACTTAAACTATATCCACTGTACTCCTTACAGACAAGGACAATCACAGTACACAAACTAGGGTCACTGTCCGGTGGTGGACAGTGTTGTCTTAGCTAGAGAACACTGCTTGGAGGCCGGCAGCGCACTGAGAAGGCTCCGGGGGGCACAATAGATCTTTCAGATCGCAGTGCAATAATCCCCTACAACAATCTACAATCTAGCTCAGGAGTCTGCGACTGCAAAGGATCTGCTGTCGTAGTTACATTGGAGCGCCTATGATTGCCATAGTTTAAAAGGTACTTCAGGCTAGTCACTGGCTCCCGCATAAACGAAGTCAGCTCTGGTGTTTTTCATTTCAGTAGTCTGAATTCACTGCAGCTTGGCGTTCACAATAACCTAAGGCACGTAAGAGAACCCTTTCCGAAGCGTGGCTGTACCAGCCTGGTTAACTCAGTATAATAGTTTAACCAAGGCTTAATTAGGGCTTGGCTTAATCTTTCAATCGTTTTATCTCAATAGTGTATTTACAAGATGGCAGGAATTTCCTCGTCAAAAAAGAAAAAAATGTTACGCCACCGACAAAGAGACGAGCCAGTAACTTCATGCGTCACTTCTTTTCTAACTGCATACCTAAGTATTTCTCATAATGTTCAAGAATTAGAGGCACTTTAGTTCAACAGACAGTCTCATACATAGTCTCATTTCTTTTTCAACAGCATACATTTGTATTGTACATTACATCCGCCTAAAAAACTGTAGCGATTGACTCAACCGAGCATCTTGTCACTCTGGGATAGATTTCGCAGACTTCTCTTTTAAATAAAAATGTCCTAATCATTTTTCGAATTCATGCTGGGATCTTATAGGTCCTTCCAACTATGTTTCTAAATATACATTAATCTTATTTTAATCCTCTTATCAACTGAAAGGCTCATATGATATGTTTTATTTGTATTAAAGTGTTCTTTATTGCATTTGTTATGCCACAGTTCCAAAAGACAAATTACCACAGTGTAGAAAAATGGTATGGAGCCCAGACAGTTTATTGATTGTAGTATCGTCTAGCGAAGGAGTTGTTTATGTCTACGATCTTGTTGGATTTCATTTGTTTACAATACTCAGTGTAAGTGAATATCTTACAAAAATTCTTTAATCATTTTTAGTTTAATAGTTTCTTTTTTTTTAGTTCACATTTATATTAATTTGGTAATTTTCATAAATAATGTATTGGGACAATTCACTCATTTAGTAAACATTAACATAGTTTTGACGATAAAAGAATGATCTCATTACCACAAGTTCGTAACTCATTGTGTATCTCCAAATATTCTTAAATTATTCAAAAGGTAAAATATAGTTCAAAAAAGGTCTGGGTAAATTTGTTTCTTGCTCATTGTAAGAAGAAAGGATTGTAATAGTTTTATCTATCTATTTAAGTTTCGTTTAAATACTTATTTTTTGCAGTATGTATACATATCACGAAAATTCTTTCCGTCTGCCATTCTTTCGCTATAATCAACAAATTATGATCGGATTCCAATACGTGACATTTTTAGCTCTGGCAAAATAGATAAAGCTATAAACATTAAAATAACAATAATAATAAATTTTTGCTATTTTGAAAGAAAACCTTTCAACGCATATCATATGAGGGGTCTAAAGCAGAAGGGGTATAAGTGCAACACAATGTACATATATGCAACTTATACCCCTTGTGCTCTAAACTGCTCTAATAAACATATACAACACGTATTGAAACATTGTTTTTGTAGGGTTCTGGAGGAGCTCCAGCAGTAGGAGTCTTCCAAAAATCCACTTCGATAAAATGTAATTAATAGTAAAGCGCCATAGGTAACACAATGGTAGAATTCCAAATTTAAAGAAAACCGCTTAAACGGTAGTGTGATTTTAAAGAAAAGGGTATTTGAGTTATTTGGAATTGTCTCATAAAAACTACACTTTAAGTAAATAGAATGCTAAGTACATATTTATATGAAGTATCATCATCAATAAAGACGAAAAAGGAGCAGGCTAAAACGGACTTAGTCAGAGACAATTTATGATTTTTTTCCCCCTAATCTACTGTATAATGCGGTAACTTATTGTCAAAAAAAAAAAAATAAATAAATAAAAAAGCCCAGAATTAAAATATTTTTTCATCTTTCTAGCTAGCATCAGTTTCCAAAGATATTGGACGTTTTGTGGTTGGGCTGGAATGTGTGAATTCGCCCATAAAAACTCCTGGCTGGTTCGTGTACATTTTAAACAAAAGTAATATTTATAGAGCGTGGATTATTATTTAATTTGTAAGTCTCAATTTTCTAGGGAATTCGCGCTATTTGTAGTTTACACTGATGGAATGGTCTACTTATATAATATATCTTCAGAAGGAAAGTATAAGAAACTTCAAGGCATAAACCTTTCTGAATCAGGATTTTCTTCTGCAACCTACAGTGAGAAGTATAACATGCTGTTTGCATCAGCAAAACCTAAAAGTATTCCATTTTCTTATAAGGTCAGTATTTGTCTTTCGTTGATATTTTACTGTTACTGGTGTAAGAGGAAGTATTGTGATCGTGTCAGTCTTTTGAAACTTGAGTTTTCATCGGAAATATATGTTTCAGAACCTTCAGGGGTTCTTCGTATTCAGATATGAAGTCGATTTCATGAAAGTGTGTATTTTATATAACCATTTTTGGTTGTTTTAAAATTTGTTGATTCTTTTGTGCTATTAATTGGGCACCACGATTTTTAGCCAGTATTTAAAACAGTTATAAAATAAAAAAAATTAACTAAAAATAGAAATACAGGAAAAGCTCCTTACAATAAAACCCAAAAGATCTTTCACTAACATGCAATAAACTAAAAGATAAAATAAAAAACATGCACAATGAATATATTTTATGAAAACTAATGAAATAAGATTTTATAACCACATGCACAAAAATATTTATAGATGATACAAACAAGATAATAGAGCTAGGAAATTACTACTGAAAGGCCTTTTAATAATAAAAACAATAAAATTATTAGAAAAAGAACTTATCTGAGGTCGTAGGCCATTATTTAACACCAGATTTTTCCGAAAGTTGTCTGTATGTGACGCTTAATTAAACTTAATATTCCATGTGGGCTCCGCCCGAATGGCGTGGAGGAAAAAAATTCCATCTGGGTATCACAAAGGAAATTCGACTTGGATTAACCAGGTGTAAACTACTTTACTGAAAGTGTTTTTCAGTTTTCGTGTTTTTAAGAAAACTCCTCCAGCTATTTCCTACAGTTATGAAGAGTTTCTGTATTTTTCATGATTAGTTATTTTTTAGTAATTCAATTTTATAGGTATTTTGACGTAGTTTTTTTTTGAAATGCTATTTCATCATGTTGTACTGAACACCAAGTTAAAGGAAGGAAATTAATTGTAAAAATTCCAAGTTTAAAATCAGTGAGTGGAAAGTACTAAGAAAATGTCGGATGAATGCTATACTGGTTTTCCATTTATTCTCCACCAGAATATTTTTCTGCGACTATGTTTAGTTGTGATTACTTCCTGGAAGTTACTATATGTTCGCTTCTTTCTAGGTAACAAATGTAACGGCAGGGGTTACTAGTTGGCGTATAATCAGTGAAGAGCCTTATTTTAAAGCCATGTTCCCATCTCAAGACGAAATTAAATTGAATGATGCAGTTAGCATTTTCTGGTCGTTTTTAAACTGCATGAAAGCAACAGTCAGTATCAATACACAAGAATGGTGATATTTTTTTGAAGAATTTGATTTCTCTGGCTTAGGCTTTAAAACCAGTTTTCTTGCAAGAAAAAAACAATTATTTTGAATATTTTGTAGACTTGTGTAGCGAAAATGCGGATTTCACCGAGGAGCAACTGGTTGGCAACTTTACATTGTTGTGGTTCTGTTAGAATATGGGAAATCCCAAGTTTACGGTAAAATCAATTATTATTATTATTATTATTATTATTATTACAGATCTTTTATGTTTCCGCGGCCATTTTCATAAAAAAACACTTGAATTGAGATTGTGGTTTGCTAGAAACCGACGTTTCGCTCATATTGCAATGAGCAATATGGGTCATTACACCTTGAAAGCTAATGGCGCACTGAACTTAAAAGAAGCAGTGGAAATTGAGAAAGAAGAAGACTACACTACCTAAGTAGAGACGGTGGACTCCGTCTAAGCAGAACATGGCTGCCCCTGCTCAGGAAAAGAAGAGAAAAAGCAAGGGAAAAAGCGTTTCATGTTTTTTCTGTAAAAACTTTGACAGAAGGGCAGTGGGATGGGAGACTTAGACTTCGTCACCCGCAAGCCAACCGTAGGCAAGGAAGAGAACATTAAGAGCAACCCACCACCTACAGCCAAGATGGCACAGGAAGGGGCCACGTCCATTTTCTACCAAGGTTCAGTGCTCCGTTAGCTTTGAAGGTGTAACGACCCGAAGTAACTCATTGCAATAATAGTGAAACGTCAGTTTCTAGCAAACCACTGACGCGGTCTCAAGCAGGTAACTCAAATGTTTTTCATATTTTTTTTTTTGGCGCATCAACTTCTGAAGCAATTAGCGCCATTTTTCATTATTATTATTATTATTACTATTATGAACTTGCATGTTCCTCTGGCTAAGGAAGGTTCTATAGAAATTAGCCAAAGTGAATTTCCCTGCCACATACTTGTGTGGGCCATATGCTGTTCAGCACATATTTTAGAGCCTACATGCTGAATATTCTTAAAATTCCTGCACTGCTCAGAAGCGCAAACTTCTGCATCGTGGAAATGTGCTTTTTAGATATGCCTTCAGACACGATTATCTTAAGCATAAGAGGCCGTTTATGCTCCCGTTAGAGGGAACATATCATCGTGAAATCTCAATTTCTACCTTGCCTAGGTCTGGTTCTTGTGCCTCTTTAGCTGAATAATAAACGATGTTGCATTCCAGAGAGGAGCGGCAATATTCAAAAGAGTGTCTTGTGTGTTTTTTCAGTCGTAGCATATAACATTTTTGTAGCGTAGTCGATCTTTTTTTAAGAACCTTTTTGCTTTGCACGTTCAGTCCACAACTGAAAGAAACTTATAAACGACTCTGTTTCGAACAGTGAAAGTCGACATTTTACACAGTTTGGATAACCAAACCCTGAAGGTGGGTGACCCAAACCGATTAGAAATATGAAAAAGAAGTATACTTGTGACGCTTACTATGATCAGATATTGCCCAGCAGTACCTATTCAACTGTTTTAAAAACATGAGGTTTCTCTGCTGAACCTTGTACTTAATTAGATGCCTCCTGAGTACGAAGTGATATTTTCAGAAATAAGCCTGTGTGGATATTTTCTTTACGTGAGCTACATAGCTGAAAAACGAATGATTTTAAATTCATTTAAAATATATATCCTGATCACGTATGCCCTGTGGATAGTGTTATATAAATTTGGATATTGATTGCAATATGTCGATTAGTAATTGAAAAGCATACAGAAAACTTCATACCAGATTATTTTTAATTTTTTTGTACTCATGCCTAACGCGCAGTATGAAATACATCATTGCGACATTAACTTATGACAACGTATTTTAACAGGCAGTTTCGTTATCATGAATCAAGCTTTGCTGTCCATAGTGATGAATTTATAGGATCAACAAAAGGTCTGTGTATTCCTGTAGACATAGAGTGGCAATCAGATGAGGTATTTTTATATTTGTATAATTCTTTTACACTTCACTCTTAAATTCCGATAGATATTTCGGTTTATTACATATTTCTGTCGTCTAAATAATACTAATTAGAATTAAATATGTTGTTGAAATTTCGAGTTTGAAGAAAATTGGATGACCGGAAGTACTTTTTTACTGAAAAGTACTTTTCAGTTTTCAGCTATTTTCTCTGAAACGGCTTCAACAATTTTGTTTAAAGTATCTAGTGAACTACACATGTAAAGAATGTTGTAAATTGGATGTTGAGGTTCGGTCATACAAAAGAACTCTTTTTAAATTTCTACCGACGTTTCGGCAAATTTATTGCCTTTTCAGGGTAAAAATTTTCAGTTAGAATTACAGTAGTAATTACTCTAGTTTAACCTGTGACATACCATCACCAAGTGTTGATGGTACCAAGTATAGTGTGGTTATATAGCTTCTTTAGAAACTTTTCTATGAAGCAGGGCACCAAGAGAGAGTGGAGCGAAGGATCCGCTCTGATGGGCATCAAGGAACATGCCTTTAAATGGTGTACGGATGGATCTAAGACCCTCGAGGGGGGGACTTTGGTGGGGTTAGTTGGGCCAAGGACTAAGCACTCGGAACCATCGGTAAATTTCCTAGCATCTTGCAGGCGGAGATTTACGCTATTGGAAGATGCGTTCAATTTAATCTCGATAGAGGATATAGGAATCAGGAGATTGTTATCCTTTCCGATAGCTAAGCAGCCATTAGAGCATTGAGCGCTTTTGTTATCAGCTCAAAAATGGTTTGAAAATGCCTAGGTAAACTTAATGATGTAGGCAGGAGGAATAAAGTCATCCTTTGGTGGCTGCCAGGGCAAGTTTGCATTGAAGGGAATGAGATGGCCGACGCTCTGGCAAAGATAGATGCTGCATCCCCGCCTGAACCTTTTTGTGGGGTCAGTGACCAGTTTCTCTTGGAAGAGCTTAGGAAGGAGGAGGAGGTAAAGAGGTCTCAACTCTGAAACTCTCTCCCCGGACTGCGACAGGCCAAGATCTGCCTGGGAAATTATAACAGTGGAGATCGGAGGCCTGCATTAGTAAGAACAAACTCTGCGTTCTTTCGGGTTTCCTCACGGGGATTGTAGACTCAGAGGACACCTGACGAAACTGGTTTGGAGAGTGACAGCATATTCAGATTCTGAGGGAGGAAATGGAAGAAACTCCATTACGTCTCCTAACGGACTACGAGGCTGCCACCCAGAAAAGATTTAAGAACCTGGGTAGTTACCAGGAGGAGGAGGGGAATATACCCTCTCTAAAGCCCTTCAGGTTATTAGGATTCCTTAGGGATCTTAACCTGATGGAAGTCTTGTAGACGGTGTTCGCTTCGGACATCTGTTTGGTGCTGTGGGCAGCCTGCGGCACCAAGGGGGCATAGCACAATAGATCGTAGGTTCGCAGTGCATTGCCCCCCAAAAATAGTATGGTTGTACATCCCATTAATAGTGAAATCATTAAGCATTTAGTAAAATTTCCAACTTTGAAATTATAAATTGTAAATAGAATTGAGAAAGTTGCAGTACGAAAAAGTCGTAAGAATGTTTCACATCAGATTTTTAAATAACAAAGACGAAAAAGACACTGGGTGTTTTGATTACACGCCTTAGATGCCATTATATCAATCATTGCAATTATTTCCGTATATTTTTTTTATCATTCAATCGCTAATATTTATTTCCTGATTTAGGCTTTAATCGTAACTTGGGACAGTGGTAAAATATCTGTACATGATATAGAAACGTTTCAAGACACATATGGTTCTTGTACCAATGAACTGCTTCATGGAAGGCCAAGAGTCAGCACTTCGCTAACTTTTGAAGGTTATCTTGCATTAGAGTGTGAACTAGTCTTCGTCTCGCCAAACGGAGATGTAATGTACTAATTTTATTTATTAGTTACTGAATATGTAATATATTTTATTGTGAACAAAAAGATTCATTATAAAGGCTCAATATTCCTATATCCGGTACAATAGGCGAGTAAGGAGGAGCTTCAGCCTTAGATAGTGAAGTGTCTTGTCGGTGGGATACTTTATTGGTGTTTGCTACTGAAGGAGAATATTAATAACTAAAATACAAATTAGTATCTAAGCACTTCAGTTTACTTACACACCTATACTGACATTTCCAGCACACCCCATTTCATAGAGCTTTCAAGGTAGTAGATGCGTGCAACATGTGTTAATCGGGTTAATTTCGGTTTCCATCTACTACATTCGAAGTTTTAATAGATGACTGCATACAATGTACTTGTAAACTTCAGTAGAACCACGCCCATTTTCCGCCATAGAGAATTTCTATATATCAAATGGAGTTTCGTGCTGTCTGTAAAGAGAGAACACTTTCCGGATACCGGCAGTGCCCTGAGACGGCTCAGGGCGCTAATAGATGTTGCCGCGCTTAAATTATAAAAAAAAAAAAAAATGGAGTTTCCTGGAAGGTCCATCTTCCTAGTGCTTCGTAGCACATTTTATTTTGTCAAAGGTCTTTTCAGAAGCTGTAACATCAGTATAATGCAGTATCTACTCCAGCTGCTCGTACAGAATTTGTTATGCCCTGACATGCCTGGTACTAACTGATGCTGTAAGTCTAGCCATACCTTGATTAACTTTGATTAAAATATGAACTGGAGGTATATTTAAAAACATCTCTAAGGTACAGGAGTGTGGTTAAACTGTTACACCCGAAATAGTACATCCATCTCTCAGGGACTGAGCATTTGAACAACATTGAGTTTCTTACTTTCTTAAGTCCCCCCTCGTATTGAAATTTACCTAGCTACCAAGGGATGCTGAGATTTTAAAAAACACTAAACAAACTCCTTGGTTTCGAAGGATACAACAATAAAATGCTAAGCATGTTGTTTCCCAAAAAAAAGTATCCAAAAGGTGTGGGATTACTCAGTGGTAGCGTACTACCTTAAATTTGCTCACCTTAGGAGCCTTTACACTACTGTCCAGTGATATGCAGTGATTTCTGTAAGGCGCAGTGATTTCCGGTGGCGGGTAGTGCATTGAGAAGACTCCGGCCGCCTTCAAAAAATAAATAAATAAATACTTGAATATGTGCTTCGTAGTCATATAGTTATAATGGATTAGGCAGAGTTATTAGATTTATCATAGGTGTATGTATTTATGTTTAAAATTGTTACTCTTCTTTTTTTTTAAGGAAAATGCGGTTGTAGAAGATGAAGATGGTAAATCTGTATTAGATGCAACGTCTGAATTTATTCAGGCAGTTTTATACCTTTTAACTGATTCCGTTGAATATATACCACCCAGAAAACCGAATCAGTTAACTCGAAGAATCTATAGGCTTCTTGGAATCAAAACTGTTACACCCGAAGAAAGATATTTACGTTACGTGAGTAGCTCTTTCAAATGTATTCTTCTAATTCTCTTTCGATTATATTTGTATTTTTCCCTTGTTTTGCGACCTTCCTCTAGATAGAAATTGATTAGTTCCATTAGTATATTCCACATTTGCATTAACTACATTTTATTAGAATTTAATGTAATGTTCTAGCTCGAAATAGGACATTTTGAAAAGGCACTTTATCTTGCAAGATTACACAGCCTTGATGAGGACAAGGTGTATCAGAAGCAGTGGAAAGTGAATGTTATTTCTTCGTATACAATTAAAGAATTTTTGGTATGTTAAATACTCAATAGTTTAGTACGTGTCTAATTGCGTTCCTTAATTTTATTGCGAACATGTCAGTTTTTCTGAGTGTGAACAAAATAACTTAAAAATAAAATATTTCAGGAAGCCACAAACTTGATATTCTGAATCATCATGGTATCCAACTCTAAGGTTTCGATTAAAATCTGTCTACCGAAAGAGCGAATGTCGTGATTGTTCCAATTTTTCGCGTTTTATTCGAAAACCGCACTAACTGTTTTCTTGCAACTTTAACTGGTATATTAACTACTTCTTTTGAAATTATTTTAGGTGGGTTCCGGGTGATGTTCGACTGTAGGATTCCTTCTTAATTGGTATTTAAGTATAATGTCTATAATGTGTAAAATTCTATCCAAACAAAACAAATGCAGAACCTTTCAAAACAAGCGTTTACATGTAATATCACTGATGGAACATGTAGTTAATAAATGCTCATCCTCGATACTTCAGTATGAAAAAAAAACAAGCGTTTCGCATTCTTTTTATCAATGCATTTTGCTTTTCTCAAATTTTATTAGACGATTTTCGCTAAATTATTTTGTGATATATAGGAAAGCGTTAGTGATGAGGCTTGGGTTTTGCAAGAATGTATTTCTAGAGTGGCTGAAACCATTGATGGTGTAGAAGAACTTCTTCGTTATGGACTTAAACGTACAGAATTTGATAATATTTTCCATGGTATGCGATTGACCGAAATCATAGTTTTATTAATTAAGAAAATAAGAAGTCAATTTTGATTGTTAAAATAAAATAAAAAAAATTTTATAGGTAAGAATGTAGAAAAAGATATTGACCAAATATGTGTTGAGTCACTCACTGAACTGCAAAAACTGAAAATAAAGACAAGATTGATGTTGTTAAGATTTCGCTTTAAATTTGAAATCTATCAGGTAACAATATTTGACAACTGATATAATGTCATAAAATTCATTTTGCACCCTCCAAGATCTCTGCATCCTCGTCATACCTCGGAATTTTTTCATGCACTAAAAACATCCGCTAGTTATAAATAAAATAATGCAATAATTTTTATATTTCAAACAGCTAATATTAAAAGATGGACAAGATCAAGAAGTGCAGTATGATATGGAAGTGTTTGAAAAATTGAGAACTAAGCACATTGTAGAAATTGCCATCATGTATGCAAGAGATGGAAATTCTTCAGCTGTTGAGACTATTTTAACTAAATGTTCTTCTATAGTTTCACCCTATTTGTTGGTTATATTGAACAATTTTCCTGAAACTTTAAATCCTAAAGAGTACAGGTATTTCAGTTTTCATTTTATTCTGTTTGTAGTAGTACATTAGATAGAAATCACACTCGTAATATAGATGTTCCTAACATTTCAAGTTGGGGCAACAAGAGCGTTTTTAATGTCTTTTCAATGCCGTGGCGAGTATATTTTGAACATTTTTATCTGGCTTTAGCCTTTAAATTTTTCACTAAACTTTGCCCACTTTGGTTCTAAGATGACTACGCTATAAAGAAAGGCCAGAACTCTTTTGTTGTATAAGAGACCAATCACTCCAGCAAGAGCTCAAAATTAGGAGCACGTCTAGAGAGTCTGCTCTGGAGAACCCTCCAGCATCCTGGCAGAACTTTTCTGTGAGCAGCTACGATCGAAAAATTCTGAGTCGTGCATCAGGCTGAGTTTAAGAGATGGTCACTTTACCATCCAGAGACCGTTTAGAAGCCTGTGTTAGAGGAGGGGATATGCTTTCTAGAACCTTCCCAATTCTGAAACTTTGTTATTTATTTTATTAAGACTTTGAGGTGTCTCATCGTAAATTACAGAGTAAAAATTAACGTCTTTTTTAATGTGGTCCACAGACATGCGCTTGTTGCATGCACCTATCTATATATGAGAGAAAATATATGTAATTAAAATATATATGTTCAAAATTCCATTGCAACAATCAAAAGTGCGCTCGTGTAGCCCCAGCCAAAACCAGACCATTAATTCGTATTTTTTCAGTAATATTCTTCCACAATGTGATTCTGAAAATGTTCCAATTGAGTGGCCTAAAGAAACTGAGCGGACAAAGGATTGGGTTGAAAATGATATATTTAAGTAAGCTAATGTTATAGATAAATGGCTTGGTTTTATTCTCTCTGTCAAAAGTAGTGGTGTCAGGTTTTCTTTTGTATTAGATTTTTACTTGAAGATGAATGTTTGCCAGCAAAGTTTAACAGGCCTTATTTGCTCACCGAGACCATTATATCAGAATGGTACAGGGTACGTGCTTTACAAATAGAACATTATTGTGGTATTATTCGCAATGCTGTAGAATTGTTGCGTTTAGGAAAGGAACGTAATATTCAGGTAAGCCGGAGAATATGATTATAAGAAATGAAGGAATTTCAAAAATACCTGCATAATTATTAATGCGCGTTTCATTTTCATTTTTAGGAGCTTGATGGACTTCTTTCAGATTTCTTAACAGGTGAAGTGATCATTCTCAAGTTGCAACTGGATCTGGAAATGCAACACTTTCTAGACACTTCTCCACTTGATAAAGCGTTAATGCTCATGGCGAAGGTATTATGGAGCTTTCATTGTAGTAATAATGTTACATTTAAAAGTGTAGTTCGACAACTTTCAAAATATATTGAAGACGGGTAATAAGTGATTCTCCATTCTAAATGTTGAATATCATCCGCATAGCTCAGTTGTTGAGCTGGCCTTTAATGCAAGCGGGTCAGGTTCGATTCCCGTCGTGGGTTTGGTCAGCTTTGTGAGTAAAAATTTAAAACTGCAGTTGGTAACGTACTGTGGTAGCGTAGGTCAAAACTATATGGCGACGCATGTAGACCACATGCCCCTCTGTAACAAGTAATAATAAATGAAGCAGGCTATCACGGAAAATGTCTCTGATGCTTTCCAGCTCTGCGGAACCAACCACCACAACAACAAGTAATAAACCTTCGCCTCTCATGGATCTTTGCCACACGAGTTCAGTTTATTTAGTCTCAGCGAACCCATATGTGTGCTTTTGGGAACAGCACTTACCCAAAAACGAAAAAATTTAAATAAGATATTCTGTTTAGATTTCACCAGGAGATCCAGCAGCATGGAGGTTTCGGTCACGCTTTCCTCTCAGTTTCTTCTCTTTTACGCGTTTTCTCGAAAATTACTTTTAACGATTTTTTTGAAATCTATGATTTTTATTAAAACATTTTTCCTGGAAAATTGATTTGAACAACACGTTCAATATCGTTAAAGCGTTTGGGCAGGAATTATGGACACTGTATTAGCATCCTCTGCTTCACATATTAGCTGCATTAACGCTTTTTTTTATTAATGACCCAAAATTACCATGATTTTGAAACTTTACTCTACCATTGTAAAAAATTATTTTTTTAAAAACGTATCTTTATTCAGGCATTAAGTGGCATATAGAACGTATAAACCAAGGCTTGATGTTTTTGCAAACAAAACTTTATTTTATGTTTTTGTACTTTGATATTGTTATTTAATTATGCGACTTTTGATAAATACTTGTTTTATTTTGCAATTTTTTTTCCTAATTCCTGCTGAATTTAGTCCACAGAGGACACCTTTGTAGAAGATATTCAAAATTATTTTATACCATTTTTGATAAGGCATAATTTTAACAACTATAGCAAAGAGAGATTTGAATTATTTTTGCATTTATTAGTAAAAATTGCTAGCAACAAGTTCAATTTGGCGCTTAGGGTATGTTACAAATTTCATATATTATGTTTGTTTTTGAAAATAATGTTTACCTTGCAATAATGTTTTCATTTATTTCAGTTTTTTACTTTTATACTTAAGGGCAATTTGGCTATCGTTGGGAGAGTTGAAGAATTTATCATAATACTACACAATTGTATATACGCTTATAAAGAGTTAAATTTAGTTGAAGAAACATTGAAAGTGATTGGAGATGTTATTACATGGTTATCTACACTTTCAGACACTTCACTGTAAGCCAAGGAGTATCTTTTGTTTGTTATAGTGATGTGTTATAGGCATTATTAATAATATACAATGCGCCATGGTAGTTTTGTAGTTATAGGCGTTTACATGAAGGTACTAATTTGGTTCCAATTAGTATTTGTTAAGGTAATACCTTATGGAAGGCTTTAGGATGGAGGAAGTGCCGGGTATAAGGGATTAATCGAGGTTCGATGCCCAGTTAAAGTAGCCACAATCTTTCAAGTAGAACTACATGCGATAATCATATGTGCTGCTGAGATCCTTAGATCCAGGACACGATTCTAGAGTTATCGTTATCTAATGACACCTCAGATAGTAATGTTGCTTTCAGAGGTATCAGTTCTATTTGTTAATTCAGGGCTAATAAGGGACTACCTAACCATCCTTAAGAGGTTATGCGGCAAAATCAAAGTCTTTCTTGTTTGCGTGCGAGCCTTTATAGATAATGCTAGGAAGAAGAATGCCTTGTGTTAGTGTTGAAGCTTGTCTTACCTAGGAAAAGACAAACTTACGCCTATAAGCTTTGCACATGCAAAGTCATTCACCTTAAATCTTATCAAAAAGAAGGACTGGAGATTGTATTCTGTACGAATGTGCAAATAGACCTACTGGAGCCGCGGTGATATAGGCCTTCTGCCACCCCCCCCCCCCATTAATCTAAAATATTTGATACCTGGTTCCTAAGTAACTTCTGAGGCATTTTCCCTCGGATCTTGCCTCATAATGCCTAGTGTGGTTAAGTGTCCTAACCATCTTTTATATATATCTACTGTTCCAGATTCTGCACCATAACTTCTTTGATTAACTTGATAATTCGGCATACATTCACATTACTTGCCTACACACCCTTTCCTCACTCTCGCTCACTAACAGATTTATTCAGTATTTTAGAATAGTTCAGAAGGACTTAGAGAATAGCGCAACATAACTGAAAATAGCGTAATTTCCCCCCAGAAAGACGGTTGGTGTATGAAATATCAGACCTAAAGTAAATAACAATAAATAATATTTTCAGGCATTGTTCACTTTTAAAATGTGTTTACGTCATTAGAGATGAACTGAATGCTGCAGAAATACTCCGGCGTTATGATATAACCAAACCAATCATGGTTTTGCACAACATAAAAACTATTCAGAATGATGTGAAAGATGTTATTCAAATGATGACCAAAAAAACATTGAGGTAAAAATATTAACGAAATAAAAAAAAAAATTCTGCAACAGTTGAATAATGTGACTACTATCTCACTAAAATCAGTGGCTAAAGTTAAAATTATTAAGTTAAAGTACTTTTAATTTCTAGAGATTAAGATAGAAACCAGTATTGTTATGTTGATTGAAACAAATCTTAAGGTTCGGATGAAGTCGTTAACAGTTGAATTTTATTGCCCAACTTTAACGTAGTGTTCTACAATTTTCTAGAGTAACCATCTTTTGATTGGACAACGTTCTCTTAGAGATTAGAGATATGTGCTAGCTGTTATTATATCCTTTTTTTAATTAGTTTAACTGTTGTAGAAAAAATACAAAATTTAACGCGAGAGTAAAGTCCTTTTACAGTTACCACATTCCTCGCCTTCGTGTGTTGGCAAACCTGAGCTTGAAGGTGTGAATGTGACACTTTACTCTCTCGTCAGATAAATAGCTATTTTTTAAAAATCGCTTTTGTATTTGAAACTTAAAAGAAAATTTTTGATTTCAAGAAGGAAACCAGACGTTGCAATAGCGGATGTTAAAGTTTTATTAAAAGACATTTTACATTTGCAAGAAATTTGTTTTACCACATTCCCATTAGCAGCATGCTATGAGGTACAGTAAATTACAATGAGAATGCTACAGTGGGGTCAGCATAAATTTAAATAGTCTTATATAAATTATATTATGCTGAAAAATGTCTACTTTTAGTTGTTTGCTACTGCAATCCTTAGTGCTGAGTCGCTTGAACTTATAGAATTTTCTACGAACTATATTTGCTGTAGAATAGAGGAAGAAGTATGGAAAGCAATCGATTATGTGACAAGTGTAAAACTCGTTGTTACTGCTGCAATCAATTATTTCAATTATTCCTCCACACACTTAGATGAAACAATGCAGTTAGCAAAGTGAGTAAAATTCTTTATTTTAAGATGATGGTATTTTTGCACTAGAATTTGGTCTGTTTGAGTATTAACAACCTAACTCAGAACAAAAAAAAAAAGTTCAAATTTTGTTTGCTGACACTGTTCTTCAGTATATTCTTTATATATATATATGTGTGTGTGTATATTTATACATTCTTTTACTAAGAGGAAGTACTGCAACGTGTCAAATTTTTGAATTTCAGTTTTTATTGGAAATACATGTTTTAAGGACCAACACAAAAGTTACAAAAAAAAAGAAAAGAAATTGGGGTGAAAAACACACGACTTTCTCTTACTGCTGTTAATAAGTTGCAATTGACATTTTATTTTATCAATAAAATTTTACTCTACGTTTAGTTGACCTTGAGAATGCACATGCTAGATAGTGGTCGTAGTGAATGAGATTCGACTGACTCAGCAGCAAGTGCCTCAATCAACAATACTTAGAACCTAATGTCACAATTTCCCCAGAAACCACGTAAATTCAATTCTTCCTAAAAAATGTTTCATAATAGGTAATGCTGCTAGCCTTCCAAGTTTTAAGAACATCGTTAGTGCTTATTCTAGAACATTCTGAAAAGCTTAGAATTTGATTCTGAGTTTGTGACATTTCCGTTTAATCGATTTTCTTGAAACTTGGAATTTAACAATGTATGTAATGGACCTTAACGTTATATAGTTGGTAGAACCGTACTTGTAATGAAACAGCACTTAAGAGTGCTTAAGAAAAGTTTATATATTTATTTCTTCCAAAAATCTGGAAAAACCATTCACTAATGAAGTCCACTTTTGGACAATGAATTTTTATCGAAAGATTAAATTAGATGTAAAACACTCTACAGTCTGAAACAGCACAGTTGTTTCAGCTTTAGTGGCGACTCTATCCTGAAGGAGCCTATTGTAATATGGGCGAAACATCGTTTACAACAAACTATAGACGCGGTCTCAACCCCGAAGATTTAAGTGCTTTACATAATAATGGCCGCGGAAGCCTGAAAGCTTATTAATCAATAAGCGAAATTTAAAGTTTGATTTTTCTTTTTTAAAATATATGTTGATACACACCCAGAGACCATCCTTCAATTTTTTTGTTTTTTTCTGTATAGAGGGGCCTCAAAACTTGTATTCCCATTTAAACTTAACACACCGCAATACTTCTTTTAACAGCAAAGGGAAATTAAAAATTGATTATGAATATTAACATTGCAAACTTAGTGACCTAGCTACATTTCTGTTGTAAATGTTATAATATTATAATTATTATTATAATTAATGTTATAGATGTAAATTAAAAGATCCGACTAGCCGGAGCAGACCTAGAATGGAAAAAGGAGGTTAAATACCTAGCAACCCTTATGAATAGAAATATTGAGGTAGTTGTAAGTAATGCCAGTAGAGCCCTCCTAGTGTGTGGGAGGATGGCGGGCAAATATTGGCGATGCCTTCCGAGTATCCTACGGTAGATGTATACCATGATGGTGAGACCTATGATCACCCATGGTACAGTGGTGGGGTATAATAAGACCAAGGTAGCAGCGTCCAGATATATCTGGCAGGGTGCAGCGACTTGCAGGCATATGCATGGCATGGGCCATGAGGACATGTCCCACACCTGGGATTGAAGTTATCCTCAATCTGTCACCTCTGCACCTGACGGTAGAGAGAGCAGCGAAGGGGGCTCTCCTCAGAATTCATAGGAAGGGCATAGTAAATGTAGGGTCCCCGGTACTAACGAATGGCCATTCTTATCTACAGGGCCCCCTACCTGGCACCACCCTAGAGACGCTATGATTAAGAGAGACACAGCTTCGTAAACATTTTTCTTCAAAGCTAAGTACCAAGAAGGAGTGAAACAGCGAATCCGCCGTAGCAAGTATCATAGAGCATGCTATTAAATGGTATGCAGACGGGTCTAAGACCCTCGAGAGACCTGGGGCCAAGAACCAAACACTCAGAATTCATGGGAAGCTTTCCCAGCATCTTCGGGCGGAAATATAGGCAATTGAAAGATGTGTCCACTTTAACCTAGATAGGGGATATCGGAATCAGGAGGTAGTTATCCTTTCCGATAGGCAGGCAGCCATTAGAGCGCTGAGTTCTTATGTTATCAGCTCTAGTTGGTTTGAGAATGCTCAGGCAAACTCAATGACCTGGGCAGGAGGAATAAAGTCACCTTTGGATGCCAGGGCATGCGGGCGTTGAAGGAAGTCAGATGGCCGATGCTCTGGCAAAGAGATTCGCTGCATCCCACTCTTGGTGCTTGAACCTTTTGTGGGGTCACCGACCAGTATCTTATAGGGGCACTTAAGAAAAAGGAGGAGGTGTGGAGGTCGCAACCCTGAAACACCTTCCCGGACCTGAGGCAGGCAAAGATCTGCTTGGGAGATTACACCCAAAAAAAATCGAGACATGCATTGGTCTCAGTAAGAACAAGCTCTGCAATCTTACGAGTTCCCTTACAGGGCACTGTAGGCTCAGAGAAAACCTGGGATTTGGAGAGTGATAGCATGTGCAGATTATGTGGGGGGAAAGAAAACACCGATACATCTTCTCACAGACTGCGAGGCTGCCACTCAGAGAAAATTTAGGAGCCTGGGTAGTTACCAGAAAGATGAAGAGAATATATTGCTTCTAAAGCCCTCCAGACTATTGCGATTCCTAAGAAGCCTCAATCTAGTGGGTGAGCTGTAGGCGAGATGCTCGCATGCAGCATCTGAGAGGGTGCGTTGGCCAGCCAGTGGCTCCAAGGGACATAGCACAATAGACCATGGAAGTCGCAGTGCAGTGGCCACTTCTATCAACAAAAAAAAGAGTTATAATTAAAATTTATATTTTTTATTTGTGTTCATAAAGAGAATGTCTTCATTTAATCAAAGAAGAACAAGAAGAAGTTAAGAGAGAATTAGATCTTATTTTGGCTGTTCGACTCTTATCAGAATTCGGCGTTAATTTATTGCCAATACAAAGTAAGTTTTTTATTTATTTTGGACTAGGGACATTACAGAGTCTCTATAGATAGCCTAGTAATAAATATTTAACAAAAGCGACATAACATTTATAATGTAAAATAGTTCTGATGATTTTCTTTGTTGGCCGTTAGTTGTAAGATGAAACAAAAAATTTGTTGGCTTCCAATTCAAGGTAAAAAAAAACAAAAAAAGTAATTTTTAATTGTTTTTAATAATTAAAAAATTCGACGTTTCGACACAGAAAATTCACCCGCATTGTAAGTACCACTGTTTTCGATAATTATACCATCTCTGAACCTTCTTGGTTGAAAAATATTTCCTCCATCACCATTCCCAATGATGTCCAAAAAATCCTAAGCCTTGGCCCTAACTTTAACCTCCCCAACC
Organism: Triatoma infestans; assembly: GCA_011037195.1. Taxonomy (NCBI): domain Eukaryota; kingdom Metazoa; phylum Arthropoda; class Insecta; order Hemiptera; family Reduviidae; genus Triatoma; species Triatoma infestans. The sequence continues at coordinate 119,314 of JAAEAF010000099.1, read as the reverse complement.
GTTCTCCTAAACATAGCATCTCCAACCTTATCATCGACACTGAATACATCCTACGGATACTGACATCTCAGACGACAACAAAGACTGCCTTAGACTAGAAATGGTCAACATCATGTCTACCTACTTAGACAAAAATAATAGCATATCCAGACCACATCTCTTCCAAAAAGGTTCTTTCATGACCTCTCCTCCACTAAACAGTTTATACAGTCTCACCATGACGACATAATCGTCACAAAGGCAACTCCACTATCATTATGGACAAACATGATTACATTGACAAAATGACTAACCTTATTTCCGACCCTAATACTTACTCCCTTTTGGACAGAGACATCACTTCTAAGCAGCAAAACTTATTCAACCATCACATAAAGAAATTGAAAAATCTGGGCCACATTGATGCAAACACTTATTACAGACTTATCAACCATCATAGCACACATACCCGTGCCTATGGACTGCCCAAAATTCATAAGCCTCTTTGTCCTATTCGTCCCATCATCTCCTCCATTAATAGCCCCTCTTCCAATCTCAGTAAATTCATTCTTCCCGCTCTTCAACCTGTTAGTTCCCAAAACACTTAGGAAGTCAAAAATTCCTTTGATTTCATTGAGAAAATAAAACACATAACAATCCCCCCCCCCCAGTACATCTTGATCTCTCTTGATGTCACCTCCAATTGACCTGGTTATCTCATTAGTTTCTCTCAACTGGCCAGCAATTCATCCTCACACGATTATCCCACGAGATCTTTTTATTGAAACACTTGACCTGTGCTGCAAATCAAGATATTTTGTCTTCCAAGAGCGCTTTTATCTGCAAAAGAACGGCTTGGCCATGGGCAGTTGTCTTGCTCCTTGTCTAGCCAACATTATTATGAACGACCTTTTAGATAAAGTCCTTCCAACTCTTGGCTCCTCTATTTCTTATATTTTTAAATATGTTGATGATCTTTTCCTTGTCGTCAACCCAACGGATACATCAAAGATTCTTCAGCATTTCAACTCCTACCCAAACAACAAACTACAATTCACTATTGAAAAAGAACATAACAACAGACTACCTTTCCTTGACACACTCATTATACGGAACCCGACAATACCTTGACTTACGATTGGTACACCAAACCTACTTACTCCGGACGCCTGCTCCACTATCTCTCTAACCACCCTTTCCACCAAAAATTTAACGCAGCCAAAAATCTGGTTCACCGGGCTATCTCTCTTTCTCATCCTCCTTTTCACAAGAAAAACCTTATAAAATCTAGGGATATCCTCGCCTCCAACGGGTACCTCCCCATATCATAAACAAAATCATTAAAAATTCCTCTTCATCAATATCCGTACATAGGTTACCCAGTCAAAATCTTAGCAATAACCCACCCATCTATAGGTCCCTCACACATATCAATTCTCTCTCGCAGAAAATCAACAAATCCCTTAAGAAACACATTCCCAATCTCACCACAGGCTTCACCACTTCGAACAAACTTTACAATTTCTATTCCAAACTTAAAGATCCTATTTCCATAACCAACAAAACACACACGGTCTATAACTTGAAATGCACTACTTCCAATTGCAATGCATCCTATGTAGGAGAAAGTTCACAATACTTATACAAAAGACTCAAACAGCAAAATACGACATTACTTCCAAGAAAATAGACAGTACAGCACTTTCCAAGCACGCTCTATCCTTAAACCATACTTTTGATTTCTATAATCCATCTATCCTCGTTACCCAGCCCAATTACACCAAGCGACTCCTTACTGAGTCCATACACATCCATCTCCAATCCAACCCCGTTAATCATAAAAAAGACATGGATTTAATTTCTTCCCATTACAATTATATCCTCTGTTCGCTTAAAAAATCCTGAAAAAAAGTGTAATTAATACCCCCACTCCATACATAACTTTCCCCACACATAACGGTCCATACGTAACGGTACCTCCTTTCTCCCGGCTGTCAGCCTTACAATATACACCCGTTCATTACAGACTTAGCAGTCCCACAGTAATCACATTTATGTATTGTTTTTATTTTGTGTTATAATTTTTCTTTTTTTGTATTGTTCCTGAAGAAGGCAAACAATGTTTGCCGAAACGTCGAACTTTTTAATTATTAAAAACTACTTTTTTTTTGTTTTTTTTTACCTTGAATTGGTCGATAAACCAACAAATTTTTTGTTTCATCGTAAAATAGTTCTCTTTTCCGAAGTATAATTGTTTGTCAGAAGTTCATTCAAACTCCTGTTTTCTGTATGATGTAATTTTGGAAGATTACGGGTTGTAGAAGGAGATTTCCTTAATATCATGGCTTCTCCAATCTTATCTATCTCGGTTGGTCATGGACTAGGTTCAACCCGTAGGCAAGATCCTGGTCACACCCTCGCCAGAAGCAGAATTCTCCTTCGATTCATGAAAGTGACGCATCTATATATACAACACAGATGAGATACATCACTCCCAACCTATTAAAAAGCGGCAGGAAGTGGGCGTTTTTCTCTGGTCTGGGATTTATACTTCAAGTCTTTTCAGAATCTTGAAAACCCTCTTGCTGCGCCGACAAGTACTCCAAAGGACAGTGCCGTTAAAAAGACGAGGTTGGAACAGTCCGAAGTGCACAATCCTGAACATCTCCCAGCTCTCTTCTCTACTAATCTTATGCATAAGGTGGTTCACGTATTGAGTTTCCTTATTAGTTTCGCTTAAGATTCGCTCAAGAAAGTCTCAAATCAATAGAGATCCAAGCTAGTCTTACCCTAGGAAAACCCATGTACCTAACTCATTTTATCCCTATTCAAAATGAAATAATTACTTCTAACCAAGCAGCTATCTTGTTCAAAATAAGCTACCTTGCCTAAGCACTTCATCATCATTTCTCAGAACTGAAGAGTTACCGGCAAACTGTTTTGTTTGGACACCAGTATTTTCGGACGAGCTGTTGACCGTTATACGGAAAAATCTGGTGTAAAACACTCACGTGACTTTCTCTTAGTCCAATTAATACAATTTAATTAAAAAATTTGCTTTAAAATTGCAACAATAATTAGTTGGGCCGGCCTTAAAAACAGGTGATAGAGATTATACTTGTATACCTGAGCGGACTCGTGTGGAGCACCCTCTGTTAAAAACAAACAAAGCTTGTTTAGTTTGTTGATTAATTGATTTTCTTTAAGTTTGGAATTCTATCAATGCTTCTAATGGGTGTCAATATTTTGTAGGTGATAAAACCATACATCGTACTGGGTGGTACTTTAGAAGAAAGCATCACGCTACTGTTCCCCTAGAACCCCCAGAAATCAGTTTCTCTGGGAAAATGTTTCAAATAAAAGTGATAGGATTTATGTCCTTAGAGAGTATTCGCGTTTACAGAAAATCGTTCCGAGTCGTTTGAGAAAATCACGAAAACTAAAAAAAAAAAATCATTCAATAAAGTCGCACTTTGTTGTTGAATTTTGCCCGAAACCTTCGTGTCTGATACGGTGGTGGCACCATAGCAGCTAAGTTTGAGGTTCCTGTGAGTTTTCGTTTTTGAGATATTTTGTTCACAAACACAAAACACATACTTTGTTTAAAATTGCAACAATAATTAGTTGGGCCGGCCTTAAAAACAGGTGATAGAGATTATACTTGTATACCTGAGCGGACTCGTGTGGAGCACCCTCTGTTAAAAACAAACCATACATCGTACAACATTATTCGTTGAAAACATTATTTCGTGCTCAGGGGACCTCAAAACATGTATTTCCGGTGAAAACATACAATAATTAAACAATAATTCCTCTTCTAGGAGTAAGAAAAAGTTAATAGAAGGCATTGAACCACGAGGAACACCCTGTTAAAGAGTTTTTATGAAACTTTTTTTCTATTGAAGACTATTTTCTGCTTTCTTCCTTTAACATTTTTTTAAAAAGTAGATCATGTTCTTTTATGTCCTAAATTTTCAAATTTGGCCAGTAGAAGTCGTATGTAAAACACAATCAAAAGTCTTATGATCAGAATTAGTAATTTAAACAACCCTGATATTATCCAGCATGTTTCTCAACCACATGTTCGAGATTGGGAATAGCTGATGCGATATCTCTTTACCCTTATTGACTAGTAGATTATATCTGTTTTAACTAAACAGGTAGCTAAAGTGGTCAAGCCTTTCATACATTCTACAAATGCTTTATATATCTAGGTTTTTTCGTCCAAGGAACATAAGCTGTTCTACATGCTCACAACTTTGGATGTAGAAGTTATCACAATTATTGAACAACAACTCCCAGGAACAGTTTTGGTTTCTTTTTTGTGAACGAAAATCATTTTATTTAGCTTTAACACTTTAGGGAAGATTCCGTGATTAGCAGAAATTAACGAATACAAATGGTTCGGTTAACAGATCTACATAAAACCCCTTTTGAGGTTTAGCATCTTGGCGTTTTGTTGGTTTAAGCTTTCCTATAATCCTGGTGAGATCGTACTGATCTATCTATCTATAGTAATAATTCTTAGTTTTTCTATACTGTTTCTTTTAATTCGTATTTCCTTTTCTTTTAATAGTTCGAAATTGTGAAGATAGAATGAAGTTGATTGAGTGTGTATTAGAGAAAAATACAAATGCTTATAAAAATGTTCAAACATTGTATAAACTTGCCTGTAAACTTTGGATCTGTGATGGGAATAGTGCTAAAAGATATTCAATCATTAATATCCGACTAGCTGAGGAATCTTTTAAGGTAATTTCGATTTCTTACATGTTTGCATAAAGATGTCACAAAATAATAGTAAAAACAAAAGCTTGGTCTAAAGTACTTTTACGACGTTTTATTATTGCAATTGTTACATTTTAGTTGACAAAATTTTGTAAACACTTAATTTTTGGTAAACATACAGTTTGTTTGTTTGGTAACGGAAAATGTCTTTGATATAGTTGTTTATAACAATGTAGGTGGTGGAGAGCAGTACATTACACGTTTGTTTTAGGACAAGGTAACCTAATGGTTATAATGCAAACCGCATAACAACGCTGCTTTCAAGCCAGAATACTGCTTGTTCAGTTAAGAGATAAACCTAATGTTTCAGCTCTCCTAAATCCACTAAAAACAAATCCCTCCCCCCCAGAAGAATGTTTCAAATAATTGAAGATATATGTCTGGACAATTACCACAATGGGTTCGGTAAACGACAAGAAAATTTCGGCCAGAATCTGTTTAATATACTGAATTGTTTCTGGTTTTTATAATTTTCTGCTCTTTCATATTTTCTTCAAACATCTACTAAGTATACAAGCGGTGTTTTATCCGTCGTAGCATGCATATTCCTTTTGTTCCTGAAAACCATCAAGTGTGAGTGTAACAGAAACATTGCGTGGAAGTGAACTCTTTACACGAACTTGGTGAATTTGCTCTGACGATGGATGAAAATCCGAAACCGGTCAGGAATATAATCAATATGCATGCTACGACGGATAAAATACCAGATGTTATCCAGGATAGCGGACCCATCCACATATTCAATAAGTATTCAAGTGTAGACTCATCACTTTTAATTGAAACATTTTCCTGGAAAATTTACTTTAGGGGAGCTTTGACTTTAGGCTTTTCTCTAAAATATCATTTCAATACAATGTACGGTTGAATCACGTAATTATGGTTGCAATACCTAATATATAATAAAAATTACAAATTTGAAAAGGAAATTCTATGTTAGAATTATCGTATGAGACTGTTTTGTGATTTCCCACTCCAGGCTTACGGGATACCTCATTATTTATGTTTCAATCCACTAAAGGTTATTTTATTGTTTCTTTTTTTACCTTCACAGAAGGGAAGTTATAATCTATGTGCTGAACTGTGCGATAATCTTATAACTCATGTATGTGTGGATTGTTGGGACATATGTCTGAAACTTGGAACATGTAGAGAATTTAAACAAAATGAATTTAAACTAAAACTAATCGAGTTTGCATATTTACACTGTCCATCTATGTCTTGTTATGCAATCAATGAAATCAGGTATGTATGGTTTAAGAAGCATCGTTAGTCTTGATTCAATACAATATTTATTTTCAATTTAAATATTTCAATTTTTGTTTAGAAAAAGTTTGGAAAGAGAGGTAACTTTTGAAAAGTTAAAGAGTGCTTTTCAAAATATTGGAATTCAGCCTGAAACTGAAGTGGTATAGTGATTTACTAATTTAGCTTTTTTGCTTGATTTTTTAAAACTTAATTTTTATTGAAAATGTTTGTTTATTTATTAGGAGGGTCTAGACTTAACATCAGAACTACATTTCATTCAAAAATTAATAGCAGTGAATTTACAAGTTACTCAACATTCACTATTGGAGGACAAGTAAGATTGTAATTACTTTTGCTAGGTGAGAACTTGTGATAGATGTATCTCATAAAAAAATAGTACATGATGTTTTGAAAGGAAACTTCATGCAACGCTATTGAAACATTAATGAATGCATATTATCATGTATTAGGCAATCCAAAATTATTGCGTTTTTATTAAATAGTGTAAACAAAAGTTAGTTAAAAAAAAATTAACAATTAGTCCGTCCTTTTTTTTCTGTCATTTAATACCTAATTATTTGAGTGTCTATTTACTTTTTGAGATTAGAATGTCTTTTTGGGAAAAATAAAGACAACATACGCAGTTTGGTTAAACGAAACTCCATGATGGATGAACATGTAAAACCCGGCCAGAAAAAAGAAAAATTGGAGTAAAATACTCATACTCTTTGACTTACGGCAGTTAATACAATTAAAAAATTGATAAATTTTCTGTACACTTGTAAATTTTTACTTAGTTGCCCTAACATACGTACATAAGTATAGAGGGTACATATTTGTTAGCAAAGATTCCCGGTAAAATTTTCCCAAAAAAGTTTCAAATAAAATGTCACTTTTATATTTCTGGGACAAATGATTCAAATAAAATTGATAGGCCAAAATGGGTGTAGATATTATGTCGGAGTTTAGAGAAAGTCATTGAAACTAGTTTTTAGAAAATCTGAAAAAAAAGAAAAGAAATAGTAAATCGAATAATTGATATTTGAATCAGATCCCTGATCAAGGGAATTTCAAGTTTGAACTTGCTGCGATTTTTCTTTTTAAAGAATATAAGAAATACGATTTTTTTATTATTATTATATAGGTGGTTAGAATTTTACATTTACTGCTTTTCGTTTACATATCCTACCTTGCAATTTCAAATCTTCATTAATCGCAAAACAAATAAAGAAAACTGACACTGGAACTTTTTGTCAACTAACTTTTGTCTGCATTATTTAATATATCGTAAACTTTTATTGTACAGTTTTTTATATTACGTAATTATTTTACATTATTTAATATAATGTGACTATTGAATCCCTCTAGTGAATGAGTTGCCAGATTTATTGTAATTCCAGTCTGCTAATATCAGTAAAATAAAAAAGGTGCAAAATAGCCAATAAAGAAGAACAAATTTTTCTGATTTGGGGTCAATTTGGTTCCCTAATCCTCGAGATGGATAAATAATGGTCAAAGAGGGATTCTATATAACGAACCTAAAACTCTAATTTGTATTATATAGAATTCTTTATCCCAATCAGCAAATGAGCAAATGCATTGTTAATATTCGTTTAGATTGAAGATTAAAAATCATGTGAGTGGAAATAATTTGATACAAAAAAATCCAAAGGAATCTAATTATAGTTTTCCATTTGAAATAACCGAATACTTCTTTAAGTTGCTATTCTCTGAAAAACCATCAGAAGATGAAATCGTACATTCTAGTTTGAATCAAAGTAAGTATTTATTGTTATTATTATTTTACTTTCTATTACTGCTAGTAAGTTCGGACTTTACATTCTGTTTGGGTATAGCCATGATGGTATCCGGAAGGATTTGTCGAAATTCCTCAATTAGAATACTATATTACTTTACCGCATGGATTTTCCAATTTTTTACTTTTTCTCGAAAATGGCTCCAACGATTTTTTTATCTTCGTATGCCTATTACATCATATAGATCTTTCAAGTTTATATGAAATATTTTTCTGGAAAACTTCATTTTAGAGAGGTTTTGGGAAAGGGGTGATGTTAGAATTCCCTCTAAAATGTCAGGGTTTTACACACGTATAATGTCAATGATGGAAATTCCGTATGTCTCTAAAATTCCGAGTTTGAATGTTTTTTAGTTTTCGGCAATTTTTTCGATAACGTAACCAGTGTTTTTTTTTTATACTTGCTGATTATACAATGCCTAGTCACTTTTGTATGAAACTTTTTTCCGAGATAAGAGGTGACATAACGCTGCCACTGAATATTTAGTAAAAATTCGAAGTTTGTTATTTAGAAATGTATGAATAGTTGTAAGAGAAAGTGGTGTGAGTCACACTCAAGATTTTTTTTCTTTTAAAATGATTTTATTCGATACTATTTATTAAAATTATATGTTTTGTTTCAGTGTTGCTGGAATGTGCAAAATGTTGTATTTTCGATGACACAGCTTTAGGATTGAGTTTTGTTCTTTCTGTTAAGGAATCTGGAATGTGTGAACAATTTTTTAATAATTTATCATACAATCCTTTATCTTATCAAATAGCAATGTACTTCTATGGATTAGCTAGGTATATTAATGAAAAAAAGGATTTTATCAATGTATCTCCAAAAACCGTAAGTAAATCAGTCACTACATCAGTTTGTAAAGAATGTAGATATTAAAATGTTTAATTTTCTCCTATTGTTTAAGAGGAAGTATCCCATTGATTTAAGGTTTCAATCAAACTACATGTTTTGAGATTCTGATATATACATGTTTTGAGAAATAAATGGTTTTGGAGAATAGTTCTTTCTTTCTCTCCATCGTGAGCCCGCGTGCTTGTTTCTTTGTATGCCTGATAATATAACATGACAACAGAAACTCGCAGAGTTTAAATGTATATCAGTATTAGAGATATTCGACACCAAGACTTCTTTTAAAATCATTATCACTAGTCTTACTTTTTTCTTACTGCTGTAAGAGGAAATATTAGGATTGTGAAACCGGTTGATTTATTTCTTTTTACATACAATCAGCATAACACGAAAAAGAAAAATAGCGTTGTATTGATACTTCTTTTAGGTGCTACCGGGAGACACGACAATAAGGTTTTTGTCGTAATTGCTCTAGCGGAAATACTCTTTACTTAACGTCCGGGTGGACGTCCAGGGAGAACGGGAAGCGGTCCAAACTTAGGAGGAGCTGGGCCTCCGACTTGAGGAGGTCTACCGGGAAGTGGCTAAAAAATAATCGTCACGTCAAAATAAATAATTTTTGTTTACTTAAAGTTAATTTTTAAGACATGACGATTATGCGTGAAGAAAATGGTACTCTTGGTACAAACTGGTTCATGAAATCCATAAGTTCTGATATATATATACATGCTGTATTATTTATGCTGTATATATTTATATATATTCTCATAATTAATACATTTGTTAAAATGTTAGATGCATTTTACATACATACAAAATATGTGAAGAGAGAGTGGACTCAATAACAAAACATGGTTTGCTCTCAGCATATGTATGTAGTCTCCATAAAATTATTTTGTCTAATAAAGACATATTTATAAATTACTATCTGACTTAACCTCCTTAACATTTAAAATGTTGGGATTCCTTATGTTTAAAAAACTAATTATGTTTAATAACAAAATGAAAATATAGAACTTTTGTTGCAGTGTTCTTTTTGTAGATAAGTATTAAATATAAATTTTATCAGTATTGAACATTTGAACATACTAGTTATGAAAAAGGCCACAAACTTGCTCAAAACGTCGCTATTATAAAATAAATTACATTTGGAGTTAGGTAATTAATTGTTGTAGTTGGTTCCGCAGAGCTGGAAAGCAACGGAGATATTTTCCGTGATAGCCACTGTTTGTCAAGAGAGTGTGATAACATAGACTTGGACAGAGCAAGTTTTGTTGATACACATGTGTGTATCAACTCGCGGAGTGTATCAACTAAATTTGCTCTGTGCAAGTCTGCGTTATCATAATGTTCGACAAAAATATCGAAGATGTGCGAAAGCCCGAAACCGGTCGGTGACCACAAAAAGAAGCAAACTATCATGGAAAATATCTCTGAAAGTTAATTTATATTGGATGATTGTAAATAAAATTTCTCTGGGTAAAATTTACTATGAAAAAATATATTAGAATTGAACTACGGAGTCGAAAAGTGTACTTTTCCTGTAGAGAAAACTTCTGATCCTATAAAAGAGACCTTGGGCCACCTTAATACTTTGAAAGGGCGATATTTAATTAAATTTTACTCTAATAATTTTTTTTCTGTATTTATTTTACAATGTTCATTTAAAATTGTTTATATCATTTATATAATGCATAAAATCAGTCGTAATATTTTCATTCTTTAGTTCAAATACGATACGAACCAGCCTTTGCTTGTGATGCAAGTGATTGAGATAATGGAGTAAAAAAATGAGTGTCTTTCGAGAATTCGACCAAGAAAAATCTATTTAGTTATATCAACTGAATTGATTACTATCTCCAATTAAAAAACCTTACAGCTAAAATAAAAGCTAACATAAATATAACTTATACAAATAAAAAATAAAATTAGTTCATCAGTTGACCTCCTATTAATCCAGCAAATAGATTTACAGAAAGTTGATTCGTTAAGTTATTGTATAGAATATTATTATTCAATTGTTTATTTCTATTTATATATTTATTTCCAGATTTGTCAGTATACACTTGAAAATGATGATAGTTCTGATCATTATATGTTGGTGAAGTACAAGCTTCAAAACGATAATTACCGTCAAGCTCAAACTGCCATTGAATTGAATTGTGGGATAGATTCAAATAGATTTATTTCAGATATAGATTACAGAAGGGACACTATATTCGGATTAGCAATGTAACTATTGTTTATTATTATTATTATTATTTATTAAGTAAGGAGAAAGTATTTCTTCTAGAACTTCCTAAAATGAATTTTCCCCCAAAAAAATTTCAAATAAAAGTTGTAGATCATTATTATATATATAGGTGATATACCAGGTTTAAAGAAAATCTTATTTGATTTTCATTAAAACTTCATTCTCGGGTCCCATGGTAGCAGCTAAATGATATGCAAGTTTAAACTTTCTGCATTTTTTTATGTTTGTGTTAACTGAGCACACACAAAGAGAAAAAAACACATTTCTAAAAACACTTTTTGTGCTCAGGAGATCAATATATTTTCTGTTTAAACTTAAGTCGAAAATTTGACGATTATGATACCTCTTAAAGCAGGAAAAATAAGTGAAAATAGAAAAGTAAAGATAGCCGGAAAATTTTCTCAGATTTTACACAGGTGACTCCAGAATGGATGGAAAATTATGTAGTATACTTTGAGTTACGTCATGTCAGATGTTAGTTACGTTAAATAATGTGCATCGCTACTTTACCGAAGCAAGGATTCATTCTGTTATTGTATTTCAGAGAGCTTGCAAAAGTTTGATCTTCTCGGATAGTCAGATCGCATTGTGGATACTAAGTTCAATGTCTTTGCTCTGTAATTAGTTTTAGTGCGATACTGAAGATTTGACTATGTTTCTCCAGATATGGGCTTCTTTTTCTTTCATTTGTCTGGCTCTGCTGGTGGCTTATCTTGTCCATATTTCCAATTTGGGCGGGACTAGTGTATAATAAGGTTTTTCAAAATGTTGATTATGGGGTATCTAAATTGGGCGGCAGTGAATTGATGCTGTATCTTAAACGGATATCTCTTTTATAGGTATTCTCTATCAGTTAACTATAATCTTCTCCACCCAAATTTATTTACGAATACCCGGGGCAACTAAGCTTTTATTAAAATTCCAAGTTTCCAAGTAGAAAATTTTTCAATCTTTTTTTTCAAGTCTTTTTTTTCATATAATAATAAAATAATAATAATAATAATCTATGTAATAATTGTGACTTACTCCACAATATAAACACGTTCATATTTTATGTTTAATACATAGTTCAATATATCTTCTCACTAATTTAAAGAATAATAATAATAATAATAATAATATTATTATTATTATTATTATTCTTTTAAATTCGCTTGAAATAATAAAACATAGCATAAAAATCAATTTATTTCCAGGTCTCTTGATTTAGAGAAAGTCCTTGTAGCCATTAGACTTGCTGAACAAAATAATATGTGCTCTAAGGAAATGGCAACAGTTCATGTGGAAACTTTCCTAATGGAACATTCTCCTCAGCCTCTTGAAAAACTTCAAACTTCTCTTGATCACCCAATAATTTTAGCATTACTAAAGAAAGATCCAGTTTTTACAAAAAACAGGTAATAAGATTCAAACAATTAAAGTATAAAGTACATTTCTTACTAGATTACTTATCCGAGAATGATCTTTAAACTTTGCAGACTATCTTCAATATTTGATAATATGAATGGATGTGATTTTTCAAAACTTATAATGTATTTTACAATATTACATGCCATCGATGGAGATTCCCCCACGCTATGTTGTTTAACACCAAAACAACAGATCAAACTATTAAAAAAAGTTAAAGCAACATCTCCAGGTAGGCCTTTCTTATTTAGGTTCTGATTTTGGAGTTGAAGGAATGCATTTTAACATTCGCCTCATAATTATAAGAAAAAAATACACACATATTCACACAAAAATTCACAGGAAAATTTTGATCATGCCTTTAAAAAAGAGGTTTTTTTTTTAGAATGGGCCCACTGCACTGCGACCTCCACGGTCTATTGTTCCCCTTGAATGCCACTGGCTGCCCGACAAACCCCTTAGGTGCTGCAGGCGAGATGCTCCCCACCAGATTAAGGCTCCTCGGGAATTTCAATATTCTGGAGGCCCCTACAGAGTATATATTCTTCTCGTCTTCTTGGTAATCAGGCTCCTAAATCTTCTCTGGGTAACAGCTCGCAGTACGTGAAGAGATGTATCAGAAGTTCCTCCGTCCCCGCGCAGAATCTGCCCGTGCTATTACTCTCCAAGCCCAGCTGCGACAGGTGTTCTCTGAGTCTACAATGTTCCATGAGGAAACCGTCAAGAATGCGCAGCTTGTCCTTACTGAGACCAATGCCGCCTCCGATCTTTTTTGTTCGTTATCTTTCAAGCAGATCTTTGCCTGCCTCAGTCCTGGAAGGGAGTTCCAGAGTTGCGACTTCCTCAGCTCCTCCTCTTTCTTAAGTTCCCTAAAAGAAACTAATATAAGAAAAATATATAACTTTTATAACCATAATTTTGTAGCACCGGGATACCAGCTAAGCGAATATTGTAAAATCAACAATTTTTACTTCTCTTACGCTGTGAGAGGAACAAGTGCGATTGTGTAAAATTTTTGAAATTCTGTTTTCATCAGAAAGACATGTTTTGAAGTACTCTAAGTACAGAAATGTTTTAGCGAATGGTCTGGTCTGTATGTTAAAAAAACTGCATGTGTGTCTGTATGTGTATCTCAAAACGAAAAATCTCCGTGATATTCCGTTTAGATACAACAATCGCATCTGACACGAAGTTTCGATCAAAATCCAGCATCCAGAAGTGTGAATTGCAAAATTATTTAGACTTGAGTTTTATAAATATAAAAATGCATTAATTTAGTAATTAAAAAAGTTCTGCTACATTTTTTGTTCGCGGTTTTTATCACATCAAAAGTATGATTTCTAGCAGCTTCCAGTAATGGACAATACAATTTTATTTTTCCTTGTTTCCAGCCATTAATTACATTGACATGATAACTCACAAATATGATCTACTTACAATACTGCAACCGGCCTTAACCAATGATAACTTCAATAATGTAGTGAGATTAGTGAAGAACCTACCAGAGTCTGTCAGAGGTGATTTCAATATAAATGTTTTGTACAGGAAAAGAGCTGTAGAAGAATTCTTTTATACGGTATTATTACACGAAATTATTCAAAATTCACCAGTAACTATCTGACAGTATTGTTTTAAATTTATCTCTTATTTTTACAGATAAGAGAAGTAACTTCTATGAAACAGTGTTTGAAACTTATTAAAGGTATCTTTAACAAATGGCTTAACAAAATGGACGTTAGTGATATTCAGTGTTTTATAGAGCAGACTGTATTGTGTCGAGAAACAGCCTTATCACTTGATTATGAATATAGGAAGCAAATTTTATTGGCACTTGTGTCTCGAGCTTGTTGGAGAGTTGATTACAGGTAGAAAAGTTTTATGTAACGTTATTGCACGATTTTACGGTTAAGTATGTCAAACGATTCTTAGAAAATTAGAGGTTTTACATTGTAAATGATGGACATATGTCCTTGCATTATGTTAACGGTATTTAAAAGAAATTCTATATTACTGTACAAGAATGATTAATTAAACACTACTACTAGTACAAAATAAATGCGTTAGGTTGTGTCTAAGCTCCTTAGGAGTGACTGGCATATTGGAACGGGAAAATTACCTTTAAAATGCACTACTTAACAAATATTATTGTTTTAGTTTCTAGTATTTAGACACACTTTTATTGTATTGTACTTAAGAAAAAACAATAAATTATTTTTTAATTTATATTTTTATTCTTAGCGAAAATATGAGGTACCTTACCTGTTTAATTCAGGAGAGACTGGACATTATGGACAGAGTCTGGGATGACACGGATCTCGAAATTGCTTTCACAAAGTGCCTAAAAAATTATTTATTGTATGTATTTAGTTAATTAATTTAACACTATAACTTTTTTTTTATTGGACTTAAAAACTTACACAAAATATGATGGTTAAAATTAAATTAATTGCTTCAAACAAACAAATAAAATGCTATACTTCACTTTTATTGTTTGTTTCCAGTGACATAGAAGCTGCCGTTGGAAATGAAGCGAGTTTAATTGAAATTATGAAAAATATATTGCTCGATAAAAACCTTACCAAAGATGATGTATTGGTTGCATACAAAGCATCTGATCTTTCAATCTCATTAAACGACTTAATATCATCTTTACAAGAATCAGATAATTCACAGTGAGTATTCGTAAACTTAATGACCGACCAACTTCTTAATCTTATAAATCGAACTATAACTTCTATCATTATGAATTTTGGTCCCATTTTGCGTTTTCTCTGTACGTTTCGTACTTGACTAAAATTTAAAGTTTTGTATGTTTGTTCCTCACGCTTAAGTCTCTAAAAATTTATTGAATGGAACTTGTTTCTACTTAGAGTTATAAATAATAAGCTTAGGTATCTTTTCGCTAGTCTGGCTCGCTCGGCGTTAGTAAGATAAAGCAGAGAACTCTTCCGAGTTCATCTGAAGGTTTAAAAAGAAATTTTAGTTAACAAATTCTATATTTAAATTGTCTTACCTTCGATCGATCTTAATCGTTCTAGTAAATTTACGAGGAAATATATTTTCATCTCCGATGTGCTTAGACTTTAGCTTTGATTTTCAGTTTAGGAATCACCAAGAGATCCAAGACAGGTTTCGGTTTAAGTCTATCAACCGGAAGTGTGACTTTACAGGTTTCTCATTTTTTCACCATTTACCTGAAAACGGCTTCAATGAAACTTCGTACACACCCTACCTTAAATTAAAATATATTTCCTGAGGAATTGATTTTAGGGAGGTTCTGGGGAGCCATCTAAGTTTTCCGAATACAATACTTTTTTCTTTCTAGGGTGTTTTGTTGTACAAGAACGGTTCCACCAAGTTGAAACTAAACGTTTAGTAGAAATTTCATATTTTGAGAAAATTGTCAGTAAGGACAGTGAGAATTGCTGTAAACAGAGTAATGGTGTTTCACAAGTAGATTTTTTTTTCTTTGGTTCTTCAACTCTTGAAATTGATTAATAACGCTTTCTGAAGCAGTTCCAAATAATAGGACTAAAACTTAAGTTTTATTTTATTTATTTATTCTTTCGTGGCATTATAATTCTAAATGTTTAACATAATGTATGATTTGATATTTCAGTGGGGAAACTATTATCATTAGAAAAAAACAATTTTTAAATCACTCTACTCTTGAAAAAGATGATCACAAAAGTGAAAGTGAGGAAAATGAGCATCGAGAGGTAATGTATCAAAGTTTGGTTAATTGATTTAAGAAAAAATTGTCTTTATTTCGATCATTTTTGAATTCTAAAACTTGTATTTTTTCAGAAAAATCATAGAACATACAGGAATGTAGTAACTTATCAGAAGTTATGGCCTACAGTACTAATGGAAAATTCTGATGATACTACTCAGATAGCTTTCTTTGAAAAACTTCTGTCTGGGACAAACACTACCGAACAAGTAATAGCTCTGAATACAATGCTCCAAAACCTCTCTTCTTCTGAAGAGTAAGTATATTCGTCTTTTATTGTTATTGAGTTAAAACATACGAAATTCCCATTGCAAATTGTTGAAATGAGTTTTTACTGAGCTAAAGCGTGAGAAATACATGCTTTAACATCCTCGAAACATGAAAAAAATCGTTTTAGCGAATGGTGTGTGTGTGTGTGTGCGCGCGCGTGTGTGTGTGTGAGTGTATTTATTTGTGTTGTATGAACAGAATAACTAAAAAACGGATTAATATCAGAAAACGCAAACTTGATATTAGGTTTAGGAATCACCAGACGACACGATGTTTTTTGATTATTTTCGTTATTTATTCTGTAGGATATACTAGAGCTTGTAAACAAAACCAAAGGTGATGCATTAACTCAATCCGTCAACGGGAACCGCGAGTTATTGAATTTTTTCGGTTTTATATTTTCTTATTTTTATTATATGAGGAATACCTTGTCAGAATTTCGAAATTGTGTTTTCACAGAGATATGTGCTTTGAGGTCTCCTGAGAACGAAGTTTTTTAGCTAATAGTTTGTGTGTGGTGAGCAAAATCTTTTCCTTTCTTTGGCATTAGCTGCATGGGCCGTAGCCATACCAAATATTTCAAAAACGAAAAAGTCTAACTTAATGTTTCATCTAACAATAAGGATTTGGTCGAAATAGACCTCTCATTTTTATGTATAACATTTTTTCATGTTAATTTTAGATGGGTTTTGGGAGATCTATGACTTAGAAAATATTTTGTGCTCTTGTATCAGATTTGTGTTGAGCCCTCTAGATGATATTTGTTCGATATTTAAAATAAATTTATGTTTTCAGCCCTCGAGATATTCATTTATTACAAGTGAGATTACTTCATAAACTGGTTAACATAAAAAGTAACGAAAAATTCACCTTAATTGCAAAACTGATGGATGAGGCTTCATTGAATAAAAAGGTATTTTGTTGTTGGAAAGTTACTGCTTAGTCCATTTTGTTTATTTAAATATAATGATTGTTTTCGTTATTTATTCTGTAGGATATACTAGAGCTTGTAAACAAAACCAAAGGTGATGCATTAACTCAAGCGTGGATTTGCATATTGGGTAATAATTCTGAACTGGAAATTTTGGCTACAGAATTTTTAAATAACATCGATGTAAGTTGTTTTTGTAATAAACTTTTTAAAAATAAAATTAAACACCTATATATGTCCATTTTGAAATTTTATCAATTTGGTGATTCAGTTTCTTTTAATTGGGAGACGTTGTCGGTGAAATAGATTTTTATTTGCTCTTACTCTGCTGTAAGAAGATATTTTACAGTCACGTGCAATTTTCCTACTTGAAAATCCCTGAATAGGATTGAAAAAATTATTTTTGCAAATGTTCTGTGTGTTGTATTGTTTTGTATGTCTATTTGTGCATCAGCCTGTCTGCGAATAGCGTTTTGAAGAGAGCTAAATTTCATAATCCGTTTATGTAACAGCTAGGGATTCGACAGACAGGTGAAAGGTTTAGGTAAAATCTTAACAGGAAGATACTTCTTTACTTCATAATTTTCAGTTTTTGCGTCTAGGAAATTGCTGTACGAGTTTTGTTAATTTTTTGCACGTACCTACAGGCCTATCATTTCTATTTGATACAATTTAGTGGGAAAATTTATTTGGCAGCGTTGTAAGAAAGGGAGGGACATTAGATTTTCTTTTGAAGGGCCAATTCAGTATATTATACATGTCTCTCATCTGTATAATGTCAAAACAAGAACCAAATGTATTGTTAAATACCGAATCTGATGAAAATTAGTTAACCCGAAAGGGCGTATTTTTATTGTTGTAAGATTTTAGATGGTTTTGAGAGAACCAGAATGCTACGATTCCTCTTGTGTCATTTAATTATAGTGTAGTATCCTATAGTATTAATCTAAACATTTAGAACATTGGAATTTGATAGTTGAAGAAAATTTGTCAAACATCCTGATGATAGGTGAACGCCCAAATCCGGTCGATGACTACAAAAAGAAGCAAGGCTATCACGGAAAATATCTCTGATGAATTAATTCGAACACTGTACTCAACCAACAGACAAAATTGCATTTAATTTTTCGACTACAAACAGTACAAAAAAGCACAGAGCACAGAACGAATTCTGTTCACTGTACAAATGCTAGAGATCAACAACAATGTTTATATTAAATAGAACTTTTCAAAATTACATTATTTATGTAAAATTATTTAAAATTCATTTGTATTTTAGTAAAAAAATAAATTCATTAATTTATCAATTTTAAGCCAACTTTCTAGCTAAAAATTATATTGAAATGCCAAAAGTGAATAAATAAATAATTTATTTTTCAGATAGAAGAAGTAAAGAACATTGTTTGCAGAATGAAAACTATTCCATGGGATGTTGTGAAAGCGTTGGCAAGTTCATCATGTTATAAGAAATTAATCGATGTGATATTCACACTAGATGAAAGTGGTCCTGCAGCTGAAGATGTTATTAAAGTTCTGAAGGAAATACATTTAACCTCAGAAGCATCCTCGCTTAGTATGAGCGCAAATAGTATTCCGGAATCTCTTAGAAGTTTTAATACGGCTCTGTTATTTTTCAGTCACAATAAATGAAGTCTTCCGATAATAACTTCCAATTGTTTTCTATCTATTTATGGAATTTTATAAGGAAAGGATAGTTCTTAGTGTGACAAATCATATTTTGGATGATAGTACGCTTCCTTTTGCAACAAAATTTACTTATCCAGTCTTATTTTTAACCGTTTCAGGCAATATTGGATTATTTTTTTTTATCATGAAATGAAATTGCATTTTCTTGGAGATTTTTCTCCTCATGATGGACTACTTTATTTTGTGGTAATCATCCGGTTCCGCATATTTTCAGCATTTCCTGATAAACCTATGATAGCACATCCTTGCATAAAGGAAAACTCAGAATATATAAACTGATTTTGCTTCTTTTTTTTTGCCTGATTTTTCAGAATATCGTGATCATCTTAAACCAATAGTTGATCCGGAAAAAAGAGCAGGCTAGCAAGGAAATATACCTGTATACTAGCACTCTGACGGCATTTTCTGTGCTTTTCCTTTGATTTTTGGCATAAGATTATTTCATATTCCGAGGCATAGATTTCAGTTTTACTGATTTTTTTCTTACGCCGATGTCTGCTTTGTTGAGCACTTATTTTCACGATTAGCTGGGTGATGAAAATAAAAATAATAATTACAGGATAATTTTACATAATATAAAAACAATGTAGGTTTTGTCTTTTAATTTCTAATTTCTAGGATCAGATCCCAATTTCATTAACCCAGCTCCCAAGGTATGTTACAGCATTGATACTAAACTCGTCCCTTATTTTTATAAAATGAATATTAATAAATGGGGGTAGACATAAAGTAAAAAAAAAAATGGTTGAATATTATGGTCACTATTTTATTTATTCAAAAATACTAATAGTGAACTTGATAGCAATCAATTCATACGAGTAAAATGTATTTATATTACATTATTCAGGCTTGCGTGGCCATTGTCATGCATATCACTTACGTTTTCGAGTTGAGATGGTTTGTTGTAAGCCGACGTTCCGTCCATATTGAAATAGGCATCCTAGGCTAGTGTTCATTGATTAATAGACCAACAATGGCAAAAAGCGCTATGAATAGTAATGGGCGGGACTTAATATTCCCTGGGCATGGGATTAGCTGTTGGATGACGAGGTCTAAGTCTCCCGTCCCGCTTCCTTGTTGCCAACGTTGTAGCCATGTTTTTGTTTTTTTTTTCTTTCTGTGATTAGTAGGGGCAGCCATGTTCTACTCAGACAAACAGAGGCAATCAAAATTGGGAAAGAGGAAAATATCATAAACAGAGATGATGGACTCCGTCTGAGCAGAATATGGCTGCAACAAGGCAGTAGCAGGAGAGACCTCATCATCTAATAGCCAATCACGTGCATCACGGGGAAAATTAATTAATCCCCGCCCCCTACCTAAACCATATACGAACATGTAAGTCGGACGGGTAGTTACACTAGGACCCTCTGCTGTTTTCTTTTCAACTATCACATCCTGATGCATGTCAGGTTGGTCTAGTAAGTCATCATTATGATAAAGAGTCCTATGGCAATATGGGCGAAACATCGTTTTATAACAAATCTCTCAGGCAGTCTCAAACAGAAGACCTAAGTGTTTCGCATTGTATTAAATGTTATCATGTAATTTATTTTAATAAAATTTATTATTGAAAGCATTATGTTATTTATTTTGCCACTTTCACTAATTAAAGAGAAGTTTTATGAGAAATATGTAAATGTATCTAATATTTTTATAAAATGATGTATAAGAATATATAGAAAAAAAAATCTGGTGTGAAACATACGACTTCTATTATTGCAGTTTACTAGTTTATTTCAAGGTGAAAGAACTCGAAACTATACTTTTGGAAGAACTTCCAGCTCTTCAGAACTACCTTGAAGGAGATTTTTTTAGATTCTTTTTAGAGGATTGTGCACTGCGATCTGAAAGATCTATTGAACTCCTCGGAGCCTTTTCAGTGCTCTTCTGGCCTCCGAACAATGTTCTCTAGTTACAGACCCAGTTGGGTATCCTAAAATGCGTGTATTCATTATTTTGCTCAAAAAGAATCTGAATTCAAAAACGGAGATTTATTTATATGTGCAGATGCTGCATGAAATTTAAAGAAATAGTTGGAGCCGATTTCGAGAAAACAAAGTAAAAGTCGCACTTCCGGTTGTTTTGACCGACACCTTCGTGTCTGATGATGCATTGGTGATACGTAAACAAAATACCAAGTTTGAGTTTCCTGCGTGGAGATTTTTCGTTTTTGAGATATTCTGTTACTACTACTACTACCATGGCACTACAGTCCAAAATAGACCATGGCCTCATTAACAATTTTCTGCCATTCGGCTCTGTCAGCCGCTTCTCTTCTCCATCTTCTTACACCCAATGCAGAGAGGTCTTCCTGGACATCGTCGAGCCATCTCTTACGAGGTCTACCCTTCTTTCTTGCACCTCCTGGATTCCCATACAGGAGTCTTTTCGGAAGGCGCTCTTCTTCCATCCTCTCGACATGACCCAGCCATCTCAAACGAGCTTGCTTTACACTGGCCACTATGTTTTCGTTTTTATACAGCTCGTACAATTCCGCATTGGTTCTGGAGCGCCACTGTCCCTCCACTATCTTGGCCCCAAACAACTTTCTCAGAACTTTGCGTTCCCAAACCCCTAGCGCATTCTCAGATGACTTAGTTAATACCCAGGTTTCACACGCGTATGTAACTACCGGCTTTATGGTCGTTTTATATAATGTTATTTTGGCATCCCGTGACAACACCTTAAAGCGGAAATAAAGGCTTTAGACAGAGCAAATAAGCACCTGTTGCCTGCAGCAATCCTAGCCTTTATTTCTTCTTCTATTTGATTTTTATGTGTCACGACTGCTCCCAAATACTTAAAACAGTCTGTTCCTGGAAAGACGTGTCCCAACAGTTGTACGCTAGCTGGATTTCTTGCTTGGTTTCTCGAAGTCTTCATGTACTTTGTTTTCTTTTCGTTCATAAACAAACCAAGCTTTTTTGACGAATTCTCAAATTCTTCGAGTATACCAGCTAATGATCCTACAGTACGTCCTGTTAGCAACACATCATCCGCATACGCAAGGTGCTGGGTCATTCTATTATAGATGTGCCCTCCGGGGTTGGTTCTCACAGCTCTTATAGCAAACTCCAAAGCCAGGTTGAATAATATGGGTGATACTGGATCACCCTGCCTGAGGCCGCAGGCTACTCTAAACTGTTCTGACAGGGAATTCTGAATCTTAACCCTACAGTTAGTATCATTCAAGCTAACCTTTATCAACCTGACTAACTTGTCAGGTATTCCCAAACTTCTCATAGCTGTTAGCATTGCTTTCCTGTCAATCGAATCGTAGGCTTGCTGAAAATCTACAAACAAGTGGTGCAAGTCCACATTGTGCTCGTAAGTCTTTTCCAACATTTGGCGGACCGAGAAGATGTGGTCGACTGTTGACCGGTTTTTCCTGAAACCGCACTGATAGTCACCGATTATCCTCTCTGCCCATGTTGACAGCCTATTACTTACTGCTATGGAGAGAACTTTGTACACTGTAGGCAGCAATGCAATTCCCCTGTAATTTCCACAGTTAAGCCTATCACCCTTCTTGTAAATGGGACACAAGACAGCTGTCTTCCACTCTTCAGGTAATTTTTCTTGCATCCAGATATCATAAATTAAACTATGCAGCACATCTATTACCGGTTCTCCTCCATACTTAAGTAGCTCCGCAGGTATCTCATCTATTCCAGGAGAACGATTATTCCTGAGTGCCTGGATAATGCTCTCTATCTCCTCCTTCTCCGGTGGATCCTCTTCTTCTATCTCCCCCGCCCTACCTATCACTTCCTCTATAGCATTTGCCTCTACTTTCTCAGGGTTTAACAGTTCACTGAAGTATTGGGCCCACCTTGAGAGAACTTCTTTTTTATCACCTAAAACATTATCATCCTTACCCTTGCAGAAGTTAACACGAAGTTTATATCCGGAACTTATGTCTTTCACTCCTTTATAAAACTTACGGGTCTCCTTCGCTTCAAATTGTTCTTGTACTTCCTCTATTTTTCTTTTCTCCCATTGCCTTTTCTTATTTCTACAGATTTCTTTCACTTTCTTCCTTTTCTCTTTATAATATTCATAAGAGTTTCTAGTCCTTCTGCACAAAAATTTTTGCCTTGCCTCGTTTCTCTCTTGCACAGCCGAGGCACATTCTTCATCATACCACTCATTCCGTTCTCTTCTTTCTCTGTACCCAATCACTTCCTCTGCGGCCGATTTTAGAACGGACTTGATTTTTTCCCATTTCTCGTTTACATCTAAGTCAACTGTTTCTGCCTGATAGCCAATTATTTTCTCCCGCACCTTTTCCCTGTAGAGATTTCCTCTTTCTTCCAGTTGTAGTCTATCAACCCTCAATTTTCTTATCGTTTCTGTTCGTCCACTTAACTGTGTAGCAATTCTTTGTGTATATTTTGCTCCTACCATATAGTGATCGGTGTCGCAATCAGCTCCCCGAAAACTACGTACATCTTGTATGTTAGACTTATGACGAACATCTATAAGTATATGATCGAGTTGACTTTTGGTTTGACCATCTGGAGATATCCACGTCTCTTTGTGGATTTCTTTGTGCGGGAAGTACGTGCTACTGACCCGTAGTCCTCTCGCCATCGCAAAATCTATCAATCTAAATCCATTCCCACTGGATATCTCATGTTTACTATGCATTCCTATCGTGGGGGAGAAAGTCGCTTCCTTTCCTATTTTTGCATTAAAATCCCCCATTATTATTTTGGCATCATATCTTGACAGTTCATCCCACACCTTCTCTAAACTCCCATAAAAATTATCTTTTTCATCTTCATCTTTCTCTTCTGTCGGGGCGTGCACACTAATAAGGGAAGTATTATACATTTTACCTCTAACACGTATAAGGCAAATCCTCTCATTTATCGCTTTGTAACTTACTAGAGCATGTTTCATCGAGTTTTTAATCATGAATCCTGTACCAAATATGTTATTCCTGCTTGTGCTGGCACTATTTATCATTGTATAATCTTTTAATCCTATTATATCTGAATTTCTCCATCTGATCTCCTGAAGAGCAGCAACATCTATGTGGTATTTCAGCAATTCTTTCTCTAATATTCTACTAGCTCCAGCTTGATACAAACTTCTTACATTCCATGTGGCCAAACGCATTAATCCGTGTCCTCGCCTAAGTCGTTTCCTTTTTCCCGTCCGGCTATTTCTTTGTTTATGTTCCGTAACAATAGTATTTTTTAAAGAGATGGGTCGTTGGCCCATCGTCCAACCCCCAACCTGGAGGACCAGAGGATTTATTTCGGGGTTCCCATCCCCTAGACGAGCTGCCTTCACCACGACTATGAGCCCCGTCTGCCCATGTAGGACATTTAGCATTATCCAGGGTGCACCACGCGGAGGCGACCTACTTACACCCCGATATTCTGTTAACACACACAAAAAGATCATTCGTTAAAAAATTTGTGCGTACCTAGGGGGCCTCACATCATGTATTTCCGTTGAAATTCAATTTCGCAAAGTTGGAATTACATCAATATTCCTCTTGCAGAAGAAGAGAAGTTAAAAGGAAAAGGTACTTATTAAATAAGACGAAACAACTGATTTACAAGGTAAGACAAAAACATGATCTTTATTAACACTGATATATAATCAAAGCAGAATACATGATATAATTTTCTCTCATTCTACTGAGTATTTTAAGTAGCGTGAATCTCACTCATTTCTTGGTTCCATTATGAGACCCCTGGTGTCTGTAGGATACATTAGAATATTGTAGACTTGCTTCAAAGGCTGTACATCCTTTTTATATCTAAGTTTGAAGTTTTGAAGAATTTTCGCCATTGCAATTAGCATACTTTGTTCTGCATATCTGCGACCTACAAATACATAATTTGCTTAATAAAGTGTAGTTGTACATAGTTTATTAATGCAAACTTTTATTTCAAAACTTCATCCTTGTTTGGAAATGCAATTTTACATAATATTATTTATTCTAACTGCTGTTAGCGGAAGTATTATAATCGTGACAAATTTTCGATATCGAGTTCTCTCCGGAAATACACGTTTTGTGGTCCTCTGAGTCCAACAAAAATGGTATTTAAAAAGTGGCCTCTGTTTGTGGGTGTATGTGAACAGCATAGATCAAAAATAAAAAATCGCAGAAAGTTCAAAATTGACATTCCACATGGTTATAACAATGGGATGCGACAGGAAGTTACCTGTCGAAATTCCTCAATCGGAAGTTTCACTTTACTCAATGGATTTTTTGTTTTTTTTTGCGATTTTTTCAAAAGTGGGTCCGAAAGAGCGTTTTTACTGAACAGGTTTTCAGTTTTCTCAGATTTTATCCATAAAAACACCGACGGATTTAATTAAATTTGTTGTATTAACTATGAATAGCGAGTCCTATCACTTACGTTGGGAATTTTTTTTCGAGAAAGTTCATTTAAAGAAGTTTTGTGGAAAGAGTTATGTATGGTATCCTCAAAAAAGTCTTTTATTACGTTTGGATTCTCAAATTGATATAAAATTGAAGCCACTTAGTAAAAATCGTAAATTTGAAGAAAATTTGTCTTTTAAAATTTTTAGAATTGCAGTAATGAAAGACGTGCGAGTGTTTCATAGTACATTTTTTTTATAATATTAAGTGTCTTATCAATTATCAATAGTTTCAGTAGAATATTGATATTCGGTCAGAAAAATTAACGAGTATTTGTCGTTTATGAATTTAAGTTTATGAATAATAATATAAAGAAATGTAAAAAATCTGGTTGAAACAATCACAAGACTTTCTCTTATTGGAATTTACCCGGTTATAACTGACAGAGTTAGTTGAAACGTTTCATTTTTATTAAATATTTAGTTGGCTTCGTATGGGAGAACCTAAACTATAATAATACACTTGAGAGAAGCATTACTCCCTTCAAACCCCCACAAAATAAATTTCTTCGGAAAATATGCCAAACATGATAGGTCTACCATATGGTTAGTATGTATACGTAGTTTAAAGAAACCTATTCGCCCCTTTTTTCGAGATAACCACAGAAAACTGAAAAAAAGAAAAATCCGTAAAGAAGCACTTGCACCATCAAACTCAGAATTTTTGTAACATTTAATTCTTATTTATTAATATTATATAAGTATTAAATTCGTACAGTATAGTGAATTTACACTTGATAGGAAAGCCTAATCCAATCATCCCTAATTACTGGTACTCAGATTTCTGATAAACGGCGATTTAAATTATAGTTAAATACTTTTTATTATTCCACATAAAGCCCGTGACTACGCCTAAGGACACAACTAACCACCTTTTCAGCTGGTCTTCAATTACCCTAGTCTTTCGCTTGGGTTGTTTTATAGACTGATATTTTCAAAAGAAAATTTAGTGAATAACGAACGAGTGCGATCATTAGCATCAATGTTACGAGCAGCTGTGCTAGCGGAATGTACAAGTATAAATTATTAAGGAAAATGACGTTGTTCCATTATGGAATTCTTGTGCAAACTGAGTTAATTGCTCGCAAAACTTATTTTAGTGCGAGCTCAAAATACGAGTATGTTCGTAATTACTGTAGCTTATATTTGTTTGTCCTGCCAGAAGGCATTACTAGAGTCCATTAAAGCTCTGCAAGTTATCGCCGATGAACAAGCAAACTTCTATTGTTAAATTCAGTTTCTCGGACAATATCTTCAATTTAATACTAATGCATCAAAAACACATTAATACTATTCAATATCTTCAAACTACTGCTATATAAAAGTTTTTGTTGACCATTGATGAATTATGTTATGAAGAAAATAGGTGAGGATCGGTCAAGAAACAAACATCAATTATGTCAACGTTCCGACAGAGTTCCTATCTCTATCAAGGCTTTAATCTAAAAACCAATAAAATGAGGAACCCAATGCATTAATTAAAGAAAATTAAAAGTTAGTAGTTTCTTGTCTTAAAATCAACTACAGAAATGAAAGTGGGTTGAATAGGCAAAAAAGTGAAAGGTATTTGATGAAATTTTTAGGGGTGGGGTAGGTGAAAGGGAATTCAAGAATGTTTTTAAAAAACCGTTATACAGTGCGGACAAATTATTGGTATCATTACGAAAATTAACAGAAAATTTTTTTTTTAAATATATATATTATTTCTAATATATTTCTTTTTTTGCTGTTAGTTTCTTTTGCTAGTCTTTTTGTTTTAGAAATATTGAATTTATGATTTTTTTCCCTAAAATGATTCGTCAGTGCAGTAATGTTCTTTGTTATTTTTATTTCTGCAATCGTATTCATGTTGGTACATTCTGTTTTCCAGGGCAATGTAGTTAAATTAAATTGGGTGTCGCAAGTAAAAAAGTACTTTACGGACCTGGATTTAGAAAATCTGTGGTATCAACAATGTCCACTAACTATACAGCGTCAAATGAAAACAATTTTAAGTTTGTTGCAGCAAAAATTATTCGATATGGATGTTCAAATGTTATCATTCTCCAGGTATAGTCCAATCTATAATATGTTACCTATATGAAGAAATATTGCACAAGAGTATCTTCTGATAAAAATGCCTTTTGCTATCACTAAACTGATAGCTCAGTTGAGAACTGTGGGGAAGCATAATATCAAATTCAGTGTTAAGGATCATTCTTATAATATTAATTCAGATCAAATATGTACAATTTGTGACTTAAAAGTAAATGAGGAGATATTTCACCTGTTAATGCATTGCCCGACTTATAACGCTATAAGATCGTATTACTTCCAAAAGCTTAAAATATCTGATAATTATGAGGTTGCTATAATAGATATACTTTCATCTGACTCCAAGGAAAAACTGATAATGGTCTACCAATATATTAAAAATTTACTCAGACTCAGACAATTTATCATTAACGAGTGATGTATAATTATGAATAATAAATTTTCAAATATAAATAAAAATATTATTTCAGTTGTTACCAATATAATACGAATTATTTCAAAGTCATAGGCCAACTTAATTCTTTAGAAAGTTAATTAATTTATGTTTTGTTTCATTTATTTTATCTTAGCTTCATAACCTGTTTATCTAATTTACTTAAGCATATCGATTTAATACTTATTTTGATTTTGTTTTATTTTTAAAGGAAGTACTCTATAATTATTGCATTTATTTTATTTTGTTTATTTGTTTTAACTATTCCAAAACCTTGTGTAATTCTAGTTTCGGATGATTATTATTAATATTTTCATAAAGATATTCTGTTAATGAAATTCAATTATATTGTAATTCGTCTTAATGTTTTTATTGTGAATGTAATTTAAGAAAAATTGTAAACAGCAACCCTTTGTATGAGCTCAGCTCTAGAACAAATAAATGATTCTCTCTCTCTCTCTCTCTCTTGGTACATTCTGTATTTTAAGTATTGTGTAGTTTGACCAACATAAACAGCTGGACATTGTGTACAGCCTATCTGGTAAACGAGGTCTGTTTGTAATGACAAAGACAACATTACTGTACTGACGAAACATTTGAAGGAAAAAATCATAAATTTGTTTTTTCTAAAACAAAAATACTAGCAAAAGAAACTAACAGGAAAAAAAGAAATATATTAGAAATAATATATATCAAAAAATAAATAAATTCCTTGGAGCTTCTACAGCTCACTGTCCGCTGATGGACAGTGTTGTCTGTAACGAGAGAACACTGTCTGGAGGCCGGCAGTGCTAAGAAAGCTCCGGGCGCCAATGACCATAGATGTTGACGCGCCTTAAATTTAAAAAAAGAAAGTTTTTGTTAATTTTCGTAACGATACCAATAATTTTTTCGCGCTGTATAACGGTTTTTAAAAACATTCTTGAATTCCCTTTCACCTACCCCTCCCCTAAAAATTTCCTCAAATCCCTTTCACTTTTTTGCCTATTTAACCCACTTTCATTTCTGTAGATGATTTTAAGACAAGAAACAAGTAACTTTTAATTTTTTTTTTTTATGTTTCTGCGATGCAACAAATGTGTATGTTAAAAAATTCCTTTCTCCACACCTTCACGACTGTGTAATAATTGAACTTACATGAAATATGTAAGTTCAATATCATTATTATTTAATTTTTTATTATTATTATTATTATAGGAAATTTACAATATTATTAATGCATTGAGTTCCTCATTGTATTGTTTTCTAGATTAAAGCCTTGATAAAGACAGAAAATTCTGTCGAAACGTTGCATAATTGAATATTTTTTTCTTGACCGAACCTCACCAAATTTCTTCATAATATATTGATATATTTAACAAAATTAATGGCTTTAGTAAAGATAACTTTTATACAGACCTATACATGTTCTTGTTCCATGCCCAAATGGAATCAGTATGAACGGATTAGCTTTCTGAGTGTTTTCACTTCGAGACCATCTTTCTGGTAGAACTTCCGTTGGCCGGTAAAATTCCTTTTCAGATTTTAAGAGAACCACCATGTTGAGGTTTACATGTTCCTAAAACATTTATTTGATATTTCACTTATTTGAACCATTATTAATCTCCATTTTTGCTTTCATTTACTCCTGGTCAAAGAGGAAGTTTTGCGATGTGTCAAATTTTCGAAATTGAGTTTTCACCGGAACTGCATGGCTTGAGGTACCCTCATTACGAAAGAAATGTTTTTAGCGAATTTTGGGTGTTTGTGTTAACAAAATATCTCAAAAACGAAAACTCGCATGAAACTCAAACTTAGTATTTTTTTTTTATGTGAAGGGGTCTATTGCACTGCGACCTACACGGTCTATTGTGCTGTGCCCCTTGGGTGCCTTGGGCTTAGCCTACAGCACCCCCACAGGTACCATGGGCGAACCTCTCGCTTACAGTACCCCCATTAAGTTAAGATCCTAAAGAATCTTAATATCCTGGAAGGTTCTAGGTAGGGTATGTTCCCCTCCTCCTCCTGGTAACTGCTAGGTTTTCTAAATCTTCTTTGAATGGCAGTCCGTTAGAAGAGGTATTGGAGTTCCCTCTATCTTCCCACAGAATATGCACATGCTGTCACTCTCCAAGCCCAGCTTCGTCAGGTACCCCGTGAATCTACAATGCCCCGTGAGGGAACCTGTAAGAATGTGGAGCTTGTACTTACTAAGACCGATGCATGCTTCCGACCTCCTAGGGATAATTTTCCAAGTGGATCGTAGCCTGCCTCAGACCTAGGAGGAAGTTCCCGTGTTGAGAATCCTTACTTCCTCCTTTTTAATTTCCTCTCTAAAACAAATTGACCGCTGACCCAACAAAATGGTTCAGGTACCATAAGTGGGGATACAACACCTTTCCTTGCCAGAGCGTCAGCCATCTCATTCCCTTCAGCGCGAACATGCAGATGGGAGAGGTACACTATATAGAACCGCACGTAGACGAAAGCTTAATGTTGCATCTCCTCCAGAATCCATAAAACCCAATTTTACCGGAAAGAACTTTTAAGTTAAAGTGATAGATGTAAACAGAAAATGTAATTTAAAGAAAATCCTTTGATTTCGAGAAAATCGTGAGTAAACCGTTCAGTAAAATCGCACGGATTTTAATTGAAACCTTGGTGTTTGATCCGATGTCGTATCTAAATGGAATATCAAGGTTGAAGTTTCTGCGATTTTTTTTGTTTTTGACACACAACACAAACTCTAGAGTATTCACCAATTGGTAAAAACTTTTTTCGTAATTAGGGGACTCAAAACATGTATTTCCGGTGAAATGATATATGTAAAGGATCATAATACTTGCTCTTACAGTAGTAAAAGAAAATATTAGTGACTTTTCTTCAGGTGCTGAATTTATTTTTTTTAAATGTGTTTTGCTAAGAAAGGAGATACAACTTTTCTTACTTCAGCAGGAATATGGTATCCTGAAAGATCAAATCCTTGATCCAAAATTCTTGATATTTCTGTTCCATTGGGATATAACCTGAAACAGAAAATTGAAATATAGAAAGCGCCACAATAAATATTTTTCTCATGTCTTTTTAAGTTTTTCTAAGCTTAACCCTTCTATAAACGACTATACAAACAGCGCTGTAATACATATTAAGTAAAATACACAGACATATCTATTCTATGAAATTTAAAGAAAATCCTTTGATTTTGACAACATATATATATAAAAGTGAGCTATTTCATATGTCACGTTTTTGTGAAATGTGTTATTATTGCAAATTCGGCTGGACGAATTTTTAAGCGGTTTGCACCATTTGACATAGAATTTTCTTGGGAATATATCGGGTGAGTTCCCCACCCGGCAGCTTTGCCAAATAATTATTTTAACAAAAATTATTTATCAAAGTGCAATACAGGCAAGGTTGGTTAGTATAATACCGTGATAACGTGTTAAAGTTTAATATTTTGCTCTGTGTATAATATCAATCCGATCTTTTAATTGGATATAATTCAAGGTTTCAAATTTAGTTTAAGTAATAATGCTTTCAAAAATAAGAAGAACGAAAAAGCCCGTCAAACGTCCAACAACTATCCAGCAAAAACATCTACAGAATAATTTAGAGAATGGAAGAAGAACAAGGTACCTCCATTAAAACAGCCAGCAAAAACACCTGCTGAACGAAAAATGACGAACGACAGTCAGTTTTGACTCCTAACCCCGATTTATTAGCATCTCATTATGTTGGGAATATGACTGAAAAGTGCGTCATTTTGGAGAAATGAATTTTGCAAAAAAAAGTTGTT
Organism: Triatoma infestans; assembly: GCA_011037195.1. Classification (NCBI taxonomy): domain Eukaryota; kingdom Metazoa; phylum Arthropoda; class Insecta; order Hemiptera; family Reduviidae; genus Triatoma; species Triatoma infestans. The sequence goes on along the minus strand of JAAEAF010000099.1, from coordinate 87,678 downwards.
GCCATAAAGGTAAAGTGAAATTGTCAGTATTATCTCCATTCCTGAAAGAGTTACAACGAATTTGCTATGATAAAGCCTTCAGAAATGATATTCGTTTATTTAACTCGATGTTTGCTTTTGCTAAATTCCAAGCAGATATAATATCAGATTGCTTCCAGTTCTAAAAGTACAGGGGCAGGTACACAAACCATATTGCTCCAACATCAAGTGTTATTATGGTCAAATTTAATGTACGAACGTGATGTTGCTTTGAGATATATATATATATCTGTACCAACTTACACCGATATATGGGTGAAATAACGAAATTTTGAGAAAAACAATAATCCTCACGTTGAGAAATACCGAGCATTGGAAAATGTAGTACATGAAAATCAAGAGGAATATTTGCCATATTTTACAAGACAGCCTGACAAAAGAGTGTATAATAAACCCGTAACATCTGAATGTGCTGCTTTAATTGTTTCAATTGAAGAGGATGTTGAAATGCAAAAAAATTGTAATACAAATGCAAATAAAGTGAAATTGAAATACAGATCAATTATTTACGTTGAATCGGCTTCTATCTTCGCTACTTCGAACAGCGGTGAAAGGAACTTATTTTGTAATAAACAAAATCGCAGAAAGCTAAAACTTGGAATTTCGTGACAATAAATTTTGGTAAAAATCGGTCGACCGGAATTTCCTAAATAGATTTTTCAGTTTTTTGCAGTATTCTCGGAAATGGCACTCACGATTTTCTTTAAACTTGTATATCAACTAATCGTACGTAAAAAGCGAAAACTTTTATTTGAAACATTTTCCGGAAAATTTATTTAAGGGAGGTTGTGGACGATGGCGACGTTAAGCTTACCTCTAAACTGTCATTTCTATAAATTATACGATTCTATGCTTTATTATTACTATATTATCATACGCCGACTCAAAATTTGGAGGATCCAAGAGGATCCTTGAGGACTCAAGTCCACAAGTTTTTGCCAGCCATCTCTATCCTGGGTTTTTGCCCTCCATCTCCGAATTCCCAACATTGATAGGTCATCCTGGACGTTATCTATCCTTATTTTTAGGTTCATCCATTCTTTCTATGTGACCTGTCCATCGAGACCTTTCTTACAAGAATACGATATCTAGCTCTTTAAACAGCTCGAATAGCTCGTCATTCTTTCTTGAACACCACTGTCCGTTTTCAGTTCTTGGGCCAAATATAAACCTTTCTCTCCCATATTCCAAGCAATTAAGCGCTTCCTTTAGACAATACCAAGTCTCGCTAGCATATGTCGCTACTGCCTTATACAGCATTATCTAGGCACCTAAAACTCATAACTTTCGCTAGCGCAAACAGAAATCCATTGCCGGCTGCAAGTCTGGCTTTAATTTCTTCAAGTTCGATTCTATCTTTTATATAATATATTAATGTTATAGAATTTAATGTGTGGCCAAATGATTTCTGCTGAAAACTCAATTTCTTAGAGAGGTAAGAGAACCAAATAACTAAAGATTTTAGTTGTTTTTGAAATTTTAACATATCAAAGGATAAAGGACTTACCTCAATGCTTCTTTGATTAGACCTCTTGAGTAAATTAACTTATCTAATGTTTTTGCTGTAATTGGAGCATCTTTGCTGACAAACTTAGTTGTTTCTTCATAAACTTTTCTTTGTATCTCAGGTTCGTTCGCCATGATGTAGAGGCAGAATATTGTGGTTGGTACAATCTGTAATATGATTTAGATTAAAACATATGTAATTATATTAATGAAACTAAACGGATTAAAAATAATATCAATAAATAAAGGTAGATTAATTACTGTTTATGCAAAAGTGCAAAAATTGAGAGTTTGGTAACAAATTCACAGCGTTTGAAAATAAGATTACCAATTTTTTAAAAAGTTGATTTCTTTCTCTTACCGCTGTCACCCAATCACGCCAAATTTTAGAAACTGAATTTTCACAGGATATACATGTTGAGAGTGTTCCAATTCGAAAAAAATGATTTTAGCGAATGATTTCTGTATATGCATGGATGGGTTTCAGTCAATATCACAAAAACAAAAAATATCTAACTTGAATCACTTACCCTACTTTTTTTTTGCTGCAATTATTACAATTATAAAATCGACAAATTTTACTGTAAAACTTTTAATTTTTACCCAATATATTACTTTAGTGGCCCTAATATAAATGCAGTGGAGGAGGTGGGGGCTACCACACGTGGCAGAAATTGGTATTTAGGATTCACTAACAGCTCAGTGCACTAACATTATTACAAATTATGTGCAAAAAACAATAACTATAAAAAAAACTGATCCATATAGTAGACTATTAAAAGTTCTTAAAAGAATATTCAAATTAGCTAGTTCATAAATCTGACAGAACATACTGTTATAATGGAGGACGAATATGACCAAAAAATGCATGATCTACTAGCTGATGATAGCTTATATGGTAAATTAAAAAAAAAAATCCCACCTCAAACATACAAAATAAAAACAATAAGATTATCGGTTCTCTATATAAAAAAAAAAATTAATCAACTATGATAGCACTCTCCCGTTACTATATGGTCTGGTTAAAACACATAAAAGTAATTTTCCACTTAGACCGGTAGTTAGTTATACCTTACTAACATTGTTAAACAAATTAGTTCTGACATATAATATCAAAGTCTCAAATCAATAAAATCTAAAGAGATTCCAAATAATCATAAATTAGTACCCCTCGATATAAAATCCGTATTCACTAACATAGTCCTGGTTAAGGAGATAATCTCTGACAAATAGAGTTTTTTAGCAGAATACACTACACAAAACAATGATATATGCGTTAGTGAAGGTTATTTCCAATTTAAAGATAGTTTCTACACAATTAAGGATGGTGTAACTGTGGGTAGTCCTATAGCTCCCATCTCGCGGATTTGACTATGAACCATGTAATTGATAATTGCCTGAAAATGCTGAATTTAAGGTCTCTTTATATACAAATTTGTTGATGATTTATTACGTAAACGAAGACCTTCATCAAATGAAAGTAAATTGAAATTCACAATAGAAGCTGAAATCAAGAACTTCCCCTTTTAGACATGAAAATCATTAGGACTGATGATGTAGCATTAATGCTGATTGATGGAAAAAAAACGAAAAATCTGATAGATACCTTGATTACAATTCACACCATGCCACGAAACACCAAATTAATACAGCTTTGGCCCTTAAATATAGAGCATTAAATTTGAAAGATTTCATGAAAAAAAAAGCTTAAAAAACTGTGTGAAACACTCACACAACTTTCTCTTAGTCCAAAATTGTAATAGACAAATTTTATAGTTTGTGTACCAAATTTGATGAAATTCGTTGGAGTTCATTGAAAACTGAAAAAAATGTTCAGTAAAAGCACAGTTCCGTTTTACTAATTTTCTCGAAACTCGGAATTTTGACAATCTATTTATTTCTAAGTAATTTGGTTTGGATTGTAGAATTGTAGAATTTGGTTTGGATTGTAGATTTGTATAATCAACTATGATAGCACTTTAGAGGAAAACATAACCCAACCCCTTCCCAAAAAGCCCCCTTAAATGACTTCACCAGGAGAAATGTTTCAAATGAAAGTTGTAGCTCTTTATATGTGTAGTTCACATTCCATGTTTAAAGAAAATGGTTGGAGCCGTTTCCGAGAAAATACCAGATAACTGAAAAATACATTTCAGTAAAAAAACACTTCCGGTCATCCGATTTTTTCAAACTCGGAATTCCAATAACACATTTAATTCTAACTAATTTTATTTAGATGACAGAATTGTATAGTAAACTGAAATAGCACTTTAGAGGAAATCCTAACCCCACCCATCCTCCAAAAGTGCCCTTAAATGAATTTTTCCAGAGAAATGTTTTAAAATAAAAGTTGTAGATCTTTGTATGTGTGGTTGATATACCAAGTTTAAAGAAAATCGTCGGAACTATTTTTGAGAAAATCGCAAGAAAGTAAAAAAATCAATAAGTAAAGTGTACTACCGGTTGAGGAATTTGGACCACTGACCTACTTACCCATGGTAATACCTAAACGGACTCTTTGCTAAAAACCACTTTCTTGGCCTCAGGCGTCCTCAAAACGGATATTTCTGGTGAAAACTCGATATCTAAAATTTGGCACGATTACAATACTTTCTCTTACTAGAAGTAAGAGAAAGTAAAAATAGTACATGAAACTTTACTTATAAATAACTTCCTTAAAAAACTGATCAGTGCAACAAATTAAGCAAATTGAAAATTTTTACAGATGGCTCGGTTGATAGAGAAAGAAAGACTGCTGCTGCCGGGGTCTACTCGAAGCTATACAATTAAAGCAGGTCCTCTGCCTCGGTTCCACCAATTGTGAGGACGAACTGAAGGCTGTAAACATGGTTCTAGAAGACCTCGCTAATAGAACTGAGAGTAATGTAGTCATATTCGTCGATTCTCAGGAGGTCATTATTTCCTTAATATCGGCTACCACTAGTGAGTCAGTGCTCGAGGCTGCATGCAAGGAAGCAATAGCCAGATTAATTGGGGTAGAAACAAGTAATAGGGGTGGAAACATCGTCCTCCAATGGGTTCCATCTCACTGCGGCCTGCCAGTAAACGAACAGGCTGACCGATTAGCCAAGGAAGGGATGTAGATAGTCCCTCCATCCCAGTCTTTGGAGTTCTCATCGGTCAAGATTAGAATTGAGTGTGAACAAGCGATGGGCAGAAATTTTTAATGAGCATGCATCTGGTAAGAGCTGGGAGTTGCTTCAATTTGATAGAATCCCTGCCCATTTGCCAAGAGTAAATGTGCCTGTACCTGCACAGGATAGGAGTCGCTGCCCCCCTCTCTGACCGTTATGCCCGTTAAACGTTGAAATGCCCCCTTCTCTGCCCAGGACTTGCAGACGTCCCTCTCACTTCTTCAGATAGTGGCTTGAGGCAAGCAACGCTATACTGGGCTGCACGCCAGTTGGTTAAAAAAAAAAGTATTGCAACAAAAACATAAATCCTTCTACAACAATAATTCCAAAAATCTTATTAATTCGCATGTTTCATAGGGCCGGAACCCCGGAGCCCTTTTGTGGGGTCAGCGACCAGTTTCTCTTGGAAGAACTCAGGAAGAGAAGGAGTCAAAGAGGTCTGAACTCTGGTACTCCCTCCCCGGTTTGCGGCAGGCCAAGATCTGCTTTGGAAATTATAGCCAACGGAGATCGGAACCCTGCATTGGCTTGAGTAAGAACAAGCTCCGCGTTCTTACAGGTTTTCTCACGGGGCATTGTCGACTCAGAGGACACCTGACGGAGCTGGGTTTGCTTCTCGTATGCTTATTAGATCAAAACGGGGATGGCAAAGCCTCATTCCACTGCGACCTACAATAAGAGATCTATTTGGATCTCGTATGCTTATACATAATATAAATAACTGTTGTTATCATTTTCATCTTTTTTGTATCATAAAAGGAATGTGTTTGTTGTTTTTTGTTTAGTCACTGCTATTTGTGATTTTGTAGCCTTGATGATTTATTAATATAAACGAAACGGTGGCGAAGTAAATTTTGTTTTATTTAACTAACCAATTTCCTCAAGAATCTACAAACAATTTGTGCAGTTAGCATTTCAGTGATAAATAAATTCTTTGAAGCAGTTTTAGAGAAAATTTCTAAACCCTGGAGACATATTCTGTAAACTTGTACTTCCAATTAGATGTGTTTCCTCAAATCTGCAATTCTACAAGTATATTTAATATATCTTAATAATAGATATGTGAGAGAAGTGTACATTAATCTGAATTGGAACTTTAGAGGAAGGCTTAACGTTAAAGCTCCTCGAACCAAAAATCAATTTTTTTAGAGACATGTTTCCATTAAAAGTTGATAGACATTTATGGTTTAAATAGTGTACGAAGTTTAAAGAAAATCGTTGCAGTCCTTTTCAGAAAACCCCTCAACACTAAAAGAAAAAAAAAACAGTAAAATCGCACTTCTGGTTTTGACCGAAATCCTCGAGACAGATGCTGTGGGGTACCTGAATGGAATATTTTGTTCACCCACGCACACCGACTATTTGCAAAGAATTGTTTTTTGTATTGACAGGACCTCAGAACCTGTACTTCCGTGAAAAACTCAATTCGGAAATTGGACCCGGTCGCAATACTTTCTCTTACAGCAGCATGAGCATGTAAAAAGTAATCTCATATGTAAATAAAAAAAATCTTAATATTTCCAATGAGAACCTGTTTCTAACAATAATCAAAACATTTACTTATCATATAAACTTCCCTTCCCTTTTTATTTCTTTCAAAATGTAGTGATAAAAAATGAATACAATTAATTTAAATCAAACGCCCCCTTGATGCACAACCTGCACGCCCGCACGCGGTGGCCTTCCCAACGAGTTTCTTTAAATTTGGTATGCTAACTAAACATATCAAATTTTAGTTCTATTACTTTTGCTTGAAATTTTTTTCCAGGAAAACCGATTTTAGAGGGTTCTGTGATGCTGGAAGCTGAGTGTTTAACACCAGATCCTGATTTATTATACAGCCCCAAACCAAATATTCTCTAATAAACATGAAAGATTACTCACCGTTGACAAACTATCTGTAAATAACGACTGCATTAGTACTAGAATATCTTTTTTTGTAAGGGTCTCATTGTTAGTTAATTGTCTCATAAGGTAAAATGAATCTTCTTCCGATTTATCAGACAAAGGATTTTTTTCTATTGCTTCTAAAGCTTCACTTGTAAACCTTCTAATCTCTCTAAAAATTAAAAACCAAACAATTGTATTTATCTTGATACAATATAGATGGCATTTTTTTATAAGGCAAACAAATAATTAAACAAGCAAAATATTAGTTGACTGGGCCAAAGAAAAATGTTTTCATCTTTAAAAGTTTATTCAACGTTTCGGACACGTTGGTGTTTAAAGATAAAAAGTACTTTCTTTGTCCCTATCCAACTAATATTTTGCTTGTTTGATTTACAACGGCCAAACCTAACTACTGTTTATATTCAAACACATAATTGTATTACTACTCACTTGATAATGTGATTTTCTGATTCTACTAGGCAGTTCCACTTGGGTAAATTGAAATGTTTGTATAATGAAGTGGAAAACCTGAGATGAGTTGACATGTAGAAAACTGCACGATTAGCTTTCAGTATGGGGTCAGCAATTTTCTCGTTCTCCTCCAAAAAACCCATCCTCTTGCCAAAACACATTGCTCCTGCAGCTGTTGTTCATTTTTATAGGATACATTTATTATTACACTGATAAACAAAGGATTTTTTTCTTACACACTGTTACTTGTACGAATATACATATGTATTTTTATGCCGATTCTGAAAATAATTTCAATATGTCAGGATTTAGAGAAATTTTTGTTTATATTATCTCTCGAAATACATATTGTCTTTTAAATGTGTTTCTTGTTTGCTATTTTACATTTGTTCTAAGTAATTTTTTTTCGAAACCTGACGTATTATAAGTAATTTATTTTTGCTGTTATTAATAAAAAAAATATATACAGTGTAAAAAAAAAAAAATGAAAAGTTCAAAATTTGTTGGCCAGTGTTTCTAAACAAAGTATTTTCTATAAGTTGTACCAGAATGGATTTTCTTCCCAAATGATACAAGCCATTCCAAGTTTATATAAAAATACCACGTGGGCCATATGTTCTGAAACGTCTTTGTTCCTCATTTGACATTGTCAAGAATCTAACTTAAATCCATTGATTCGGTTTATTCACTAATAATTTGAAAGTTTCATTGAAAGACGTACTTGGATAAAAAAATAATAATTAGTTTCTCTCACTGCTCCCTGTAAGCGAAAGCATTGCGATCAGGACGAATTTTAAACATTGAGTTTTCTCCGGAAAAACATGTTTACAGGTCCCCAGAAGACGCCATATGTTCTGAAACGTCTTTGTTCCTCATTTGACATTGTCAAGAATCCAACTTAAATCCATTGATTCGGTTTATTCACTAATAATTTGAAAGTTTCATTGAAAGACGTACTTGGATAAAAAAATAATAATTAGTTTCTCTCACTGCTCCCTGTAAGCGAAAGCATTGCGATCAGGACGAATTTTAAACATTGAGTTTTCTCCGGAAAAACATGTTTATAGGTCCCCAGAAGACGCAAAAATTTTTGTGTGCCATACTTGTGTGAACAAAATATCTCAAGAACGAAAGTCTAGGAAACTAAAACTTGATGTTCTGCTTAGGTGCCACCACAAAGTTCAACCACAAGTGCGACATTACTTAATGATTTTTCTCTACATGCTTAAAGGTCCCCTGAGTACAAAAAAAAATGTTTTTAACGAATGGACTGTGTGTGCGAACAAAATATTCCGTTTAGGCACCATCACCGCTTCTGACACAAAAGTTTCGGTCAAAATCCATCAACCAGTAGTTATACACACATAAATGCCCATCACTCTTATTCGAAACACGTTCCACACATTTTTTTATTTATTTTTAATGACTTACATTCTAGAGTCCAAGCTCCTAAATATGTCATCAAATTTGGTACAGTATTATCTTTAGTTCTCGTAGATTTTAACTTCTTAAGAAGCGCATCGGTTGCAGTTTCTATTCCTCCAGTGAAGTGCGCCATACCGCTCCGAGTTAGCATAATGGTCTTGAGTGCGTTACGCAGTTTGTACCATTCTTCCCCATTACTGTAAATATAAGTGCTTATTGTTAATGTTTGCTTATTAATAATAGTTACACGTTAATCTAACTATATTGCAAGTTGGGGGTCATACATTGCAAGTATGGGAGCCATATAGTAAATTTTAGTTTCTCAGTGGTTGTGGAGCACACAGAACTGTGACCGCTTTCCTTGAAGTATAAAACCCGAATCATCATGTACTGAGTATTAACAGCTGATACCAAGCGTTTTTACTTTTCACTTTCTGATGTTAGAGGAAATATTGGATTGTGTCAAATTAACTTGAGTTTTCACCTATAATGCAAGTTTTGAAGTCTCTTGAGTAGGAAAAACGTTTTCTGGCGAATAGTCTGTGTCTGTTTGTATGTAAGCAAAATATCTCAATAACGAAAGTTTACAGGAGTTCAAACGTGACATTCCAAATGAAGAACGTTTGAGCAAAATTTCATGTGAAGTGCAAATTTTTTTTGTGATTTTCTCAAAAACAGCTACAAAGATTTTTGGTGTTTTAAGCTAGCTGCACACACTAGGGAAGGCCTAAATATTGGACTGTTGAACTGCCTCGAGGACTGATCATATATGTATGTGCAGGTACATGTTAAGCGGGATGCGCTAAATGTACTCTGGGATAGTGTGTATTGCTTGTAACGAGATAACACTGCCCTGAGACCGGCAGTACACTGAGAAGGATCCAATCAGGAATTGGATAAGACGCTTCGAGGTTTAGGCCTTTGTCGCTTTGCGGTCCCATAAAAAAAAACTGCTCATATAAAGACCGAATACTTTTATTTGAAACGTTTAAAAAAAATGTATATGAGAGCATCACTTCAGTTCAATATACGGTTCTATTACCTTCATAAATAAATTAAATTTGTTAAATTGTATGTTGTTTATAAATGAAATTATGTCCTTAATGTTATAAAGTATAAGTATAAATTTTTCATACTATGTAGGGGATAGAACGGTACTTTATGAGACTAACGTTGCAGCTCTCCCAGAAGCCCAAAAATTAATTTCCAGCAAAATGTTTCAAACGAGTCGAATCCTTATTGTCAGCTGCGATCGTGACACCGAACAAAATATCAACTTTGAGATTTCTGCAGTTTTCATTCTTGAGATTTTTCGTATTCAAGGAGCCCCGAAAAAATGTATTTCTAGCGAAATCTCAATATCGACAATTTGACACGATTGCAATACTTCCTCTTACAGCAGTAAGATAAAGTGCATACGGTATTTCTTTTTTTTAACATCTAATGCGATGTAGTCTTCAAGTTTGTTTAAATTAGAAAATAGTTGAAGTTTTGGTAATAAAAATGGCAATAAACGAAATGGTAATAAAAAACAACTAATTCCACAGTCTTCCTTAAACGTGTCGGTAATTATTCTCAACTTCACTAGGGCAACATAGTATGGGTGGAAAAAAAATACGTGTTTCTCAAACTATTAAGTTTTTTAGAGAGATAATGTAGTATATTTTTTTTAACACTTTCTCGGCCATTTTCCCCAAAACTTCGACTATCTTTTAAATAATATGTACAAATGGAAGGACCGAACAAGAATTCCACAGTTGATATTAATTAATATTTACGTGTTTCCAAGTCCTAGTGAAGCATCGGTTTTCTTTCTGAAAAGCTGCACAGTTTCCTGCAAAGGCCTGATTTCGGGAGTTCTGCCTTCATTAGCATAAATATTACTAACATCATTCGGGGAAAACAGATGTATTATGCTTTCAGCACCAAGCCTCTGCTTGACAACGGGTCCGTATTTTGCATGAAGTTGATCTAATGTCTCATGGTAATTACTTTGCTCGTCTAATCCTTAAATTTCAAAAAAAAATTACAAGGATTCTAACATTGGGTAAAACATGCTGTAAAACATTCACTGACTTGTTACCTTAAAACAATTTTAAAATTTCTTTCGAACTTCACTGTTTTACACAAAGTTGCCCTAATAAAAAAATAAAGTGGTACATGTGTGATCTTTGCACAAATTAAAAAAAAATTGCTAGGTTTCTATGTGGCTCGCTAAAAAGTTTATGCAAATTTTTTGTGTAAATTTATGCGGATCTTTAAGTGTACGTCCGCCAGCTGTATAATATTAGAGACAACTAATTATTTCGTAAAAATTCCAACTTTGAAGAAAAATTCTCATTTAGAAGTACAAGAATTGTTACAGAAAGAGAAAGTTGTATGAGTGTATTATTTGAAACATTATATTAAGAAGGATTAAATGGGTTGCCATAATAATGAGTTTGAAGAAAATCGGTTGACCGGAACAGTTTTATTCGTTTTCTACAATTTTTCCAGACACTAGAGTTGAATTAATCTATGATCTCGTCACATTACCTGTACAATACAGAGAACTATCTATCATCGTTTCCAAGAAAAGTGATTTTATTTGGGGTTCAGTGTGTTGCAAGGTCATCTTCCCACAAAAAATCGTTTTATTATGTTTAGATTTTCACACTAATATAGCTTGAAAAACTAATCACTGAATAAAAAATAAAGTTTAAAGAAAATTGACAGTGATGACTATGTATTTTTTTTAAATTGCAATAAGAGAAAATTGTGTGAGTGTTTCGCTCCTGGTTTTATTTTTAAAAAAGATGAGTCATCATTTGGTTTTCTCAAATCTCTTGTTTCTTTTAAAAGTAACATTAGAAGTCAACTAATGCCTTTGAGACAGATCACATCTTTACTTTCAAAAAATCAAATTTGGAAAATAGTATATTTTTGGAGCACAAAATATTAGTAACATTATTCAATCAAAGTGAAACGCAATAGAAACGTAAGATAATTTACTTACCAAGTTTATAACGCCATAGACTGCCAAGAAATGGCAAATTGAGTGGTCCAGGTATTTTTCTAGTACTATTTACTCTTTTTAAAAAGTTCAGCATAGTTTTAGAATATCCAGAAATGTAGTAGCCTAGGATGCTGTAACTAGATAGTGATATTGCACACTATCTTCATTATCAATCTATTGTATAATTTTTAATCAATTCTTTTTTTTTCGTTGTTTGGTATCGGACCGCCATTGGACCAATAAAAATAAAACACTGACTCTTAAAATTAATGATCTGACGTCATTGGAATCTAGAAAAATACCATTTTAGATACAATTGAGATATAAAAAGTACTAGAAATTACCACTGCCCCTGTTTACTTTCTCTCACCGTTTCTAGACTTTCTGTAAATTAGTAATTTCAAAACTAGTATATAAGGAAATAAATATGACAGTAGATGCTTGAAAAGTGCATGCACTCTACCATAATAAACGATAAAAATCTGTAGGAAATACACAACTTTCTCTTACTGCAACAATTCTTACAGTTACTTTTTTTTTCCTATGCTTATTCCTTTACTCAGGTTTGCCTTCCTGTAGTTTTCCAGGTGACTTTGTCTTTCCCATCCTCTATTCTTCATTAGATTATTGAAAACTTGAGTAATTTATACGTAATCAGGGTGCTGGCCTCACATACAACCCTTAACCTGAAAGAACAAGGGTTCTTTTATTTCGGGATGAAACCGTCTCCTAGATAGGTGTCTTTTCACCCCGACTTAGAATCCTATTCCCACCCCAGCAATGCTTATTTTATGGCAACATTTTTCCCATTTGGCAATTTCGTCTTTGAGATATGTGGCTTTTAACGAGCATGACCACGCTATCGATCATCCTCCCATACCCTGGTAAAAGTCACGTCGGTCCGGGACTGTTTATTTGGGTTTTCCCTTATTGACGACTGACCTATATATCAATTGGCCGTTCAACTATCTGCCATCTGTGGACCCGCCTGACAGCTGATCCTCGCGCTTACAGTTCTAAATGACAAAATTTCTTCCATACTTGAATTTGTATTAAATAGTTAGTTGCCTTGAGGATCTATTCCACAATGATTGGCAAGTAGAGAGTAGCGCCACATTCCAACTGCCTCAAAATCTCGTGAAATAATTTTCATGGCAACAAGTACCAAACAAAAGTATGTATGTAGTCTTCAAATGAGTAGTTAAATGGGTAAGTAAGGTTCAACATTAAACTTACCATGCACACTCAAATGACCGGTTTATAAATTTCACTGAAAATTCTGTATTAATTTTTGTTTCCTTCGTCCAAATGACAATTTTCTTTTGACTTTTATTACACTTATTATATGATTCATTTAATACATGTTCTTCTTTTATTATTTCTTTTGTTTCATTTTTCTATGAGAAAAGTTTTATATCTATCTGTTCATGAATCATACAAGTTTAAAGAAAATGATGGAGTCCTTTTGAGAAAATTAAAAAAAAAAAAAAACTCAGAACCTATTTTGTAAAGTCGCTTTTCCGGTTTAACGATTTTCTTCAAATTTGGAAATTTAGCTTTATAGGAAGAAGTGCCAATGTAAATTTGGACCAACCAAAAATAAATTTTCCTGGAAAAATGTTTCAAATAAAAGTGATAGGCATGGAGTTTGTATACTAAGTTCAAGTGAATCATTTTTGAGAGAACCACAAGAAACTGTATAAAAAAAAAAAAAAAAAAAGTCGCTTTTTCCGGTTTTAAGTTTTAGAGCAAAATATCGTATCGGGGATCCTTTGGTGATACCTAAGCGGAATATGAAGTTTGCTCTTTCTGCGGGTTTTCGTTTTTTCTGTATTATGTACACACAGAGAACGCTCTCAAAAAAATATCTCTCAGAACAAGTAATTCAGAGCAAAAATTAATTTAGAAATTTTGACAAGATCGCTGTACTTACTGCTGTAGGGGTAACTACTGCGATTTTCACAACCAATGTGTGAAACAATTCAAGACGACTTTCTCTTATGCAATTTATTGACAAATTTTCTTCAGTCTTGAAAGTTTTGCTAAATGTTTAGCTGCCCTCAAATTAAGCAAATGTATAGGAACTGTACATTTCAATTTTTGGTTTTCCGACATAGGGGCTGTCTGAATGAAGACGTCTGAATATGTGCACATGAAGACCACAAAACAAAACAATATCTCCTTTGGAAGTAATGTCACTCAATCTGAAATTCGGTGAGCTTGCAAAAGTGTGATATTATTTTATTTTATAATAAGACAATGATAAAAAAATCTATTTTAAAACCAATTTATTTATAACCTCTTTGTACATACATAAAAATCTCTGCTTGTGCAGCATTTTCCATAGGAAAGGATATCCAAATTTTTAATTCACATATAATAAAATAAAATATAGTTAATTTTTATATGCACAACTAAAACAAATCTAATCAAAAAATGAAAATAAATAAAAAACATTGAATAAACAAAGATTCACAATTCTACAATGTTTGAATTCACTTGGAAAAATCGCAACACGTTTAATATTTTAAAACGAGCAACTAAACCGCTCAAAAGTTGTTAAAATGGAATTTTCATGAAACCATCTCAATAATTTTTACTGAAATTAAGTGGGCGATTTAATCTATGCCTATACGTTTGTTTAAGAACGGTGAAAAATGATGAAATAGGGAGAAAACACTCCTCAATTATAATACTTAATATACTCAATTGTAATACTTAATTAATTAAACCGTTTAGGTGGTAGGTGGTAAAGCGAAGTGAATGGTTACCATAAAAATGCTAAGGATAATTAAGGGAGGTCGATCTTGCTGGGCGAAAGTTACAGCTTTTCCTGCAGAGGTCCCAAATAATGTTAAAACGGCGGACTGATAGACCAAAGCTGTGATAGGCAGATGTCATTCGGCCCATCTTGGGCGTTCGGATTAGAGAGCAAAGGTTGGTGAAATAAAATACAAAAACGTTTTGACTGTTCATGGGTCTCAGCGTGACTGAGAAGAGGTAAAAGTGCCTAAGTAGTGAACTTACCACCATACTTATCCAGGACTTTTGCGCGACTCAGTCTGCTTTTTGTCTTAAGGTTCGGGTCGTCAGTTAAGTTTCAGTAGAGATATTTGGGATAAAGTCATTATTTCATACTTCGTTGACCAAATATTTCTTCTGATAATTGACGACAGCCCAATAAGCTAAGCAAACATTTAAGAATTTAACTGAAAAAGGTGTGCTATGCTTTTTGGTATGAAAATAATTTCTTTTTGTTTCAGACAATATAAAATCAATTATTATTGCTGACTTTATATTTACAATAAGAAACTGATTTACATTAGTAATATATAAGTAGAAGATTCTATATGGATGGAATAGGGAAGTATTTTAAAAAAGAAATATTCTTCTCTATTTAAATATTGCTCGAAGTTTCGGGTTTGAAGGCTTTATGAACGTACCTACCTCTCTACTACCCCAAAGAGTTCCTCCTAATGAGAGCATTCTTCACTACGAATTCATTCGAACTACGAAGCATTCTTCTTCACGATTGGTACGTGGAACTATAATAAAGATTTTTTTTTCTTTAAAACTTTTTTTGGCCCTTGCCATATAAGAAACTGGTTTACATTTTAATAAATAGTTCCTTGCATCAGATAATTTTTTGAACAATACTTTTCATAAACTAAAATTTTTGATATCATTTTCTTTTCTGAACTAAGTAGCAAGGAATACAATTTAATTAGTGAAATAGATGGCAAGCAACATTGTTTACCCTTTTCACTTGTAGTCACAGTTTACAATTTATGCAACCTTGAAAATGTTTTTTTAAAAAACTAAATTTAAATACATCAAAAAGGTGAATTACTACAACTTTTTATTTTGCCTCCAGATTATGTTGTAGTAGTTTATAAGAAATCTGAAGACCTAATTAAGAACCACTGGTTTACAGAATTTGCTTTTCAAAACAAGATTACATAATGTTGTAGTGAAAGGTAAAATGAATTGATTTTAGACGAAATGGGAGAATAGTTTATGAAAATTCCTTTTTACTTTGCTACCTTTTTAATAATTGAATATATATAGTTCAATAACAATTCAATTGAAAAATTAATCTTACACAAAACTAATTTACTCGCAATTCTTTTTTAGCGGCAATCAGTTGAGGCCGCTAAGGTAAATATAATACAAAAATACGTCCTATCATTCATTTAGCGCTGAAACAAAAAGCTAGGGGGTGTTCAAAAGCTTTAGAAGTGATATCTGGAATTTGTTGCTCGTTCGTATAAAAAAACAAAAAAAGAAAATGCTCAGAGAGCGCTTTGTCAAAAAATTAAAAAAAAATTCTTTTTTATTTTGTTTGTATTCCTTTCCTTTTATTATGAACCTTTAATATGAAAATTAACGAATTTCTCTTCTAACAACAACTACCTTATTCATAATCTACTTTGAAACATTTTTTTTTCAAATAGAAAAAAAAAAATTAAACATGCTTTTGAGTACTATTTTCCCGTACAAACCTACAAAACATCGGGTACAAGATTGTATCAGAAAATATATACTTTTTTTAAATTTTACATGCTGTTTGGTAGGTAGTGGGACACAAAATGTTTGATGATAAATAAAGTACCTCTCATTGGCAATAAACAAAGTTAAACATATCCATATACCATTTTCAACCGCTTCGGGGTGAAATGCTTATAACAAAATTAATTGGTGTGAACTTAATATGGTTATGACAGAATGGAAGCATTTCTCCACAGATCCAATCGAGAAATGGATTAAGACGAAAGAAATACATTATCTGTTTGCTCATCAAACTTGAATTCTTAAGTAAAGTCAAATAGTAGAGAAAAGACCTCAGGAACCACTTTCCACTAATTCGCGCAGCTTTGCTATAGAGTTATAGGAAAAATAGGGGCAAGGTGGAGAGATGAGACGCAAGCAGAGTCGCAGATATTTGGTGGAGAATCCCTGAGAGAAAAACCAGTGATATCTGATTATTAAACAATTTTTAAAATAATCAATTTTATTTTATACAATTGTCTATTATTCTAATTAAACAATGTTTATAAGATTATTTTAGGGTCAATGAAAAATAATTATAACATTACCTATATTATCATTTTAAAGAATCATTTCTAATTAATAAATTCGTATTATGCACTTATCTAATTATTAAGTTCAATTTATTCTAAGTAACTCAATTTTTAATTCAATCTAGTACTTTTTACTTTTCAGTAATTTAGTTAATTTTTTCCAGATGTTTCCTTATTTTGTTTATCTTAATTAACACTGGACTATAAGCAGAAACTCATGTCGTAGGAAGCTTTTGGTTTATGTATAAGAGTGTCAATAACGCTATTATTATCCGCACCAGAGCGCGGATACCATAAAAAAATCATAGGCAATTGCTAAGAGAAATGAAAGAACTAGGGACCCTTACAGACCCTAAAATATCTCTGCTACAGCGCCTTCTCCCAAACTTGTTTTTTTTTTTATTTTTAATGGCCGATGAAAACCATAGGAGCTGCAAATCTCTCTGATATTTTTCAAAGGTGTCCTCAACCTCCGCCTTACCACTCGAATTCTTAACTTCAGAAAATGACGAATTATACCGGGAAATCGCAGCATTCAAAATTCGATTCCAGTTACAGTTATTACAATAGCGGTTTTGACCGAGCAGTTAAACAAGTATATTTAGTTATTTGTTTATATTCCAGATGGGTGAAAAAAGAATACAAAATCCTATGTATTCTATAAACAATTTTTAGAATTTATATTAATAAAAATTAAATTCTGCAATGTTCAAGAGTTTTCCTGCTAATATTCACAAACACCATCTAGCACACTGCTTTCTCATTAAAGAGAACTTTCATTAGTTTGTTAAGATGGCACTAATTAATTTAAGACCGTTCGAGCACCAACCGTTAATATTATTTTACTTTATTTATAACATTTTTTTTTTTAACCTGCAATACAAAACAATTTTCCAATTTATACAATTTGATATTAGATGAATAGAAACCTTTAATTTTATTATAAACAAAATAATTCAATTTTTTCTTTTTCTTTTTTAATTTATACGTTATAAAAGTGTAATACAATATCAGATTTACTGCTTTCCTCTCCTACCCCTTCATGTCGCCACTTAATAGATTCCCACAGATACGTCCTTTTTTTATCATTTCTCCAAAGCGCTTTAAAATGGGATGGATTTATTTACAGCTTTGTTCTGTTGCAAATGACCTATGTATATGTAATTATAGTCACAACAATTTTATTGTTACATTACCTATCAATCATCTTGCATCTGACCTTTTAGGTTCCTGTAGCCATTTTCATGAAAAACACTTGAGTTTCCGGGTTAAAACCGCGTGAGTGGTTTGCTAAAAACAGACGTTTCGCCTTGCTGCAATGAGCCTCTTCAGGGGACTTTGTCCCCTGTCGTTTGTGCAAACCACTGATGCGGTCTCAACCCGGAAACTCGCGTTTTATCTTGCATCTATTTATTTTCATTTTATAATTTTAATGAAAATAGCTATCTCTTTTCCCGTAATATCTTTGTCAAAAGTTACACAAAAAATAAATAAATAAATAAGTACTCAAAAGCATGCTTATTTTCTCAACCCCAAGAGATTTGTGTGTAACTATTTACTAAGATAAGATGTTAAGGCAGACTTGGCTGGTGGCATTCATATGCCATAATTAAATTAAATTACCTCTTACAACTGAAATTAATCAAAGAATTTGTTAGCTAATTTGAATTTTTTTAAGTCAAAATTGATATTGCATTTTGACAGTATAGCATCGGTAAAAATTCTTCAATCAATATTTTTCATAATTTTATGGTAAATATAAATATACATTATTTCCTTAGAAAATAATAATATAATAATTATTAAAAAAAGTAATGTATTCTCTCATCAATCTCCTTATTTGATTCAAGATCCTCGATCTGATGTCGTACCCTGCAACCATCTTACTTGTGTTGCTGGTCCAAAACCCCAACTATTTTTAGCGGCAATTCGGAAAATGATAGCTGGTTTTGAGGTGGTATCTATACAAGCTTCTTCTAAAGCTGAATTTGGCACAACCGCTTGTGTGGCTGGTCCAAGATATACACGCATGAAACCAAGTTGCTGGCCCTTTTACAAAGAAATAATTAGATAAAAAACAATATATAAAAATAATTTATAAGTAATTTTCTTTTTTTTTTGTTTTTAATATAGTTGGTAGCAAAGGCCAGAAGTAAAAGGTGTTGTCACAACAGCGTGCTTACGGCACGCACACCAATATTATAAATCGCTGAAAGACAGAAATAAACGAAAAAAATAACGTTAGCAGTTAAACAAGAACAGCGAATGAAGGCGAAATGGAAGGGTGGGAGACCATTTCGTGGGAGAAGGTACCGACCACTCTCCCACGAAGGGGTTCCATCGCCAACTTTAGGCTGAACACGAAGTACGATTTCCTGCAAGCTCACCTTTTTAAAAATGGTATCAAAGACAGCCCCTATGCGATCTAGGCGAGCCCATGAGTAATCGCATAGCACCTTGCTTAAATTATCTTGGCAGATTTTAAATGGCACCAAAGATCAGAAACGTATTGGGCTGCGAGAAAGGAAATGGGATTCGCCCTTCCCAAAAAACTAGGGTGGAATAAACAAAAAGTATAGTTGCACTTGATGTGATGGATTTTAAGGTGCGGTCGTAGCATCTAAACGGAAATCCAAGTTTGAGCTCCCAGCAATTTTTCCGTTTTGAGTCTCTCTCTCTCTCTCTCTCACTCACTCACTCACTCACTCACACACACACACACACACCACCATGTGCTTAAAACATATTATTCTTACTCAAGACCTGAAGGAACTTGAAAAGCGTTAAAAACATGTTTCTGGTACCAATTTGACACGATCGCCACACTTACAACTGTGAGAAAAAGAAAAAGTGCCTAATTTTTTGTTACAATTTTTAACGGGAATTGCTTGAGGATTAGAATCGTGATTTTTGTCGCTGATTTTATACTATTTTTTTAAAAGTTCACATCACTCCAAAATTAAAATAAGGAAGTATTGAAACATGACACTTATTCGTTTATATCAACAACAAAAAATTAAATGAACAACTACTAACCTGTGTACTGGAGTTATTTTTAATGGCTAGACACACTGAATAAGCAGTAATCTTCCCCGAAGTACTGCTGTCTGGTGGTGCCCATGATATAATTGCGCCCTCTGAACACTTAGAAATCTTAATGGCTGAAGGAGGTTCTGGTACTCGTTTAAAGAACACTACATTTTGCTAAAAAAATAAAAGTAGTATTAATTCAAGTATTTAATGCAAGAGTTTCACAGATCTGAATCACAGTCTAAATGACTCGGAACGTTTAGGGATATCACCAGGGACCAACTAATAGAAATCATGAAGCACTTTAGATTTCAGTCTCCAGAAGGGATTAAATGGTGAAGCGAATTTTGAACTTTCCTTTCATGCATTTTTTTTAGAAATATTAGTAAAGTCAAAAAGAATGCCGCAAATTCTAAAGACAATCGTTGCGGCATTTTTCAAGTAGTTGCGAAAAACTAAGAAAAAAAATCACCAAAGTTAAAGTTCAGTTAACACATTTTGGATTTTGATCGAACTTTGTGCTTGATTCCAGATGGTTGGAAATGGAATATCAAGGCATATTGATTTTTCATTTTGTTCACCCACACAAACGCATAACACACCATTCACTTATTCGCTAATTTTGTTTTTTATTCAGAAGAAATCAAAGCATGTATTTCCAACGAAAACTCATTTCGAAATTTTGATCCAACCAGAAAACTTCCTCTTGTGGCAGTATCAGAAACTAAAAACGGTCTCACAACACCTTTTTTGCTTAATAATTTATGTAATAATAGAATTGAGATATTCTGTTTGTTTTTTCTAAAAACAAAAATCTCCACTTCATACTGTATTACTTTTTTTTTGCAATAGATTCAAAAATCAACCTCTATAACTCTTGAAAAACAAATTACCCTGTTATTATTAAATGATTTAAAAAGTTTATTTTAAGTTCGCTTTAATAGGAAAAAAAGTACAAGTTGTCTAGAAAGAGGACAGAAATAGGCGGCCGGATTTAACATGATGCACTATAATACTGCCCGTCTAAGGGCACCACAAGGTTCATAAAATGCTTTCTTGCATTAAAATTTTAAAAAATCACTACATACCTCTTCTCTCTTTTTGGCTGGTGGATGCTGCTGTTCTACTGGGACTTTTCCCAGATCAGGAGGAGGAGTATTTTCTTCCTGATGTGTATTTCTGGCATCCGTACCACCATTCCCGCTATCATCGAATGCATTCTCATATTCTTCTTCTTCTTCCTCATCTTCTTCCATTTGTTCCTCTTCTCCTTGTTCTTCAACTCCATCCATCAATTCTTCTTCACCGCCACCGCCGCCAACCCCATCATCTCCACAGTCTTCCGTTTCCATTTCTTCTAACGTTGCATTCTCACTGATTTGATTTCCATCAGGTGGCGGAACTACACTATCTGTATCATTATGTGATGATAGCTGTTGGCTCTTCAAGGCAGCAGTTGCCAGAGTTGTAAGCGCATCAGCCGCGGTGTCCTATACACAAATAAACAGAAAATACAAATTTCATATTTTAAGCCTATTCTTTGAAATTAATTCAAGCGTTAATATATGATAGTGTAAAGTGTAAAGGAATTAAAATAGAAACAGTGAGTATACTATATTAAAAAGTGTAAGTGGGTCAGAGTATATGGGCAAACGGTGGCATTGTTGTGAAATTGAAAGCGCTGCACCAGCAATACAAACAAATAATAAGAGTTGAGCAGGTGAGTCAGTCGTAAGCTGCCGACTGGCCAGTGTGTTTAAAGTATGAAATACAGTTCCTTTTTGTATTTTGTTTGATCGCCGAATTCGCAGCATGCAGTGGCGTTTCTTGGCATTACGTAATTACTCATAATTCTTTCTGATGGAGCGTGGTCACTCAATGTACGGGTCTGCGGGGCCCGTAGCGACAAAAAATGCCGACACGACTACGCCACCTTTCTCCTCATAGCCTGATTTGGGTTGCTAACCGGGTTGCTTTTTTTTTTTATTATAGCATTAGGGTGTTGGGCATTATAAATGTTAAAATATTAAAAATATGGGTGCTGTAGTGTTAAGGTAGCGTAAATAGTAATTTATTAGCTCTTCACGTGTATTTAGGATATTAGTAATGTGTTAAGGGAATGGTAGACTTTTTATAAGGGATATTAGATGTAATAGAATTTTCCTAAATGTTAGCGGGTTACATAGTAGAAATGTGTCACTAGGGCCTTGTAAATTCTGGTCTCAAGTTTTTTGCAATTTGTAAGTATTTCCTTTGTATTTGTATTGTTTATTGTCCAATTTGAATATACAGTTTGTACCCAGATAGAGTTCTAATTACTGGTACGCCTGCTTTCCCGAACATCTCCCACTCCTTCCTCCTTACTCCCATAATCCATATCCTGTCTACAGAAGTGTAAATTAATATTACAACTTGACATCCTACTAAATAATACTATACGTTTCCTCATCTCCTTACGTTCCAAAATTCAATTATTACACAAGCTTTTATTTTAAGTGAGTTAAAATAAGTGTCTGTAAATTAGTTCTGAATAAAGTACCAACAGATGTGAAGAGTCAGTTCAGTGATCGGGGAGAACCGCTGAGTCGGCGGCTGAAATTGGGCTAGAGCGCTAGGTGTCAGGCTGGCACAGCAGTCAGTTGGCGAGTGGCGTGGTGTGTGTGACTGGACAAAGGAATGAACTGGTGGATCTGGTTGCTGTGTGTAGGTGAGTAGCTCTAGCCCAGTTTCGAGCGCAATCCTGAGAAGTACGAGTGTGTGTGTGTGTGTGTGTGTGTGTGTGTGTGAAGGGTCGACTCACGGTCAAGTTAACCCCGAGGGCGGGATAGGTAGAAGAGTAGTAGACTGTGTAGGGTGTGGTGACGTGTAACCGGTGGGTAGCTGTAAGTAGTAAATCGGGGTTAGATAAGTGATTAATTCCTGGACTTAGTAATTAAATGGTTGTAATATGTTGTATTTTTATATGTAAAATAAATAATTAAAAAGTAATTTCTGTTGAAGGCTGGTTCATTGCCCTGTGTCAGAACCTTACAATTGGTGTCAGGTGTGGGGTGTTGCAACAATACACATGGCAGGACCCAACGCGCGTGGGCAAATGACGTAGACAGGGTGACGTAGTAGTAAACAGTACACGTTGCGAAATAGCTCGATCGAGTCTGTTATTGTAAACAATAGTTGACGGAAGCATGCTGACCTAGTAAAAAACTGTGTAGTTAACACATTTGTACATTGTCTGATTTCCCTCATATAACAAGGTCAACTGACCTAGGCGACATATTACGTGTCCATAGTAATTATCGTATTATATTTTTCTTTATGTCGTATTAAATATCATATCTTTATTTTTTTTTTTTTTTAACGTGTCATACTTATCCAAAATTCTAAAATTCGTGTGACAAAAAAAAGAAGAAGAATACACATAATTTAACTGAACCCAATTCACTCAAATGGCCGCCGGGAGACTAGCGGAGCTCGAGGAGCAGGTTCGGATGCTGAGGATGGCCAACGAGGCGTTCGCTCGTTGGAGGAGGCGCCCCGGAAGGAGTTGGCTCTACAGAGCTTAGTGCACACGTGGTCCGGGGAGGCGGGAGCGGTGGCCGTGGAAGAGTTCTTCGCCAAGTTCGAGAGGGTCGCAAAATGCGGAAACTGGAGCACGGCGGACAAATTGATGATTTGTGAAGCCAAGCTGACAGGGGTAGCTGCGGCATATTTAGCCGGTCATCCCGAATTAATGGGTGAAGGGGCCACCTTCCAGGCATTTAAAACCGCCATGGTAGAGAGATTTACGGATGTACGCTCCGCGGATTCCTATATGCGTGAGCTGGCCAACGCAAAACAGGGCAAGGAGGAGACTGCGCAGGCCTTCGCCGACCGAATCACGGCCATTGGTAGTATAAACGATGGTTAAGGCTGAAACAGAGGCTGAGAAGGCCTGGGCCGAGCGAGAGGTGCAGCGAAGGGTGCTGGCCGCCTTTATAGAGGGGGTACGCGGTGAGGCGGGCCGACTGCTAACCTATCTTCCCCCGGCAGACCTGCAGGAGGCCGTACAGAGGGCGATGGCAGTAGAGCAGCATGTCGCTAGGGAACCGGTGGCCCGTGCGAGTTATGCCGTGGGGCAGTTGGACCCACCTACAACCCCCCCTAAAGCCCGAGGGTCTCTGATTGCGGGGGGGGCGTGCTTCCGATGCGGGCGGTCGGGACACTTTGCAAGGGAGTGCCGGTCCCTACCCAATTCAGGGGGCGCGAATAAAGCTCCATCCCGGAACCGGGCTCCCGGGCCATGCTTTATTTGTGGGCAGAGGGGTCATCTAGCTCGCTGGTGTGGAGCGGGGAGCAAAGTGGGCACCACTACCATGGTTTCCGAGGTCTCCCAAATGGGGTCGATCTGGCCGTTGCCTCGACGCCAGGTCGCTAGACCCAAGGGGTACACTATCAATTACTAACATTCTATTGCCGAGTGGGGGGGGGGCTAGAGGTCAGCATGGATATTAGCGGAGCGGCCTACAGGCTGTTGATCGACACTGGTTCTGAAATTACGATACTCCGGCGGCCGGTACGGGATGTTCCACTAGAGCCCACGGCCGTCACAGCCAAGGGAGGAACGGGGAGCCCGCTGGGGATACAGGAGCAGCGGTATTGGTAAGTGACGCTTTGGGGGAGGACTCTCGCCCATCGAGTGTAGCATTTCGGAGCTAGAGGCGCAGTTGGAGCGGCATCCTGGGCCTATGACCTGATGAAACGATTCGGCCTTTCATCGATCTAGGTCAGCCAAGGGTGGAAATGTGAAACGCAGTACAGTATCGATTAGGGACCAAGGAGCGAGGGGCGAACAAGAATTTTATGCACTTCAAGAAGCGGTGGGAGTAGGTCATCAACGCTGGAATTCGGGGTACCCCCAGGAGCCGGGTCTCTTGAGGTCGTTGGAAGCGAAGGAAGTGGCTGACTGCGGTCGCCGCGATCTCTGATGCCGGAGAGCATTCGAGAGAGATAGGAAGCTCCGAGTTGTGTCTGTGTTGCTGAGGGGGTCCATGCCACAGGGGAGCCCGGGGTGGCGTTGCGCAGGGGAGGCATCAGGCGAGAGAAACGAGTAACTCGGATGGCGAATCCGGTGGGTCCGTTCGCTGGATGAGGTCTGTGTGCCACCCATGGCCGAGTGGCTTGGTGGTGCGACTGGCAATCCTAGAGGGGGTGAAGGAAGAAGTGATAATCCGCCGGTCGAAGTGCACCAGACCGGTGGCACGAGTCAACGAGTGGCACGGTCCTTGGTACCGCCACTCGCGGGTGTACTAAGCTAGTTACATGACGAACGGGAAGTAAGCAATAGACCGGAATCAAGTACTGGGGTACTTATGAACAGCGGACGATGGATGGGCGCTGTCCGTAGAGGAAGGGGTAATAGCCCTAAAGCCCTAAGTGCTGGCGCCTTCAAGGAGAGACTGGGCACCTCTCGCGGAAGACAAACATGCCGTCCTCGCCGCCCTAGAGAAGGCGCGCTGCAGTGTTCGAGGACCCGGCCGTGAGGTCGTGGGTGTGCGGGTAGGGTGTACCATCACATTACCGCGCGACCGGCGACGCCCGCCCTGTGGTGAAGAGACCGCTAAACCGCGTCCCTTACCATCAACGGGAGTAAATGAGAACCGCATTATCCAGAATCTATTACATCGCAAGGATCAGGAGTACGTACGTCCGTCAGTACCTGGGAGTGCCGCTGTGGTACTGGTGAAAAAGAATCGTAGCGGGGGGGGGGAAGGGAGGGCGAGCAATGGCGGTTCCCGCTGTATACTGACGACTTCCGAGGCCTTAACGCCGTGACAGCAGCGGATTCGTATCCCCTGCCCCTGATACAGGTGACCTTAGAAGGGCTAGAAGGAGCGGTGTATTTCACAACCCAAGGCCTGGCTAGCGGGTACCATCAAATTTCTATTCACCCCGCGATGCGCACAAGACGGCGTTTCACTACTTCGGAAGGACATTTTTGAGTACCGCCGATGGCTTTCGGTTTGTGTGGGGCGCCGGGCTACCTTTCAAAGGCTAATGGACCGCCTACTGGGCGGAGGTAAAGGGGGTGGAGTGCTTTGTTTATTTGGATGACGTCATCATCTTCAGTCAGACAATACCGGAGCACGCTGCTCGGCTGGACCGTGTTCTGGGGATATTCGCCCACGCCACTCGCCAACTCCAGGGACTGACGGACGGCTAAATTTTATATTGGTATGAAAAATGTTTAGTTGAGGGTCCCCTACTATCTCTGACCCTCGAGGAAGGAGCCCAAGACCGACTGGCCGAGGAGGGATGACTGGACGACGGTGAATTCGGAGCGGAAGAGGTAGAGGTGGAGGAACTGCTTCGCTTCGCCCGGCGCATTCAGCGGTAGAGACGGCGGGCTGCCACCTGGAGGTGGGGCTCATTGGGAGTTGCGCTGCTGGTCGCCCTAGGAGTCGCCGGGGCGGGGGCATGCATTTGGTTTCGACGTCGAGTGAGATAGTCCAGCCAGAGGACGTAGGAGCAACACCACCTATGGAACCGCGGCTCAGCCACGCACTCCCCAGCTGCCAGTCTTCGTCCCCCCCCCCGGGCGCTCGGAGGATGCCGTTTCTACACCATAGGCAAAGTGTAGCCCATAAGGGCTCCACTTTGATAAATGGGGGAGTATTTGTGAGGAGTCAGTTCAGTGAACGGGGAGAACGCTGATTCGGCGCTGAAATTGGGTCTAGAGCGCTAGGTGTCAGGCTGGCACAGCAGTCAGTTGGCGAGTGGCGTGGTGTGTGTGACTGGACAAAGGAATGAACTGGTGGATCTGGTTGCTGTGTGTAGGTGAGTAGCTCTAGCCCAGTTTCGAGCGCAATCCTGAGAAGTACGAGTGTGTGTGTGTGTGTGTGTGTGTGTGTGTGTGAAGGGTCGACTCACGGTCAAGTTAACCCCGAGGGCGGGATAGGTAGAAGAGTAGTAGACTGTGTAGGGTGTGGTGACGTGTAACCGGTGGGTAGCTGTAAGTAGTAAATCGGGGTTAGATAAGTGATTAATTCCTGGACTTAGTAATTAAATGGTTGTAATATGTTGTATTTTTATGTGTAAAATAAATAATTAAAAAGTAATTTCTGATGAAGGCTGGTTCATTGCCCTGTGTCAGAACCTTACACAGATAAAGCATAAACTTCCAAATAACTATATAAGACTGAATATATAATTTATATAGAAACTGTATGACGCATACTAAGAAAAAATTATTTTAAAGCTTAGTTCGTCTTGCCAAAGATTAAGAGAAAGTTAAAAAAATCTGGTGTGAAACGTCCACACGACTTTCGCTTGCCCAGTTTACTGAAATGGAAAATTTTCATCACACTTATAGTTCTTATTATAAGAAAATCGTTGTTTTGGAGAAAAGCACAAAAAACGAACAATCCGTTCTGTAAAGTTGCATTTTCGGTCAACAGATTTTCATCAAACTCAGAATTTTCACATCGTACTTAATTCTAATTATATTTTTAGATGACAGAATTGTATAATAAACTAAAATAGCACTTTAGATAAAAGCGTAACCCGACCCCTCCCCAAAAAGTGCCCTTAAATGAATTTTCCCGGAAAAATGTTTCAAATAAATATTATAGCTCTTACTATTTGTAACTGATGGATACATTTTCGAGAAAATCGCAAAAAAAGTAAAAAAACCATTCAGTAAAGTGGTATTTTCAGTTGAGGAATTTTGACAAATAACAACAACCGCGCCGTTGTGAAAGAGTCCAGTTACTTCGAGAAGATGCAGAGGTTGGCGGAATATTGCCAGGAGCGGAAGCTGCCTCTCCTCATTGGGTGCGATGCGAACGCCACAACAGAGCGTGGGGAAGCAGAAGAAACAACAGAAGAGATGAGTACCTCGGCATTTCCTGTCAGCGATATGCCGATGACGTCGTCATAATTGCTAGAGGGTGGTCTCAACGAAAACCACTGTTATACCCTTTGCTAGGAGAAGAACGCTTCCACACCTGAAAAGCATCCAGCTAACCGGAGCAAAATTGGGGTGGGAAAAGGAGGTCAAGTACCCTGGGGCAACTTTTGATAGTAAACTCCTATGAAAGAAACATATTGATTCAATTGTTAGTAGGGGCACGGCACTGGCGGCTCCCATGACGTATAGGAGGATGGCGGGCAAGACCTGGGGATGTCCCCCGAATATCTTACGGAGGATGTACACCATGATGGTGAGACCTATTATCACCTACGGCGCAGTGCCATGGTTTAAGAGGACCAACGTAGCATTAGTCAAGAGGATTCTTGAAAAGATACCGCGGCTCCGCATGCTTATGCATGACGGGTGCTATGCGGACTTGCCCCACAGTCGGGATTGAGGTTATCCTCAATCAGTCACTCTGCACCTGGTGGTAGAGAGGGCGGCTAAGGGAGCTCTGCTCAGAATCTGTAGGGGTGGTGTAGGGGGCTGGGTGTCGGGGAGTGGTCACCTCCACCTTTGGGCCCCCTTACCTGGCACCTCCCTAGAGATGGTATGATTAAGAAATACAGCTGCAGTAAAAATTTCTCTCTGAAGCAGGGCACCAAAAGAGAGTGGAGCGAAGGATCCGCTCTGTTGGGCATCAATGAATATGCCATCAAATGATATACTGATGTGCCTAAGACCCAGAGGGGACTGGGGCGGCGGTGGCTGGTCCAAGGATCAAGCTGGTAAGTTTCCTAGCATCTTCCAGGCGGAGATATACGCTATTGGAAGATGCGTTCAATTAACCTCGATAGGGGATATAGGAATCAGGAGATTGTAATCCTTACCGATAGCCAAGCAGCCATTAGAGCAATGAGTGCTTCTGTTATCAGTACTAAAATGATCTGGCAATGCCAAGGTAAACTTAATAACCTAGGCAGGAGGAATAAAGTTACACTTTGGTGGGTGCCAGGGCATGTTATACTTTGGAAAGTGACAGCTCATGCAGACTCGGTGGGAAGTTGGAGGAAACTCCATTACATCTCCTAACAGATTGCGAGGCTGCCACTCACAGAAGATTTAAGAAGCTGGGTAGTTACCAGGTAGAGGAGAGGGATATACCCTAGAGCCCATCGGGTTCCTAGGATTCCTTAGGGATCTTAACCTGATGGAGATTCTGTAGAACGGATGTAATTTGGGACATCTGCTCGGGTGCTGTGGGCAAACTTGCCGCACCCAGGGGGCACAGCAGATAGATCGAAAGGTCGCAGTGCATTAGACCCCCTTCAAAAAAAAAAAACCTGTCGGATCCCATGGTGATACCTAACATCAAGTTTGAACTATCTGAGATTTTTCGTTTGTGAGCTTTGCTGTCCACATACATACACACAACACGCACACATCACGAACCATTTTCAGAAAACCATTTATTTGGACTCAAGGGACCTCACACACTGTATTTCCGGTAAAAACTCGATATCGAAAATTTGTCACTACGAGAAATTAAATATAAAAACGAAACACATAAAAATAAAAGTACAATCCCCATTTTTACTTTCTCTTACTACTAGTAAGAGGAAGTATTGTAGTGTCCAATTTTCGATATCGAGTTTTCATCGGAAATATCCATTTTGAGCGATATCCATTCTGAGTCCAAAAAAGTAGTTTTTAGAAAATGGCCTGCGTGTGTGTGTATGTGAACAGCGTAGCCCAAAAACGAATACACAGAAAGTTCAAACTTGATATTCCGTTCAGGTATCACCATGAGACCGACAATAAATTATCTCTCAAAATTCCTCGCCGGGAAATACCATTTACTGAAGATTTTTTTTTCCTTTTGTGTTTTGCGAGTTTCTCAAAAATAGCAGTTTATTACACAATTTTATCATCTAAAAAATACAAATTAGAATTAAGTATGTTGTTGAAATTCCGAATTTGAAAAATCAGATGACCGGAATTGCGTATTTACTAGGAAGGATTTTTCAGTTTTCTGCTTTTTTTCTCTAAATCGACTCCACCTACTTTCTTTAAACTAATATGAGAACTACAACTTTTATTTGTTAAATTTCTCCAGAAAAATTCATTTAAAGGCACTTTTGGGGAAGGGGGGTGAGTTTTCCTCTAAAGTGCAATTTCAGTTTATTACACAATTCTGTCATCTAAACAAAATTAATTGGAAATAAATAAATTTTAGTTTACTGAACTTTTTTTTCTTCGATTTTTGCGACTCTCTTCATCAAAACACAGACGAATTTCATTAAATTTTGAATACTAATTATAAAATTTGTCAATCACAATTTTGAAAACTGGAGTAAGAGAAAGTTGCGTGAGTGTTTCACACCAGATATTTTAAAATTTTGAAATTGCTACCTTAATTATTATCCTTTTATTTAACGTTTCTGTGAGTGACAGCACTGATTCTGTTTCTTCTGTTAAAGACGACGCTTGAGAAGTTAGACTGCTCTGTTGTAAAGGTTCCCCATCTTCAGGGGTTAAAACTGAGAGCTGACTCAATAATTCCTGAGAATTTATTTCATCTACTTCCATTCCAACAACTTCTCCGTCCATAGTTCTTATTACTTCGTCACGTTCACCTTCCTTCACATCTCCAACATTATTAACTAAAACAGAGTTTATGTGAAAACAAATAAATCAAATTCGATACAAAAATTATATGGTTTAATCTTCAAGTTCCGTTCAGCTTCATACCACGGAATAAACTGATCATAATAATTTTAATGTAAAATCATAAAATATTGAATTTCATTGCTAATCCAATTAATTTTAATAAAAATAAAAATTGCTTAATTCAAAAATTTAGTTCATTTACCTCCACAAAAATATATTTAAATACGCTATAAAATTAGTTGGCTGGGACCAAAGAAGAAACTTTTTATTTTTTAAAAAAGTTTATTCGACGTTTCGGACACCTTTGGTGTCCTTCCTCAGGAAGTACAAAACAAAAATATGGATATCAAGAAAATTGTATGATAAAATTAAAACATATAACAATTTAACAATATTAGAAAGATATGATACCTGTTATAGAAGAGTTAAATGTTTGAGGAGGTTATTGCTTGGTTGCAAAGTAAGGTACGCTTGCAAAGAAAACAGAGCGGGAAAATTTTTTCCCCTCTCTGTTTTCTTTCAAGCATACCTTACTCTACAACCAAACAAGAACCTCCTCAAACATTTAACTTTCCATTCTTCCTTAACAGGTATCATATCTTTCTAATATTGTTATATGTTTAAATTTTATCATATAATTTTCTTGATATCCATATTTATGCTTTGTAGCTCGTGAGGAAGGACACCAAAGGTGTCCGAAACGTCGAATGAACTTTTAAAAAAAATAAAAAGTATCTTCTTTGGCCCCAGCCAACTAATTTTATAGCTTGCTTAATTAGCAACGGCCAAACATAAATATTGTTTACATTTATATTTAAATACTTTTTTATATTTTTTTCAAAACTTATTAAAATATCCTTTCGTATTTTCCCGCTTTTTGAATATACTCAATCACAAACAAAACTGCCAGCAACCAAAAGAGGAGAAATTTTTTTCCTCTCCCTAGCGTAGTGAGGTTTATACTTTGCTAACTTCACATGTAGTTGGTTTATTTTCGCTGTTTCTTTTAGATTTGTGATATTTTTTAGACCTCGGCTTTGTAATAATATAATTAATTAAAATTGGTAGAGAAAGAAAAAATAGAAAATACGTTTTTATAAATAAATTTAAAAAATTCAAATTTTATAAAAAAGTGAGAATAATTTTAATTCTACATAAAACTATGTTACCGGGAAAATTAATTTTAGGCGTTTCTAGGGGGCTGTGATTTAAGGTTTCCTGAAATTGCCACTTCAGTATAGTGTACCGTTCAAGGACTTCTATAATAGTGAAGATAACTAACTAACATCTAGTAAAAATTCTTATTTTAATGAAAAACAGTCTACTGGAATTGTGGAGATTTGCAAATAGAGTCATGTGAGTGTTGAAAACTACATATTTTTTCCAAATAAAAATTACAGGAATAATTATAATCTCCCTTTGTATACATATATATATATAAAGGAAGTAATAAAAAAAAATATTTGGTTTCACATTTTTCCCTGGTAGAGTGTCAGCGGAGCAGAGCAGAGCTGTATCCTTTGAAATAAAGTTTTACAACTGTTCTGTATGTTGTTAGGATTGGAGATGGGCCTTTAACAACACAAAAAAAATCTGGTGTGAAACACTTACACAACTTTCTCTTACTTGCATTTACAAGATTGTAATACTAATAATAGTATACCAAATTTTATGAAATTCGTCGATTTTTTTTTTTTGGAGAAAATCGCGAAAACTGAAAAACTGTTCGGGAAAAACGCACTTCCGGTTTACTGATTTTCTTGAAACTCGAAATTTTGACAACATATTTAATTCTAATTAATATTATTTAGATGACAGAATTGTGAAAAACAGCACTATAAAGGAAAACATAACCCCACCCCTCCTCCAAAACTACCCTTAAATGAACTTTCCCGGAGAACCGTTCGAAATAAAAGATTAGTTCAATTTTATATGTAGTTGATATAAAATGTTTAAAGAAAATCGTTGGAGCCGTTTTCGAGAGAATCACAAAAAACTGAAAAAACATTCAGTAATGTGGCACTTCCGGCTGAAGATTTTTTCGAAAAGCTTATTTTCAAGTCTCATGGTAGCACTTTAACAAAATATTAAGTTTAAACATTTCGCTTATTCTTTCCTCCAAAGTATCACTTCAGTATAATATATCGTTTTATCACCTAGATAATACTATTACATTTGAAGCATTAACAGAATTCCAAATTTGAAGAAAATCAATTTACCAAAAGTGCAATTTTAGAGAAAAGGTTTATGAGTTATTAACAATTTTCTTGATAACATTTACTACGATTTCTTTAAACTTGACATGCTTGCTGGAAAGACAGAAACCTATCATTTTTATTTAAATCATTTTTCTGATAAAACTTATTTAAGAAGGTTATTGGATTTATGTCAGTTTTTTTTTTAATTTTTTTTTTAAATTTAAGGCGCATCAGCATCTATGGTCATTGCCGCCCGGAGCCTTCTCAGTGCACTGCCGGCATCCGGACAGTGTTCTCTCGTTACAGACGACACTGTCCATCACCGGACAGTGAGGTGTAGAGGCTCCTAGGAAGAAAAAATCTAAGGGTAGTATGACGGCTGGATTCGAACCCGGATCCTCCGCGTGGGAGTCCAGTACACTAACCACTTAGCTATTCCCTTCCCTTCTGTCAGTTTAAAATTAAATTCGCATAAGCTTTCTGTGTCTTGACATAGAACGCTCTACTAAAGCCACTGGTATACAATTAAAATCCCCTCTAACATTTTTCTGGCCAGCCCAATTTTACAGAACGTTGCAATTTTTTTTAAAAAGAATTATTTATTAAATTGTATTAATTAGAGTAATAGAAAGTTGTGTGAGGTTTTACCTAGATTTTTTTTTATGAATGTTTTGTTACAGTGGTAAAATATACAATTTATTTCATGTTTTACAAAATATATAATTGTATTGTTGCTTGTCTCAATGTTTAGTAAAGTACAATTTACTGATTAATGTATTTATAGTCATTATAAGAACCTCATTAATATTACCTGTTAATACGTATATTGAAACTTATCGATGTGCAATAAAAATGGCAGTTTAAAATAGGCAGCGAATGGTTTACATTGATTGCTCTAGTGCTTTTACTGATATTTTACAATAGTAAATTTGTATTCACTGCTATTATTTATTAGTCAAACCACTATGGATAATAAATATAGTTTCAAAATTACTCCGTGTGTATTAACTTTTAATTACAGAATAGAAGAGCTCACACAGCTAACTCGTATGAGAATAAAAACATTGGTGCCGAAACCCGGGATATAATCATATATTCCTAGAATTATCAAGAAAACACTTTGTTCCAGTTAATAAGTCAATCTGATGTGTTAATCGAGACAGAAGAACAAGATTGTTTCTAATTATGTCAACTACAGTACAGGTTTGTTGCCAGTAGTGAGAAATATTTTCTAGTTTTTTTATACTTTTATATTGTTTCTTTCGTTTTTGGCCTTAAATTACTTTTGCGAATTGTATTGCCTTGTCTGTGCGAACAATATATTAATAAAATGTCTGAACTAAACAAAATAAGAGAAAGTAAAAAGAGGTTCAATAAAAACCAAACTTACTTGGCTTCAAAAATACTTATTGTAGTATGACGAGAAGATTGAAAATCTTGCAGAACTAAATTTGATTCAAATAAAAGAACGATTAAATAAAGCCTATACTTATTTAAGTGAATTCGATGAAGTCCATTCCTTAATTATTAATGCAACTGACGGAGATAATATAGAATCATTACAATATGAGCAAGAAGAATTTGAAAATGATCATTACAATGCAATTTCTGTAGCAAAGTCTTTACTTAAAATGAAAATTAATAACGAAATATTCCGATCGATATAGTGATACTAGTTATTTAAATAATGACAAAGGTTCAATAGTAAAAGCAGCAAATGTAGAGGTTGGTAAAACTCCCAAAAATGAGTTTGCCTGATTGTGAAGGAAAGACTGTAGAGAGGATAGAGTTTTGAGATATTTATTTATCTATGATACATACTAATAATACTTTAACTTCTATTCAATAATGTCACTACCTTAGAACATCAGAGATATTTTCCGTGATAGCCCGCTTCTTTTTGTGGTCATCGACCGGTTTCGGGCGTTCGCCCATCATCAGGATGGTTTTGTCAACGTGTAATACCATTGACTGCACAGAGCAATACAGTTGATACACTGGATTTTGAGTAAATAACAGTTGAAAATCCAGTGTATCAACTGTATTTGCTCTGTGCAAGTCTATGTTACTACACTATTTGACAAAAATATCCTGATGATGGGCGAACACCCGAAACCGGTCGATGACCACAAGAAGAAGCTATCACGGAAAATATCTCTGATGCTTTCCAGCTCTGCGGAACCAACCACAACAACCTTAGAGCATGTTTAACAGGTTGTGCAGCAGATTTATTAAAATGTCATGAAGCTAATGTTATGAAGGTGCATGGAATGCTATTTAAAAGATTTTATGATCCTCGATCTCTAAGAGAAAATCATGTAAGAAGCATATTGCACATTGAATCAATCGCCAAGTGAATTCAGGTAAATTAAGACAGATTATTGATTTAGTTACCAAAAATTTAAGATGTGGGAGTAAACTTGGACAATCTCCTGAGAGCTGGGATGTTCTTATAATTGAATTAATTTACGAAAAATAAGGTATCCAAAAAGGAACCATTAACTTTTGCAGAATTTTTTTTTTTTTAATTTAAGCGCGTCAACATCCATGGTCATTAGAGCCTTCTCACTGCACTGCCGGCCTCCGGACAGTGTTCTCTCGTTACATACAACACTGCCCATCGCCGGATAGTAAGCTGTAGAGGCTCCTATGAAGAAAAAAATCTAAGGGCAACACCGCTGGACCCGAACCATGCAGTGGAGTCACCCAAATTCATCCTGGTAAGGATGAGATGCCACGAGTTGCATATATACGGAGATCAAATGATCTCCTGAAGAGGAGTTTTGCAAAGATATGTCCTTTACCACTTGGAGATGTAGTATTGTATAAAATTTCAATATTATTGGACAATGGCAAGTACGGGGGTATGTTAACACGTATATCGAAACTTATCGATGTGCAATAAAAATGGCAGTGTTAAAATAGACAGCGAATAGTTTATACGCTCGGTGCCTTTACTGGTATTTTACAATAGTAAATTTGTATTCACTGTTATTATTTACTTGTCAGACCACTACGAATAATAAATATAGTTTGAAATTACTCCGCGTGTATTTCGTTTTATGTATTAACCTTTAATTACAGAACAGAAGAGCTCACACAACTAACTCGTGTGAGAATAAAAACTACTATTCCAGTGATTTCCATTTTTTGTTTTTTAATTCCTACCTCAAATAAATTCATTTTTTGGATGTTCTAAAATATAGTGTTTAAAAAGCCTTATGGCTTTTTAATGCACATATAATGGATGAAATTAAGAAGAATTTTTGTTTCTCATTTTACTGAACAAATGTTCTAAATGTGCGTTTAATATTCATCATATATAAATAATTCATAAATAACAACTATATTTTTCAGACATTCTAAGATACAGACTTTTAGTCATTTCTCAATAAACATATTCACATTCTGTGCAGGAACTACCCAGACCTTGGAATATTGATAACTGAACTCCTAACGTAATGTCCACTCACAGCTTCGTTATGGTAAAAGAAAAAAAAAAATAAATAGGATAACAAGTAAAACAACATTTACATATTTGTGGCTGCCCTTCCGTTGTAACTCTTGCCTGGAGGGCTAAAGTTTCATCAGATTGGGTGTTATTGGCGTCATCTGAGAACAATGCTTTTGACAGATCGTTTTGTTGTCTTATATCTTCATTACTTTCATTTGTTTTAAGTTCAGATTCTTCGGAAGGCATAGAGGCATCATTATGAACAGCTTCATTTTGGTCTTTTTGAGCTGAATCACAGGAAGGTGTATCAATAAGACCAGCTTCTGCGGCTAATGCTGTCAAAGCTGCATCTGATGCCGGGCCTACAGTGGCACCTAGATATTTAAAATACAGGATTTAGAGTTTTGTTAAAAAAGAATCGGTAATGTATAATTTTCAAAAAGTTGAATTTAATTAGTTATAACTGCTTTGTTAGTTATGTATATATATATATATATAACTGGTGTTAGTTACGATTGCTGTATCTGATTTTGTAAAATGGTGTTGAGGTTTGGTCACAAAAACACTGTGATATAACAACACTTGGTGATGATATATCACAGGTTAAACTATAGTTTTTAAGAAATTCAAAAAGAAAAATTTTTACCCTGAAGGCAATAAATTTGCCTGTATTTTTTATTTTTGGAATATTTTGTTTCCCACTCACACACCACCATTCGCATAAAGCTTACTTTCTTACTCAAGGCAATTCATCAAAACATTCTAGTGAAAACTCGGTTTCGAAAATTTTACATGATCCTAATATTCTCTTACAGCATAAAAAAAAAAGTAGAAACATCATAATTTCAAAACAGAAAATGATGTTTGGTGCAGGGGCTGCACTAAATAAAATAATAATATTCTCACTTGGAATTGTTGTGGTAGCCGTAGTGGGTTGTGGCTTTGTTGTTAGCAATACCACTCTGTTGCCGGTAGTCGTAGCAGGTGTCGTAGCATTTACTTCAGCAGTCCCACTTCCGATGGATCCTCCCCATACATTACTGTTTTGCACTAATGTCATGGTCTTCTCGCCCATTTGTAGACGTAAATTCTTCAAACCACTCTGTGCAATTATACTAATTTTAAGCAGCACGCTTATTTAAAAGGAAAACAAATAAATCACCATTTCTATTAAGAAATTAAAAAATTGAAATACCTGAGAATTAGCCTGTTGCAAAAGATGTGATGCTGAACTGAGAGCCGTTTTGCCAGTTATTGTCACTGTTTTGGAACCTCCTGCACCAGGAACTGTTATTGTTATCGGTTTTCCAAGAGCTGTTGACGTTCCGCTGCTATTTGTAACCACAACCATCCTCATTGGCCCGCTACCACCTAAATCAAGACAAATTATAATAGTAATAATTCTCTGTCACAAATGAATATATCTAAACCATATTACATAATGCGAACTAAATTTGCCTACTATAACTATTTTTGTTCTCTCTCTCTCTAGATTATATAAATATATATAAAATTATAAGCTATTTCGTGAAATGCGTTGATACTGCAAATTCGGCTGGACGGATTTTCAAGCGGTTTGCACCATTTGACACAGAATATTCTTGAGAATATTAAAGATAGGAGATGGGCTGGGCGCCGGAGGAGCGGAAGAGGGTTGGCGGGAGGTCAGGCAGGCGGAGAACACTAGAGACGCAGAGCCTCTATCAATACTATACATATAAATAAAAAGTAAGAAATTTTGTGGAATGAGTTAATATTGTGACGGATTTTCAAGCGGTTTATACCATTCGACACAGAATTTTCTTGAAAATATTAAGAGAGTTGTGAGGTTTGGCGGCAGAGGGGTGAAACTACTTCAAAGGGTGTTGAGCGGAGGCAGAGCGCTTAAAGCGCCAGGAAGGTGAAGCCCACATCCAGGGGTTTGGGTGCCAAAGACACTAGGGAGTTGGAGCCCCCTAGCCACTTTTTTAATTTAAGGCGGGTGACATTTGTGGTCAGTGAGGTGCGGAGCCTTCTCAGTGCACAACCGGCCTCCGGGCAGTGTTCCCTCGCTACAGACAGCACTATCTATCATCGAACACTAAGCCGTATAGAGGCTCCTAAGATTTTAAAAAAAAGCTAAGGAGCAGCACTGGACTCGAACCTGGGACTCAGTCCAACGCGCTGCACTGAGCCAATCCCTTCTCCCCAAGCTATTATATACATATATTATATAAGTAAGCTATTTCGTGTCAGGATTTTGTGAATTGCGTTAATATTGCAAATCTGGCTGGATGGGTATTCAAGGCGTTTGCACCATTTGACCCAGAACTTTCTTGAAACTGTTAAGAGGAAATTTTCTTGAAGAGGAGTGAGAGGTTGGGCGCCGAAGACGCCAGAAGGGCGGAGCCTCCCTCCCAGGGTGTTAGGTGGGGAGCAAGGCGCCGCAGCAAGCGGTGGAGAGGTGGAGCCCCCCTGAAAGTTTGGGTGCAGAATGCACCAGCGGGGCAGAGCCCCAAGCTATTCTATACATATACAAAAGTAAGCTATTTGGTATTACGATTCTGTGAAAAACATTAATAATTTAAATTCGGCTGGACGGATTTTTAAGAAGTTTGTACTATTTGACGGAAAATTTTCTTGAAAATGTTAAGTGGTGTGAGACGCTGGGCGCCGAGGGTGCCAGGGAGTCGAGCCCCACTCGTAGGTTAATAGTGGTGAGGGTTGGGCGCTAGGAGGACAGAGCCTTCCTTCTATATTTATAAAAACGTAAAATTACTAACACTATATTAGAGAAAATGGTTAATTCAAATAAATAAAAATATAACAAGGTAAAATACTCACAAAAGCATGCTACAAACTTGATGGTGTTAGTGACATGCGAGACAACAATCACCAAGCCAATCCAAGCGGTAAATTTAAGAAGCAAAACATAATGCTGGGTTCTGGTGCTTATCACCAACCAATACAACCAACACTTGTAAAACTTCAATGTTTAACTTGCAAACAAATAAACAAATTATTTCTGATTCATTTTAGAAGTTTTGTAAAAAGAAATAGGCTATTTTGAGGAATTTAAATTATAGATGCGTCACATTGTTGCACAAATATCCCAGAGTATATAATGCCCATACAGATAAAACTCAAGTAGGTATCCACCGGTACCTACTAGAGTATCCCTGAGACCGATCATGTAGTTTTGTTTTTATTGTCTATGAGATTGCTGTTGTACTTTCAATATCTAAAAAGACATCGAATCACTTCATTACAATCAACAAAGGGCGAATTTTAGAAAATCAAGTATTTCGAATGTTTAGAAAGATTTTCGAACTGCAAGTGACAACATAAACAGGGAGAAGTTTACACTTGGAATTTGGGTTCATAATGAAAGTTATGTTCACTGCAGTCAGATTAGAGGCTGAGCACGCTGGAGTAAGAAAAAAAAGGGAATTAACTTTACATGTGCGTGAGTGGGCAATGATATCCTGCTGAGATATGGAAATGGATTGATAGACCAGGCAAGCGCTAGGGGTTTCCATTGGTTACTAAACGCTCAGTGTAAGTTTACAGTCATCCCTGAAAAGTATATGATGTCCTGTTCCCAAGTTATAAAAAAAATGTACATTTTTTTCTGATACATGGTAATCCAAGCTATCCTCAGCTCAGGTGATGAACGAGTTCGTGTAAGTACGTTTTAGCATTAACGTGACAGAATTTTCTTGGGCCTTTTACTAGGTGGCGACTTAGAGCAGCAATATGGTATCACCATGGGATCCGACAGTATGTTATCTTTCAAAATTCCTCAACCGGAAGTACCACTTTACTGAATGGTCTTCTTCACATTTTTGCAATTTTCTCAAAAATGGCTCCAACGATTTTCTTTAAACTTGGTCTGCGCATGATCTACAACTTTTATTTAAAACATTTCTCCGGGAAAATGCATTTAAGGGCACTTTTGGGGGAGGGGTGGAGTTAGGTTGTCCTCTAAAGTGCTATTTCGGTTTATAACACAATTTTACCATCTAGACAAAATTAATTCGAAACAGTTGCCAAAATTTTGAGTTTAAAGCGGAAGTGTGTTTTTAATGGACAGTTTTAAACAGTTTTTGTGATTTTTCTCCATAAAAACACTGACGAATTTCATTAAATTTGGAATACTAACTATAAAGTTTGTCAATTACAATTATGAAAACTGGACTAAGAGAAAGTTGTGTAAGTGTTTCACACCAGATTTTTTTTGGATTGTTAAAGGTGCTAGATAACTCCTAACTTCATCCATCTCCAATCCTAGCAACATACATAAACCTTATTTCAAAGGATACAGCTCTGCTCTGCTCCGCTGTGCTCTACCAGAGAAAATATGAAACCAAATAATTTTTTTTATTACTTCCTTTATATGTATGTACACAAAGGGAGAATGAATATAATTATTGCTTTAATTTTTATTTGGAAAAAATATCTAGTGTTCAACACTCACAGGACTATTTGCAAATCTCACAATTCCAGCAGACTGTTTTTCATTAAAATAGGAATTTTTACTAGATGTTTAGTTAGTTATCTTCACTATTACAGAAGTCCTTGAACGGTACATTATACTGAAGTGGCAATTTCAAGAAACCTTAAATCAAAGCTCCCTAGAAACGCCTAAAATTAATTGTCCAGGAAACATAATTTTATGTAGAATTAAAATTATTCTCACTTTTTTTATAAAATTTGAATTTTTTAAATTTGTTTATGAAAATGTATATTCTATTTTTTCTCTCTCTCTACCAAATTTTAATTAATTATATTTTGTTGAAAATTGGATGTTGAGGTTCGGTCATAAAAAAGAACTCTTTTTTAATTTTCTACCGACGTTTCGGCAAATTTATTGCCTTCTTAAGGGTAAAAACTTTTAGTTAGAATTCTAGTATTAATTAATCTAGTTTAACCTGTGACACACCATCACCAAGTGTTCTATAATCATACCATCACCAAGTATTCTATAATACCATCACCAAGTGTTCTATAATCATACCATCACCTTATTCATAATCAAGTTGTAAGAACAGAACTAGCTCATTAGTCGGGATTTTTTTTTCATTAGCATTGCGACGTTTCTGCCATTACTTTTATTTTTATGTCCAAAGAATATTTAATTTTTGAGTATATTAGTAGGGAGTTACCTGTACTTTAAGCTAATGAACTTCAATTGGTAAAAAAAGTTACGTTTATTAATTTTTTCTTAAAAGAAAAAAAAAAAAATGTGAAGCGTTAATTTTGACCCAGTGGTTAAACGGAAATCTAAATCATAAAAATACTAGTTAATTCAAATGTAAGCAATACCATCTAATTCAAACTTTTCCAATTCCGTTTTTCAGCTCCGGAAGACCATCTACGACACCTTAAAAAAAATGTTCAATCTTTTTATTGCGCGATAGTATTCATAAACACAACTTGTCTAAAAACAAGGGATAGATTTGAGGGAAAGGAAAAGAAGATTTATTTTAATCCGTCGTTATTCTAATCCTCTGCGGCACTTCACATGAAACAATGAAATTCTGGTGAAGAAACCTAATAAGCTAAAAATACTATAAATGTATAGATAAGCTATCTTTACTAACACCAAGTAGCTCAGACATAAAGCATTCATGCAACAAAAGATGTATGAGGAAATTAACAAAGAGTTCGAGTAATTCATTGCTAAAAAAATATATTTCTTTATAGAATGTTAGTAGTTGTTTGTTGGATTCATATAACATTAAACATGAATTTTGATATGAATGAAACTAACAAATAAATTTTGTAAAAACTAAAACTTATATACAACAACTTATATTTCTGATTTTTCGTTTGGGATGAACAATGCGTTCCTACTGTTTATTATAATAGAGGATGACTTTTTTCTTTTGGATTTCTATGTTTCTTTTATTGTACCTAAGTGCTCAATTTTATAGGGGTCTTTTTTTGCAATATCTATTTTAACCGCCAGAGCCTTTTCCGAGGCCATTCCCATGGGTTTGACATTTTCTTTCTCCACATTGATATCTATAGTCTCAGGCTCTGCCTCATTCAAAGACCAATTTTTAGTGACGCACTCTTTTTCTGTATCCACTGTCTTTCTTTTAGCTATAGACTTTTTCTTCTTTAGCCCCAAGGTCTCTTTCTTTGCATGACCCTTTTCTTTATCTGCGTCCTTTGTTATACCTCCTGCAGTCTTTTTCTTTTTAAGTCTATGGACAGTCTTTTTTTTAGCCACAGTTTTTTTCTTTTCTACAGGCAAAGCTGTATTCTTTTCACCCGTCTCTGTTTCTGTCTCTGTTTTAGACACGACTTTTCCTTCAGTTACAGACTCTTTCTCGGACTCATCTATTTTATGCACCACTTTCCCATTCGAGGCCTCAGACTCTTCTTCCGACCAAAGCTTATTTTTCTCATTCATTGTCCTTGTTTCCTCGTAGCTTCCAGCTTCATTAGCCTTATTACTCTCTAAGTCTGGAATTTTCATCTCCTTCCTCGTCCAAGTAAAGTAAGTTAGTCTTTTCTCTATGGTTTTTAAAGTTTCTAAATTTAAAAACAGAAAAATATATTAAATTAAAATGAAAAAAAATATTCGACACACACTTCTGTAAATAAAATGTCACTGGTAGATAGATTGTGACAAAAAAAACAAAAAACAAGCTGATTATACATCTTGTTTGCAATAAAACAAGCACATACCTACTACCTAAGTTCCATTTTCAACGTTTCAAAATTATTATTACTTTCTCTTCTAGCGAGTAGGTGGAAGGAAGTATTGCGATCGTGTCAAATTTTCGAAATTGAGTTTTCACAGGAAATATATGTTTTGGCTCCCCTGAATACGAAAAAATGCTTCTAGCGAATGGTATATACAGTGAAAAACGTTTAACATGAAAAACCGGTTAACACGTTATCATACTGCGGTCCCGACAAAATACTGTGATATTTTATACATTTGTTTTTTTTTTTTTAACAGGAAACAAAAGTCGCTTAACACGAAAAGTTTTCGCTTCTCGGACAAACAGAATATACCTGTTATCTGCAGCGCATTGTCACCCAGATTTTTTTTTTCGTGAGTCCGAACAAAATAAACAATGGCTGCCACTATTGATACATTACCGCCTGACTGGCTAGGAACAGGCACTGCCAGTATCAAAACATTTCAATTTACTGGTCATTTAGTTTTCGAATTCGGTGATGGCTGACACAGCCACGAAGTCGGTAAATTGTGTGTCGAAATCGGTGAATCCCCGCAACAGAAATGCAGAATATCATGAAAAGTATGCGCAGTTATTTAGATGCGCATTCGAATGGCGAAATAAATAAAACGATGGATGATATCGAACAATTTTATGTCGAAAAAGACACCGCAAAAAACATCAATTTTTTTCCCCCAAAAAAAAAACATTTTTTTACTTTTTTTTATTACATACATATATATGTACATATAATTATTTATGTACCTAATATAATATGTTGGATCGCATATATATGTAAGTATAGACTACCAATGTATGTACCTACAAGTATAAATTTTAGCAGGAAAACGAATTAATCAAATCTGAGGGTATCGAAAATATTGATGAGTTTTTTGGCATGCATCTTAGAACACGAAAAAATATTTCGGTCTCCTCAGTTAAACGTTTTTCATTGTATATCTATTCTATATATATTCTATTTATATATATAGCTTACTAATATAAATATAAAAATATCTATTTTATACTCATATATATATATATATATATATACTTTCAAGTATATATAAATAACTATTATATACTTATATATAAAAAGCAAGCTATTTTTTGTTCCATTAACGGTAACAAATAACGGTCACGTTTTATTACATGTTTATGTGTTAATAGTGCTGATTCGGCTGGACGGATTTTCAAGCGATTTGGACCATTTGACATAGAATTGTGAGAGAAGACTGGTGACGGGTTGGGCACCAAAGAAGCCGGGGAATGCGTTCATATTGTAAATTCAGCTGGACGGATTTTCAAGCGGTTTGCACCATTTGATACAGAATATTCTAGAGAATATTAGGGGTGAGTCCCTTTCCGGGAGAATGGGCATAACTGGCATGCCATGCAGTGGTACTAAAATACCATGCAAGAATGTGCATACCAAATAATTATCACAAATTTATTAATGTGCAACACACACACAAAAATTTCTTATTTCTAAATTCGTATTATGTGAAGATTTGTTATAAGCGACCCTCAGAGGCTGTAGTGATTAGAATATAATACAAATGTAATTAGACGGATTTTCAAGCAGTCTGCACCATTTGACACACAATTTTTTGTGAGAATGTTGAGAGGAGTTATGGGGTGAGCGCCTAAGGCGCCAGGGGGGAAAAGCCTCCGTAAAATTCGTTAATATTGCAAATTCTGCTAGACAGAATTTCAAGCGGTTTGCATCAATTGACACAGAATGGTAAGAGGGGTGAGGGGTTTTCTTAGTTATGTGTGTGCTTTAACAGCATAAATTAAAACAATGAAGCTCGAACTTGATGATTCGTACACTTATTAACAGAATAACTAAGACGTAGGTTTAGATCTGTTACCATTTTTCTATATTTCCTAAATATCTTGAAAATGGTGCGTCGTAGCTGATTTTGGCTTTATCTCAATTCCCCGAAGGAGGGTTACCTGTATTTGACGAGATCTTTAAGATGATGTATAATAAGAGGGCCGTTAGCCCACGTCCCAATCCAGTTTAATATACTGAATATGTGGATGGGTCCGCAATGCTGGATAACATCTGGTACTTCACACATTGTAGCATGCATATTCCTTTTATTCCTGACCGGTTTCGGATTTTCATCCATTATCAG
The DNA here is from genome assembly GCA_011037195.1 of Triatoma infestans. NCBI lineage: Eukaryota > Metazoa > Arthropoda > Insecta > Hemiptera > Reduviidae > Triatoma > Triatoma infestans. Next base: position 43,055 of record JAAEAF010000099.1, on the reverse strand, counting down.
GACATATTTATTAGGTTCGTTTAGACAGTTCACTTCAACGTAATGTTTCTGTTACACAAGACACTTGTTGGTTTGTTACATACATACAATCAACATATATAATGTGTGTGTGAACAAAATCATCTGAAAATGAAATTGGAGTTTATTCGGCTGGCTCATTTTGCGCATATGAAGCGTACCTACTGACTAAAAATTTTGTCCCACTATCTACCAATTAACGTTACCTAAATTAAAATATTTGACAGTATGAATATTTTTGCCTCATGATTAATTAAGCAAATATTACAAAACAAAAAGGCAAACAAAGTATGCTTCTACAAAACCTCTTTGGTGGAAAAAAATTTTTTGTTGTTGAAATATAAAAACTGTATCATCCAAAATCTAAGTCATAATTCATGCAAACGAATAATTATAGTTCATGCAGATACATAATAAAAAATTTAGAAGATTTGTAGCAAATAAAAATAGGATATCATTGTATGCAAACCTTTCTCAGTGTTCTGTGCTGTTGTTATTGTCTGAACAGGACGTATTGCTGAACCAGATGTAACCACAATATATTGCTGACCAGAAGGCATGCGCAATCCTGGTTTGTTAATTATGATCGTTTGTTGTTTATGCCCTTGATTGACTGGTTTGCTGACTGTTAACATATTTGATGGAACCGTTTTCATAGTAGTCAACATTTTAGCATTCCCACCTGTACCAAATTAATTTTTGAAGTTAATTATTGTTATATTGAATGGACATTTTTGATAGTGGGATGGTTGGCCATTGCGACCTCCCTTGTATGTCTATTTCTGGCTGGCTTCTTTTGGACGAGCCGATCAAGCCGCCGATTCATCTTACAGATAAAACTTAGTAAACCAATATTATCCTTATATAATAAGAGTTGCCAATTTATTAATAGGTACGATGTATTTATGAATACATTGTTTCTCTGACAGAATGCCAAAAGTCAAATTTCGCAAGCTCAATTTTGACTGTTCACAGGCACATAATTTCTTTCACCATGCCAGTTACAAAACAATGAATGGTAACAAATACCATAATTTATTACTAAATAATGAAGAAATAAATAAGAGACCTTAAACATGAATTCACCCCTCGTAAATTGACACAAATCAAATTCAATTAACTGAAATAATCAGAAATAAATAAAAAAATCTGCACATGACTTTCTTTTGGTGAACTTCTCATAAGAAGTTACTTTTTTGGTTCAGGCAAATTTTCTTCAAACGACACTTTACTAAATATTTAGTTGCCTTTAATATTATCCAGCTGGTGGATCCTACATTGATGATATTAATAATCAGCCTTTACAGGGAAGCCTAACGTCATCCCTTCCTCAGAAACTCTCTAAAATGAATTGCCCAGAAAAATGTTTCAAATAAAAGTGACAGATCTACATATGTGTAACAGACATACGATGTTTAAAACAGAATCGCAAAAACTGAATAATTCATTTACGGAAGAAGCATTTGCCCCACCCAAGAAATTTTTTTTTGTATAGGACGTTTTTTGTTTAAACAAACTCTGTTATTATTAGTATTATTACTAATTGTAATAATACTAATTGTAATACCCAAATGGAATATAAAGTCCGAGCTTACTGCGATTTTTCATTTTGGAGCTATGCTGTTTACAGATGTACCATAGACTATTTTCTAAGAACCCATTTTGGAGCTATGTTGTTAAATACAAATATATTCACAGACACATAGACTACTTTTTCTAAGAACCATTTCTCCGGATTCACAGCACCTCACGTGTTTCCTGCGAAAACTCAATTTCGAAAATTTGCAATAATCGCAAAACTTCCTCTCACCATTTGACAAAATATAAGGTATGCCTATCTACAGTCCTTTTATTTATTTATTTAAATCGCGTTCAAAGAATGTTTACTATAGCTGACTTGCAAGAACAGTTTCTAGTTTGCTTTCTTTGATAGCCATTATGTCTACAAATCGTAGTAGGTAATAGAATTATGCAGCTCCTAACCAGTCTTTTTTATCTTCTTTTTTTTTTAATTGTTTTGGTACCAGAATTTTATTTACACTGTAGCTACCCTTCTGCTCTTTTCTTCAGTTGATTCTAGGGAAATAGCTGATGCACGTACGAGAGAGGTTCAAATACAAAGCGTTTGTGTCCCATAGATAGATTACCTCACTGTCTTCTTGGCAACGCACTTGATTAGGCAATCTCACTAATGTATTTTTTATATGTGTTTCTCCATTATTTGTATTTTTTTTTTTTTCCAAACATGTCACTTACATGTTTTGAATATGAATTTTGCTAACCGTTGCGCATCAGTAAACATCAAAAAGTGACTCTTAAGAGGAAAACTACATAAAATAAAAATAAATTTAAAACAAAAATCAAGTAACCTGTACATGAAGTAATATAAAATATATAAATAACGGTTGAGCAGTTTTTAATAAATTATAATAATATAAACTTACCTTGACTCGTATTTGCACTAACCAACTTGACAATAGTGGCACCTTGAGGAATTCCTTTAGTTGCAGGAGTTGTCGTTGTACCAGGTTTACTTTGAATCAGACTCACTTTCGGCATCTGCTGTTTATAGTAAACAAACACAATTTGTTTTATAAAATAAGCTTTAAAAAATAAATTAAAAGAAAAATCATTTCTACTAACTGCAACAGTCATTCCTTGGCTTGTCTTGACGAGTGTTACTATTTGTCCCTGGGACCCTGGTTTTTGTACAAGTATTTGAGATTTAGGTGCAGCTGGAGGTTTGATAATTCCTCTTGCTGGTGGGGAGCCACCTGGGGTAGATGCTCTGGGCCCCAAAGCCAAAGAACTTGAGTTCCCTGCAGAAACTTCTGAAACATCACCTATTTTTAAATTAATTGGAAGGCTTTTCTTTGTTTTAATAAAGTTTACAATATACATAAATATTTATATTTACATGTAAATTTTTATACAATATTTAACAACAAATGGCTTCCTACAATTATTGTTAGAATAATTATTGAATACTTGGAAGGGTTTTTTTTGCCTACTTTATAAGGTGACCCAGCACAATTTTATAGTATTAGCAGTTTTCTAAAACTGCTCAAAATAGAAAAAAGTTTTTTGTTTTTTGCGGTTTTCTCGGAAACGTACCTTACGATTTGCTTTGAACCTGGTATATTAACTAATCACAAAAACAGCTTTAACTTTTATTTGTAACATCTTTTCAAGGAAATTCATTGAATAGGTGTGGCGTTAAGCTTTCCTCTATAATATATTAAACGATACTATCGTCTTTGATAAGAATATATTTTGTTGCCAAAATTCCGAGAAAATAGGTTTATCAGAAGAACGAATTTGGATGCATACAATTTTGTTATATATGAAATTTGCAACCAAATAAGACCCATGTAAAAAGGTGATTTAGTTAGCTGTATGAGGATTGGCTGATTTGTATGTTTATATTTGTATGATAGCATATAGAGTGCATCATATTCCGTAACAAATATTGGAAGAAACAGACTTTTATTCAATTCTTCTAGGCTATTATAATTATAATAACCTTATAACCTTCCCACATATAAGAGAACCAACAAATCAACAAGTGTGGTGTAACAGAAACATTGCGTTGAAATGAACTCTCTACACGGACTTGGTGAATTTGCTATGACGATGGATGAAAATCCGAAACCGGTCAGGAACAAAATGAATGTGCATGCTACGACGGATAAAATACCAAATATTATTATTATATTTATGTTATGTTTTATTTTATATTTAATTCAATTTTGTAACCCTTTATGTATAAATAAACATTCTTTTAGCGAAAGAATGATCTAAAGTCTACCCTTTTTGGTGAATTACACCCATACAAATATAATAGTAATGAAAACATATAAATTGCAGTAAGAGAAAGCCGTGTTTTTTTTTTTTATCATACTGTAAATAATTCAAGTATTTATATCACATTTTTTTTGTTTAACAAAATTTGTTGTTACTATTACAAATAATACTTTCCAAGTTTTAAAGGTACCTGGGAGTATTGGATTTTTTTTTTTTTTGCATTAGCATTGCGGCTATTCTGCCATTACTTTATGTTTTATTAGGTTCTGAAGTGAATCATCGAATTATGTGCCTCTAGGGCGCAGTGTTAAGTTAGGCGATGTGAGATTTTCATGTGAATTTCAGGTAGATTTTTGGGATTGCATTTAGGTCGTAAATTGTCATGGAATATGAATCTGGATATAACAATCAAGAAAACTGAAAAATATATGAGTGCCTGAAGAATGATAGTATGCAATAAATGGGGAGCAGATCCTGATGAAAGTATTGCGATCGTGGCAGATTTTAGAAATTCGCCAGCACAGCCTAAATTTTATACTGAAATTTCATACTGCGCGATGCAGAGTGGCTGGTAGAACTCAGAGGAGGTACATTTATTATTAAAAAGAATGTCTTCATAAATTTATAAAAACAACGAAGTGCAACAAGAAGCCAACTTATTTAACATGACGTAAGGTAAGAACAAAATTTTCGAAATTGAGTTTTCGTCCCCGTTTGGGGTCCTAAAAATATTTTTTAGCGAATGGTCTGGTCTGTATGTGTTAACAAAATATCTGTAAAACGAAAAGTCGCAGGAACCGAAACTTGGTATTCCGTTGAGGCACTACCACCATACCAGACACGAAGATTTAAAAGCCATCATCCGGAAGTGCGAGTTTACTGAAAGTTTTTTTGGAGATTCTGTAGAATCTGTAACCTTATGCTTTCCTCTACAGCACCACTTCAGTATAAATATATAAGTTTACCACCTACATACTATTAATACACACAAGAAGTCTTGATAGCCTTCCAAATTTGAAAAAATCGGTTAACGTGAGATGCGATTTTACAGAATAAGTTTCTGATTATTTTAAAATGTTCTAGGAAATGACTTGATTGTTTTTTTTTAACTTGACATGTTAACTTCACACATAAACCACTTTTAGTTGAAACACTTTTCCAAGAGGTTTTCTGAGGGGCGATGGAGAATCCGTGAGTTGCCTTAACTTTAAACTGCCGTTACAAGCAGGCTAACAGAGGGACATGCCAAACAATGTAATCACATTTAGATAAACGTTTGGCCAAAACAAGTAACAAATATTATTTCTACCACCTACATAATGCTAAGACCAAGCTAAACGTTAAGTAAAAATACCATGTTTAAAGTAAATCAGTGCTTAGATTTTTACTAATTTTAGTAAGAGAAGAATCGTGTGAGTTATTTATACTAGATTTTTTTTTTTTTTGCTTGTCAAATCAGTTATAACAGTTTGTTAGGCCCTAGCTAAACTAATGAAGCAATCTAAGAGAGATAACATAGCCCTGCTTACAGTTTAACAGTACCATTTACAGTGATAACATTTTATATACTACAATAATATTATATAATACGTAATTTACAGAAATAAAATGTTTATGTAATTACCTGTAACAGCTGTAATCATGGGTCGAGAAACACCAGTTCGCACTTGTTTTAAGACAGGTCGTAAAACTGGCCGAATAACAGGACGTGGAGCTGCATTACGTATAGGTGGTGGAGGCTGAGCTGCAATTTTTCCTATTCCAACATTAGCCTTAGGAGTTTGTGTTCTTTGAGCCATAGCTGATAAATGACTGACTGGAGGAATAGGTGGAACTTCGTACCTTTATTTAAAAACATTTAATTACAAATGTGTAAAAAAATTACATTGATAAAAAAATTATTTTTTTTTTTTTACTTCTCTTACTCCTAGTAAGAGGAAGTACTGTATTTACTTTTGTATTTGCAGCAGGTATGCATCGGCACATGGTACTGAAGTCCAGCAGACTTCGAGTGCATTGGTTGTTGCCTTCACTAACTGCACTCGTCCCATAACTCCCGGTTTATCCACCTCCAAGTACCAAAGATCCTTGCAGCACACCTGTGTACAGCATCGATCACGTGAAACAAACGTCGACGATTTCATAGCCTGTCATGAAAAGTAAAATCCATAAAGCCACGCACAAACAGAAAAGAACTTACGCATGCGGAAATTTTGAGAAATTCAGTAATATTTTGAGCATTTTTTTTTAACCGATAAAGGCGGACGAAATTAATTTTATAATACATAATTTCTGTTAAAACAATAAATAGGAGAAATAATACCGTAATGTGGCACTGCGATTTATCCCTTTAGCCGTCTTAAATACTTGTAATAACATTTTAAAAACCTACTAGCAAAGCTATAAAAAAAAAATACACGCACCTCGAATTTAAAAAAAAAAAAAAATTCAACAAAAAAAAATTAATAAAAATGGCTTTAATTACTTTCACAGCAGTGGACAAAAATTTAAAAAAAGCCTTTTTTACTGGATTACAATTTAACCTGATTATTCCATGCCTTTCTGTATCCATCACGTCCTGACCATATATAAATCCTACAGTTGACTACTACTGCACAATGACCAGCTCTAGCTCTTGGGATATTTTCTTCAGAAGAATCCATTGTAAGCTCTTCCCATTTCAAGGTATCTGACAACAAATAAAAGAATCTGGTGGGAAACACTTTGAGAACTTTTTCTTAATGTAATTAATACATTTACAAAATTGATAAATTTTATTTTTCCCGAAAAAAATTAAAAATTAATATAGGCATTTATGTGTGTGGATAGTAAACGAAATTAAACAAAATCATTAGGGCTATTTTGGAGAAAATAAAAAATTGAACAATTCATTCAGTAAATTCGCACTTCCGGTTGGAAGATTTTGACAGAACCGTCAGATGCGGTGGTAATACTAAACGGAATACCGAAATTGAGCTTTCTGCGATTTTTCGATTTTGAGATATCGTTAACTCACACTCACACACACAATTCTCTAAAAACATTTTGTTTTGTATTTCGATGACTTCAAAACATGTATTTCCGGTGAAAACTTGTTTTCGAAAATTTGCACATTGCACTACTTCCTCAGTTCTCAATGCAACCGAGAAATGAAAAAATCTTATGCAAACAATATTTTTTCTTATCGAGTCTAAAAATTGCAATTATAAATTTTCATCTTGAATTTTATTCGTTATAGCATGCTTCTTTTTCTCAGTTCTGGCCGGATTTGGATTTGTAAAGATAAGTCAAATTGAAGATTCTGTCATATACCACACTGATTAACTGTATGGGAGAGGTCAGTATATGTATGTACAACCGTGAACAACCTGTATATGTAACTTTCTTCTTATTGTTACCAGAAAAGTAGAAAATTTTGGGGCAACAAATGTCACAGTCCGTTTGCTAACGGCAAATCATAGGCTTCTCGAAATAAAGCATAACGTGCGCAACAACATTTGTCAGGATTTTTCATTTTAAAGCCGAAATAAAACTCATAAGCTTTTTCTACTGTAGGAAATATTTCTCATGTGCTACTGTATAGTTAATTCACCACATACGTAAGAAAAGCTGTTCAGTTCATTTACACTTCTATCATTCTTCATTTACAGACAAACTTCTATTTTAACTCGATTATTTAAGCGACTTTATGTATTACTAACATACGGTATAAATCGCACGGTATAAACAAAGTGGCACTAGGCAAATGTTAGGAATAAAATCATAGTTTCACGTTTAACAGAAACTCCAATTTCACCAATTAAGAAAATTGCATGAACATTTATCAATCGCAATACTTCCTCTTGCAGCAGTATGAGAGAGTTAAAAACTCGAATAATTGTACTTCCGTTTAACAAATACTGATGGAGAAATCGCATGGATTCATTCCCATCAGATAATAAAGAAGTATATCAAGTTTTAAGCTCCCTGCATTTTATTGATTTTTAAGTTTTTTCAGAAGCTCACAGAATCACATTAATAAACTGAATACTTACTCAAGTTCAAACAAGCCAATTGATTGGTACATTTCCATTCCTTTTCATGTGTTGATACTTTCAAATCATCCAAAACTAATGGGACCCATCCACCAAAAACATACATTCGATCAGCAACCACACAAGCAGTGTGTAATGATCTTGGAAGTGGTGCAAGACCTTCAACATCAGGTTTACTCCATGTCATTGTAGCTATAAAAGAAATGGCACCATATGAATTATATAAAATATCTAAATTTATGCAAATCAAACGTGGTCAGAATAACGAAATAAGGAAATAACTATTTTTCAATCTTCTACTACGTTGAATCATTTATGAGAACAACCAGTACATTTTTTAATTCCATAAAGGAATGGATGCGCTGCAGTAAGATGTGGAGGAATATTTAGTGAACGCCACCTTATACTAGCAATAGTTTCAAGAGATTTCGTTCGTGAGACTTTTCGATTACTAATCACCAACGTTGGAACAGATGAATACAAATATGCCTCTAATCGCGAGCAACCCCCGGCCAAGACCAGAGAGATGGCAAAAGAAAATTCAGATAATAACCCAACAATTCTCCGCTATTTAGTCAGCTCAATTTATATGGAATATCGCATGAACTGAATGCAAAGAACAAGTTTTCACACGCGATTATTTTATTCACAATACAAATGTCATTTAAATAAACTAAATAAATTTTATTTTATCCTTAAATTTACACAAATAAAAAGTTTTTTTAAAAATCTGGTGTGAAGTGTTCTCATACTTTCTCTAACTGCAATTCACTTAATTCAAATACACATATTTTCTGCAAACTAGGAAGCAGCAGAGAAATGGATACAAAATAAGTACAAAATGTTTTTGAGAAATGCCGAAAAAGTTAAAAAAGAAAAAACAAAATCTGAAGTACAACAAGGAAAAGCATTTCTCTTACTGCAATTCTCGCGGTTCTACTTGAAAATTCTCTTGAAAGATTTGTATTAAATGCTTAGTTCCCTTACATCCCACTAGCTGAAACAGTAAATTTTCAGATATGGCAATATAAAGAGATGTCGTTTAACGTCTCAAATCTCCAGAACCTTCACAAAACAATTTTTCCAGAAAAACGTAACAAATAAAAATGATGGTATTACGCATGTTATACATCTACCATTGTTTAATAACGGAAATCGTTAGTGCCGTTTTCAAGAAAATCGCAAAAACTAAACACATGCTGTGCAGTCACATTTCCAGTCAACAGATTTTTTCAAATTTGGTATTTATTAAACATATTAAATTTTTCTCTGAATTATATAGCTACTACTATAATTTACTTTATATAATAGCTACCATATACAATTTTGAAAAAGCACTTTAGATTAGAGAGAAGCTCGATGCCACTGCTCTCCCATACTACCCAAAAAATCATTTCCTGGAAAAATGTTTCATAATATAAAATTAATAGGTTTTAGTCTGTAGTAAGTATGCGAATTTTAAAGAATTTCTTAACTTAAAGAATTTCAGGACTGAATGAGAAAACCACGAAAAACTGAAAAAAAATTCAGTAAAGTTGCACTTTCTATTTTTTCTCGAATCTTCGTTTAATTTAAATGGTGGTACCTAAATTAAATTTGATTAGAAGTAGAGAGATGAGCACTGAAATAAAATATACTGCGAACAAAGATCTATTGTGGCTCCCCTGTCTGACAATGTTTGTACGTGTTCCGAATGCATTTCGTAATGAGAGTTTGCAAACAAGAGTTTGCATAATGATACCTATATTCAAGTAGTTGCACACAACACCTAACTTTGTGGGTACTATATAGCACATTAGCCAAAAAAAAAATTTGCTAGAAACATAGAACATCTGTCAAAAACTTTTATTTCTTCGCACTAAGGGCACCTCAAAACATGTATTTCCGTTGAAACTCAATTCCGAAAATTTCACAGTAAAATAAAATAAACATTCAATGATAAAATATTCAATTACTAATATCAAGTATCCAGAGATCGCCCAATCTGCATCCAGACATTCCACCATAAATAATAAGCTTTGCATTTCCGTTTTCGTCATAATGAGCCACAGCTGTGTGAGATTCTCTGGCAGGAGGAACTGGACCATATGTATTAGGTGCATCCCATATTGTTGTACAAGGTGATTTCAATTCCAAAGTGTACATATCGTTAAGATATCTACGAACATAAAAATACTCAATATGAAATCAGGAAAAAACTGATGTCAGGTGAGAGATTTGAAACATAACAAATCCCTAACCTTGGTACATTATTTCCTCTTGTATCATCACAGTCATTTGCTAAGCCACCAAAAAGATAAACTTTATTGCCAATCAAAGTAAATGAATGGCCAAGTCTTGGACATGGTGGAGGAGCGTATTTGGGCATACGAGGTCGCAATCTTTTCCATTCCCATCGGCTTGCCTAACAAAATATTTGAAACAGTATTATTATATCAAACACCATAACTAACAATAACCATAGTTCATCGTGTTATTTATTAGTGATCAAATACATGCTTCTTAGATCATTAAAACACCTTTTAAACTAACTTTCTTTAAGTAATTTGAAGTAAATTAAAATTCTCTCTATAAACAGATTTTACATTCCATTCAGACATGATGTGACCACGCTTTCTCCATTTAAAATTATAACAAAATGTTCATTTCCAATACCTGCAATTCATAAAGTTCATTTGAATATTTGCCATATTCAACCATTCCCCCAAACACCAGGATCCTTGTATTGTCGACAACAAACCCATAAGCTGCACATCCAGGGGGTATATCCCCTTTCATAGATGGAATAAACCATTGATTTGTTGCTATAATAACAATGAAACAGAAAAACAAAAAAAAATACATAGAAATAAGTATTTTAGAATTAAAAAAAATTTTTAACTGGGAAAAATTACAGATATAAGGCCAATGAATGGAGCTTTATTATCACAAAACTTAAGTATAAATGTCCAAATAATAATTTTTTTTTGGATATTCTATTTGTCCAAAATCTGTGTGTTCTATATCTCGAAACCACTACTGAATAGATTAGATCAGCAATGCTGGTCACTACCTGAGATCATAGCATGCTTCTTTTCCTTAATTCTGATCGGTTTCGGAATTCTTCCATCACACAAACTGGTTCATCAAGTATGTGTAGAAACGCTCACATTTTATGACTATACAAAAATTAGAACGTCTAGTATGTGTTAGAAGTGGAAGTCGTCTCTACACAAACTTGATTAACCGGAGTCCTGGATAGCATACTAGTGATAGAGTTAACCTCAAATAAACTCGAAACTATCGAATGAGCAAATTATTTGATCCCTTTAGTAAAATCCAGGTTGTTAATTTTTATATTTATATAAAACATATTTAGTGTTTTTCAACATAGTCTCCTTTACACTCTACACATTTTTCTCAGCGTTTTGGAAGCTTGAAAATACCTTCTTCAAAGAAGTTTTGAGGTAGACTCATCAGCTAATTGCGCACATAATCTTCGACTGCTTGATCGTTTTCAAACCGTTCTTCTCAGTGCGTTTCAAGAGCCCAAACAAAAAGTAGTCACAGGGAGATAAATCTGGACTGTAAGGAGGGTGTTCAAGAGTTTTTCAATGCAGTTCGACCAATTTGTCCTTTGTCAAAGTCGTCGTGTGAGGCCTGGCGTTGTCATGAAGGAGGATGATATCTCTGTTGGAATACCCCATATCTTTTGGCTCTGTAGGCGGCTTTCGCTTACTCCAACAGCTGGCAGTGGTAGGCGGAATTCACTGTGCGTCGATCGTGTAGGAAATAAACGAGTAAAACTCCTCTCCAGTCCCAAAAAACAGTCGCGAGCACTTTTCTGAAGTTCCGGCAGAGAGACGGGTTTTTGCCTCTTTTTCCGCCATTTTTGATTCCGGCATGTAGTGGTGCACCCACATCTCAATACATGTCACAATGCGCCTCAAAGTCAATTCCCCTTCCTGCTGGAATTGATTCAAAAGTCTCTCAATGATTTGCAATCTGACCTCTTTTTGATTTGTGATCAGTAACCTCGGAACTCATCGAGCACGGACTTTTCTGAAGCCAAGATGCTCTGTGATTATGGTAAAAGCACTTCCATGGCTGATTCCTAACTCTGAAGCGATTTCAACGATTTTTACGCGGCGGTTACCTTCAATAAGATTACGTACAGCACGGAATTGTCATCTGTGACACTTCATCTTGGGCGTCAATCGTGACCTACACTTTCTACACTTTCACGTTCACCTTTAAATTTCTTAGCCCAATCAACACTTGGGTCAGAGGAAAGGGTAACTTCACCAGAATGTGCTTGTAATCGAGGCAAAATTTCCGTTGGTTTAACGCCTTCGTTAGTTAAAAACTTAACAATAATACGTTGCGCAACGCGCGATGTAACCTCTTGCTCAGTCATAATTGTCCTGGCAACAGAACAGAGATAAACAATTGCCGATTAAGTTCCCCTACTCCTAACTCACCGACCTGAATTTGCTGCTCCCGCCATCTGGTTTGGGACGGCCTGATGAGGCACTAAGAAGAAGTCCGGATTATTTTGACTTACCCTCCTAAATTACAATATCTCTCTCTCCTTTTTTTTTTTGCATTAGCTTTTGACTCTCCTTTTTTATATATATGAGAGAGAGAGAGAGAGAAAACTGTGTCCAGTTTGTAATAAGCAGCAACAAGATTTATATCATATTTTGTTTTCTTGCTCGATGACCTTCTTCTAGAAATCACTACCTACAATTTATACTAGTTGATGCTAACTCTAAGTATTTTGCTTATCGTCTAGTGTTTCGAAATTCATGTGTCTCAGAAATAAATAAAAAATTATTCTTCTTTTTAATACAGAAGCATTGAAGCTCAGATCATTTCTACTAAATAAGTTAAGCAAAGAAATTTATTTGTGTTAGTTTTAAGATCAATTTTTGTTTTTCTTTTTCTTTTTTTTTTGAACTTTTATTATTATTATGTAATTTTGATTGATTTATTTAATTACAAATATATATACATTTTTACAAAGTATAAAAAGAGGCTTCAGGCAATTTAGTACTTACAGCCCACAATTTATATTCTATATTCATTTCAAACTTGTAAAATTTAAAATATTTGTAAACCGAACACATTGAATAGGGCTTCTGCCCTTCTAACAAACAAAGTTTATTATTATTATTAATAATAGAGCAATGGACATTAGTAGAGACGGGGCATGGCTCCTTCCTCCGCCATCTTGATCACCATCTTTACCATAGGTGGTGGGATGGGGCTTAATTTTGTCTTCCTTGTCCACAGTTGGCTGGCGGGTATCGAGATTTAAGTCTCCCATCCCACTGCTCTCCTGCCAAAGTTTATACCTTGTCCTGCTCCGGAAAACCACTGCTTTCCCCTACCTTTTCACTCTTTTCCCTGAGCAAGGGGGAGCCATGTTCTGCTTGGGCAGAGTCCATCGTCTCTATTTAGACAGTTTTTATCATTCTCAATATTCACTGCCTCTCTTACGACATGTGCGTAATAATTGCTAACTTGGGCAAGGACTGTGGTATCTTCAAAATTTATGCCATGCCCAGTTGTAGACGAATGTTCTGTGGGAGCAGACTTCTCCGTTTTGTTTTGCCTTATACAGTGAATATGTTTTTTAAGACGTGTTGTGATTAATCTTTTAGTCTGGCCTATATATGTTACACAGTCCCCACTTTTTGAGTGGGACCTGTCTTAAGCCTTGGCATTTTTCTGACCGTCCTATGTATGGTTGTAATATAATTGTACTTTGCGAGGATTATAGAAATCTTCTCCGACACTCCTTGCACATGTCTTTGCATTGTTCACATTTTTCTCTTCTTTCCTCTATCTCCTCGGGCTTCCTCATATAGGCTGTTCGGCCCTATTGAAGAGAATAGTTATTTGTCTAACTGGTAGGAATAAAAGAATGTACAAAGAGAATAGTCGCAGGCAGCTTAAACGTGATGTTGTGGTTAGATAACCCATTGCACCTGACACAAAAGTTTCGATCAAAATCCATGAACCTACCTTCGGCCAAAATGCCTTTACAACATATTTTTTACGATTTTCTTAGAAATGGCTCCAACAATTTTCTTTAAACTTTGGTCAGGAGTCGTGTTTCATTGTAATTTCCTAATGTTCAGCCAGTCTAATTTCTACACTATACATAAATGCCTTTACTTTCATCTGAAACGTTTTTCCAAGAAAATTGACTATTTAGAGATTTGAGGGAGACAGCAACGTATGATCTCCTTACATTTTAGTACATGATTCCGCTAATTACATAATATTGAGGTAAGAGCTTTGCTAGAAATCCAAATTAAAAAAAAAATCTGTTGACTAGAAGTGCGACTTTATAGAATATATTTTTTAGTTTTTTGGAATTTTCTCGGAATACTGTTCCGTTTTTACTTGGAATGTTCACTACGCACTATAAACCTATCACTATTTGTTTGGAACATTTTACCGGAAAACTGATTTGAGGGGAGACCTGAGAAATCTGTGTTTGGCCAATAATCAATGACCTCAGATGTGGACGCATCTTGATTAAACAAAAATAATAACTTTTTCATTGGTTTAAGAACAATTCTGGTAATAATTACAGATTTTTCCGTGATAATCTGCTTCACTTTGTGGTCATCGACTCTGAAGAGTGGAAACTGATTTTGCTCTTTAAGACGCACTGTTTAAGACAATCTCTGATGTTTTCCAGCTCTGCGGACCCATTCACAACAACTTTGGCATTAAAGGCTTCCTATCAAACAAGACCCTATTAGACAAATGGTCCAAGAATGGTGTGTAAAAAATTAAATGCGGCTGCAAATCCTTAAATGTTGGCCAAACTGATAGGCCGTTTAGTAAAAGGATAGAAGAAACCTCATTACTTCCAGTAAACATTCCGAACTGTAGATCATTTATTAAGAAATGGTAAAAACTCAGAATTTCTGCACTATGCAGACAAAGGATAGAAATTAGACTGGCTGAACATCAGGAAATTACTATGAAACATAACAAAAAGGACCTTTCAAATCAACAGTAAATTTTGAAATTTCCCCTATTCATATGTTAAAGAACTTTATCAGTAATGTCTCAAAGAGCGGATAGAAAAACTATAAAAAAATATGCAATGCAAATTTATTATTAATTTACATGCAATACCACAATTAAATATTGTTACACTATCTGGGATTTTATCCGTCGCAGCATGTATATTTCTCATGTTCCTCACCGGTTTCAGTTTTCATCCATCGTCAGGGTTCATGTATTAAATTCGTCTAGAGGGTTGACTTCAACTTAATGTTTCTATTACGCACTACTCTTGAAACTTCGAAGCAAGTCAGGAGCATCAGAAATATACATGCTACGATGGATAAAATCCCAGATGTTATTCAGCATTGAGGACCCATCCACATATTCATCAATTATTACACTAGTTTAAAATTTATATTTATATATAATTTATGGCAATATGGCGCAGAACAGTCACTACTGATTTCAGAATTGGAGGTTGTAAACTATAAGCATTATTTATCCATTCACCTTTCAGGTAATAGAAGTTGTAGAGTATGAGTGTTTACTTTTACAGCCAGTTTTTATTTTAATATATTTACTGCCCGTTTTTAGTTTACTGTAAATTGTATATAACATGTTGTATTTTACACTGTAGAAACAGGATGTTTCAAAGCTGAAACGGAATAATAGCAGAAATCAAAAAAGCTATTAAATTGTGACCTAACCACTCTTCTCCATCGTATAATTGAAAATGATGGATGTTCAAAATAAAGATAAATGGCAGGACGTATGTATGTATGTATACCACTTGGCTTCAACGCCACATGAGAGACAGAGAGAAATCTGACTTTATGGATCAGGAATAATAAAAATATTATTAAATATAAAATAAAATATATTCGTTTTTGCCCACTAGAAAGTCATTATGTAGTAAAAATACAAAATTTTCTTCAGCAAATACTTATAGTATAAGAAAAGTGTAATCAAATTCTTGATGTTATGTATTTTAGCCTTTTTACAGTTTACAAGTATATACAAAATGAGCAATTTTTAAAATATAAAATATTTCAACGATATATATTATTAGTATTCATGAATAAAACACCTAATATGCTAATGTTATAAAGTTGTTTTGCATATAATTATAAACAGACTTTGCCTGAAAGTGATTCAGCGAGAAAAAATAATTGATTAAAATTAGACTGACTTCTCAACTTGACTATAAATAAAATTAGAATAAAGAAGAAGCAAATAATGATGTATTGTGTAAACAATCACAATTTTAGATATCACATAGATAGGCCATTAAAGTATCTCTTGCAACTTCACTCAATCTTACACTTAAGAAGTAGGAAATATGTACTTCCAAAGTATAAGTGGAAGGAATCAAAACAAATATTAATCTACGACATAATGAATTTCATAGAGTTCCTGTCATAGAACTCTACTCTGCTTACCTAAAGAATAAATGTAATAAAGAAACAACAGAGGGATGAATAACATAAAAAACATAATTACTGATAATATAGTAGGATAAAATGAACTGACCAACTAACAATTTGTGTAAGTTCATTTTAATTGAAAAAAATAAAATCTCCAAAATCGGACTTTATACTAAAATAAAGTAAATCATTTAGTAGTAAATACTGGATTCGTGATTATCTTTTTTGGGGGGAATTTATTATGATTATGACTTACTTAACATTAAAAAAATGCAAAAAAAGAAATTACTAACTGAAAAAAAATCGTAAATTCTATTTATTTAAACGAAATTAAAATATTATAAACAAAACTACTTTTAAAACATTCCAAGATAGTTCCCATAATCCTCCATAGGTAGCCCCTTTCAATATTAAAAATGTAAACATTCTTACTCAAAAATGCCATTTTTTTTAAATTATATTTCAAAGTAAATTTTAATTAAAAATAATAATAATAATATAAAATGCCTATATGTTAAATGAAAGTAACATAAAGAAAAACAAAAAAATATTACGATGAAATTGGGTATCTCTTTATTTAAAGTTTATTTAAACGGTCATTTAATATAAATATTACCTGTATTATAAACATGTAATTCATCAACAATGCCTTCATTGCCGCCCCCGAAGACGACCATAAGATCCTTGATGGCGACAGCACGGTGCCCATGCCGGGGTCTTGGCTGAAAACCAGATGTGTCTGCAACTCTCTTCCACTTTAGCATGGGAGTCGCCATACTTGTTTTCCTATGAAACGGCGACCTGAGCTTCTTATGCCTGTAGTACCAATCGTAGCAACTGTAACAAATATCGTATAGGTTACTCACTAAACAGGGCGTCCCGCCATATTTCATGTTGACAACATTGATTGCTGAATATACCAAAGAAACTGATCTTTTAGAATAAAAGTGATTAAAAATATTCAAGCTTTAAAATAAAATATTCCTACATATTTTCTAAAAATGTATTGTGTAGTGCAATCATTAACCAATTACAAGCATCATAGAACCCCCTCCTTAAATTTAATCTTAACAATTATTTTACAATAAAATCCTCCCAAATAAATAATGCTAATTTTCAATCAAATTTGTTGAAAAAAAATTATATTTTTCCAAATAAAATAAAGTTTCTACAAACTTCCTTGCTTTTTATTTTTGTTGGGGATAAGGAACCTTGGCCAATTTTTACCTCTGTACCTTAGAATTGTTCATAGCGGTACCTTAGAATTGAAAGATACCATTCCAAGATTTACTTGGAGAGACCATTACAATCCAGTCTTGCTGAAGGCAAGGAAGATCCTGGCATGCTCGCAGGGCACTGATTCCTGAAGTAACATTCTTACATGTCTTGTTGCTGATCACTTTGTAGCATATATTAAGTTGTTGATTCTTAACTTGACAACCTGGAGTTGCTATATGAATTTACGTCATTATTTTTTTAGGAGGGTTTGTGGTATATTACACGGACATGTTCCCACATTAGATTTTCACGGATCATAAATGATCTCTTATATCTTCGATGCTTGGGCACCCGAGCTTGATTCCTGCTTGCCTTTGTAACCGCTGTCTCGCATTCGCTCTAAGGGGACTGGAGCCACCCACCAACACAGAGCAACGGCAAGCCAAATTTGCCGTCTCGAACCACAGCCCGCAAACGAATGAATGTTTCTGACTGGCCCAGTAGCACAATAATGTCTTGGCAGGTAAAAAGTTCGGTATTGCCACACTATTGCGCCATCACGCAAGCACTATTGTTTGCACATTCACCAGTTAGCACTCTTATTAGACTTTGACCCCATTCACTGGTGGTTTCACCAGTATTTTCCAAGGCGGCAAGTAAATGAACAGAGAGTTTGGATAAGAATTTATAGGGACAAATATGAAACCTTCTATGGATGTATAACTACAATATGTTAAATGTCCTACAGAACTTAAGTATCCCGGAGCACTTTAGCACAAAGTATCGTTACTTTAGATACAAATCATCAGGGCCGACTCAAAGCATACGTAAGAGAGCACCCACCTAGAGCCCCGCACTCCGACTACGGAAAGTAGAAAGATAAAACTGACAAACATACAAAATAATTGCAATGAACAGTCGATACCACTTAGTTTTAATAGTCTGTCAAGATATTTTTCAGTTCATATTATACTAATTGTATACTTACTGATTTCGCTAAAAAGTCTGAAAATATTTTTTATAATTTTAAGTAAACTGTAAAGGAATGGATTAGCTCAGTGGTACTAGCGTGCTGGACTCCTACGCGGAGGTTTTGGTTTCGACTACGCCAATGCTACCCTTAGATTTTCTCTTCCTAGGTGCCTCTACAGCTTTACTGCCCGGAGGCCGGCAGTACACTGAGAAGGCTTCGATCTATTGTGCCAATAGATCTCAGGTTGCAGTGCAATATCCCCTATAGAAAATCTATCTAAGGAAACTGTAAATAAAACAATCAAATAGCCTTGATACGTTAAAAACTTTCTTCTTTTGTATTAATATAATTATAACTTGTGGTGTTCGTATAAACATTTTTATTAATAATTATTTTCATAATAAAGAATGGAAAGAATTATATTTTTATAGGTTTCAAAAAATTTTTAAGTTTGCGTGAGGAAAATATATTGCAAATTCAAAACAATATTTTTGATTGAATTTATACAATGAAAAACCGAGAATTCCAAATTTCAGATATTTCACGGGATCATTTTTATGTTTATTGCGATGTATCCACGAATCAAGAGCTTTTTCAAAAAAACGTAATAATTTCTTTCCGGTAATTCTACATTTATTACATCAAAATAAAATATATTTTAACTAGTATCTTTTTAATCTCACCCAATTAACTTTACAAAAGCATTTTGTTATATCAATGTTCAAGTATAGCCACAATTTTTCACCGAGCCATTCGAGTAGAATTTGCCCAAAGTATTTTCTGCGTGTACTTTCTCTTACCACAAATATTATGGCTCTACACAAACTTTGTGGCTCCAAAATAAGAATAGGAATTTGTGTAGCTTACTTTGTTGTTAATGTAATGTGCCATCACACATAATTGTTTGTTAAACTACATCCATTGGCTATCATTGTAACCACACTACAGCAGCACCTAATTACGGCATATGTGTAGGTCATAACGCTGTAAGCGTGTTAAAGCATCTGAGGAGTCTTGACTGAAGATGAAAAAAGCTCGATTCTCTTATATAAGCGCTAAAGTTGAGCATATCCCATTCTTACCATAATACCAGCTAGGCGAGAACGCGATGGTCCAGATGGTCTTGCCAAAACTTTAGAGCACTACACCAACTTAGCTCACACGCATACATTGAATATTGAGTGAAGAATAATGCTACTCTGGTCAGTAGAGGGCCTATAGAATAACGCCGCCCAACATCACACGTCAAAACAAAAACAAAAATCAACGAATGAGATTTTGAACTTCTCCCTTAGCAGAAGCTAGTATTCCAAATTTGAATATTTTCATTTAATTTGCTAAAATTTTCCTTACGTTTGCTTTTTGTCTGGGAGTTTACAACCAAGTTTACTAATCAGCAATCCAGTCAATCGCAATCAACAATTTTCCCAACAATGTTCACAAGATGAATTAATAGGCTTATCTTTCTATTATTCGACGGGTGCATACGCTTACAAAATCCGTAATTTTGGTCGTAAAAATGCCATTCTATGTACATATTTTGGAAAATACTATGCCATAATGCCATACTAATATACATATTTGAAAAAGTATACAATCTCGTTAGTAACCTGGGCTGCGACTGGCTAGGCTAGGTACTGCTCGATAACACACACAATCCCAAGTGGCCGAGCGCTTCCTGGCGTTAATTGACATTCATGAGGTCATCCAATGATATTTTGTGATCCGAAAGTATGTTTCGATAACTAATCGCAGTAGTGTGTAGGTTGTGTGGGCGTATTGTTAAATTAACCCCTCTCACAGCAGTAATAAAAAGTGAGTCAAGTGTGAAACACAGTTTACAACATTCTTTCACATAAATTCTCAAATTCTTGTTGACAGATTTCTTCAAACACTAATTTTTACGTTTCATTCAATACGCCATTGGGTGAGACCCCAGTAAACCACTTCAGCCTATGTGTATTTAAAGAATTTTTTTTTGAATGAGCTTAAATATCTGCGATCGTTGGCGTGTGGGGCCTAACTCAATCACTGCTGACTTTCAGGCGGTGTACTATCGTAAAACAAAATACTGCTCACTGGACAGTGGGCTTTTAAGCCTCCTAAGGCCAGAAAATATGAAGGAATACTTCTACGTTCCAGAAGGTTCGCGTTAGATTATCGTAATTCAACACGGCTACCACTGGGTTAATCCCAGGAGCCGTTTTAAGAACATCCTGAGAATTGAAAAAATCGTTCATTAAACGCACTTTTTTGTTAATCGATTCTCTACAAAATCAGAATTTTAACAACGCATTTGATGGAGTTTAATATGAAAAAGACGACAGAATCGCATATTTCTATTTAAATGGCTGTTTAAAGAAAAGTAGTTCCCTCAAGAACTTCCCTAAAATCCATTTAGGAAGTTTCACATAAAAATGATAGGAAATATATGAATATATTTTAAAGAAAATACTGTTTAAAGAAAATCGCGATAAATTAAAAAAAACATTCAATAAAAAAAACTTCAGTTGTATTTTGAACGAGAACTTGGTGGCGGATTTTAAGTTGGTATATTACCTGATTATCAAGTCTGAGCTTCCTGGGATATTCTGTTTTTGACGAATTATATTCGCTCACAGACACACATATACAGATCAATACTAAAAACATGTTTTTCTTACCCTTGAGCCATCAAAACGAATTTTCAGCGAAATTCGAAAACTTACACGATAGCAATATCTCCTCTTAAAGCAGTAAGTGAAAATAAAAATGCTGTTCCAATTTTCATAGACTTCGTAGAAACTTGGTGCCTAATTAAGAAAAGACAGAAAAGCTGTTCAACTTAATCTCTGGCATTAGAAATGGAATCTTTAGGGAGACTAAGCTAACGAAATCCAAAGACATGTTGTAACTGTTGTGTTGGTTGGTTCCGCAGAGCTGGAAAGCATCCGAGACATTTTCCGTGGTAGCCTGTTTCATTTTGTGGTCATTGACCGGTTTCGGGCGTTCGCCTATCTTCAGGATGCGTTTTTCAGACAGTGTGACAACACAGACTTGCACAGAGAGTGTGTAAAGTAAATTTGCTCTGTGCAAGTCTGTGTTGAACACTGTCTGAAAAACGCATCCTGAAGATGGGCGAACGCCCGAAACCGGTCGATGACCACAAAATGAAGCAGGCTACCACGGAAAATGTCTCTGATACATGTTGTAACATCAACCCTATTTTGTATAACACTGAAATAAGGAAATTGAAATTGTTGACGGCGTGATACGGGTTATTGATATAAGACGACCTAATAACATGGTTCAATTTTTTCCCTCATAAAAGAAGGAAAGCAGAATCGAAGAAAATATATATAGGTATGTCTGAAGAAATGGCCTTCATGAAAGATTGGAGGACAGTAAATCTTGGAATTCTTGGCAATACAGATGTAATTCTAAAGAATTTTTACCCCCTTCCCGAGATAGTTTTTTGTCATTCACTTTTACTTTTTTTGTTTCTTTACTAAATTAATATAAATAGTGTTATAATTTAATTTTGTTTTAATCAGCATCTTTCGAGAATCATGATCTGTAATAAATATGCTAATTTTTATTGGCTGGTATTAATTTCCATCATTCTGTCACTTGTTGAATCTTTCGATTTTTCATCTCATGTTTATAATGTATTAAACATTTCTTTGAAGAAAATCTTCAGTTCCTTTACATTTGAAATATACAAGCGTTATAAAAAGAAAAATAGCGTATATTATTCTGATTTATTATAATTGATCAAATTTACCCTAATTGATTAATTTGTTAAATTTCTAATTTAGATATT
This sequence comes from Triatoma infestans, assembly GCA_011037195.1. Classification (NCBI taxonomy): domain Eukaryota; kingdom Metazoa; phylum Arthropoda; class Insecta; order Hemiptera; family Reduviidae; genus Triatoma; species Triatoma infestans. The sequence goes on along the minus strand of JAAEAF010000099.1, from coordinate 20,771 downwards.
TTTAAACTTGTTTCAAACCATGTGAAACTAGTTCATTTAAAAAAAAAATACTGACAGTAACACTCTCGACTTCGTAAAGCCAGACTGGCATACTGATGGGAGGTAAGCAGGTTTACCCAGATTTACTCTCTTGTCTATGGGTTTACCTTTACCGGCATATTCTTTCGAGAGCCCCCACCCCTGACCACTAACCTATCCTGATGTCATCAATTTGCTTGATAATGCACGGTATGTAAGATGGCGGAATGAGTCCCTGGTTAGTGTGTCTACTAATATCCGTACGTTTTGAATGGATTTAATCAGTGGAATATGCCTAGGAGACGTAATGGAGAAATCCCTTTACCCGAAGGATGGGATTTCGCCCGTGATTATGATGGAAAGGTTTATTTTATTGACCACAACAGCAAGAAAACGACCTGGATAGATCCTAGGGATAGGTAAGTAATTTTATATACAGGTTTCAATTTCATTTGTTACTAATACATTTTGACCATAAAATTAACGTTAATTCCATATAAACTTTGTTTTACTATATATATAATAACCTACGGTCAGTGTTTATGAAGTGTAAAAAATAATAACTAATTAATCCGCAAAGAATTTGTTTTTGTTCTCCCAGAGATATTTGTGTGATAGTGCTGCCGTCTATTGCAAAACATTTCAAACGATTACCTCAATATATTTGCAGTATATTTCAATAATAAAAAAGATTAAAGTAAGTAAATGAGTCTTTCGCGCCTAAGAATAAATTATTTAAATTAACTATTTTATAGAAAACTACTTAAAAGTAAATAAATATTTAAAATATCATGCAAAAACTAAATTAACCTTTCTTGATAATAGATGATAATGGTTCTAGACTTTAAGTTGTAGCCGATATTTCCCACAAATTTTAATGAAAATAAAAACACTGAAAAAATATTTAAATTAACCACTTATTTATTAGTTGATATTGATAAACTTGATTTTTGTTAAGCAGTTTATTAAAATGAAAAGTAGTGTCTGAGAGACGGTTTGTGTGAATACGTGTCTTTTGCAGTTACGCAAAAATATTTTAGGCAATAATAGTAGAATAATGCCTAAATTTCTAGTGTTTAATAATGCATTCCTAAAATGGTCGTATTGAAAATAGATTTGTTTAAAAAAGCCTTCATAGAGGTTAGAAAAAGGTTTGGTATTCGTGGAATTTTTAGTTCATTTCAAAATTAATAATACAACTGTTGCAGTTAATTGACTAAATACTCCCTTAGAGTGTGTAGAAGTGAGTCTTTTTACAATAACGCTTTCTCATTTAAAATCCAAGCAAATTAAATTTCCTATTTTCATCATTAATAAATTTCAAAAGTGAAAAAATATTTAGGTATAGCTCTATAAATATTTTATTAATATTAACTTGCTAAACCACGTGCAAATAGACTTTTCCAAAAGGAATAATAACTGAAAAACTTTGAAAACGTCAAAATAATGGAATGTTCAGAATTAATTAATAGTGCCGACTTTCTTTGAGAAGTATTGTGATGTTATTTAAAACCACATACTATATGCAAACACCAATTCAGATTTAATGTCTCTTGAACCAAAAGTTATGTTTTACTAATGTTTTTGAACTTTTAGTTGTGAACCTTAAAGAGTATTTTCCGTAAAAATTAATTTTGTCAAACATTGTGATAACATAGACTTAAATTTATCACACTATTTGACCAAAACATCCTGATGATGGGCAACCGCCCGAAACCGAACGATGACCGCAAAAAAAAAAAGGCTATCACGGAAAATATCCCTGATGCTTTCCAGCTGTGCGGTACCAACCACAATTAATTTTATACGTTTTATCTAATTATTATTTCAATTTTTAAATCAAATTTGTATATATGCTATGACTAGCCTCATAAAGAATAGACACAACCTCTGACAAGCCAAAATAACCAACTTCATCAGGCCTAATAGATGGTTTGTCTGGAACAAGTGTTCCCCGGTATCGTTATATCTTTGTGGGGGATTATTTTGAATTTGAATCGAGTCATTATGGAATATTTGAAAGAGGTCGATAAAAATTTACATGTATATTCAGAAGGCCGCCCTAGGATTAAAAGCAAATCTAAGGGATCGATTGGGATTAAAAGAACAACATCTGATGTAAGCACCTACCGACTTTCACATCTAATTCACATAGTTCTAATTGCCAGATTTGCTTCAAACTTGAAATTATAATTAAATATTTAGCTGCATTCAACATTATAAAGTGAAGGATCATGCTGTAATCGAATGGTACTTTGCAGGCAACCGTCAGACCTCCCAGCTCTCCTGAAATCTCAATAATAAATTTGCTCAGAAAATGATTCAAACAAAAGTAATAGGGCTATTTGTGTTTAGTTAGTGTAAGTTTTAAGAAAATCGCGTGTGTTTGTCGAGAGAGTTGGAGAAGATTGAAAAAATTGTCAATGAGTCAACTGCTTTTCTGTAAAATCGTATAATATACTGAATTTGGTTTTAGATGGGGTTTGGTTTTAGGTTTTAAATGGTAGCTTAACATACAGCCCCATAAAATTTTTAGAGCAAATGGAGAAAACTGAATACCTTTTAGTAAAAACGCGCTTCTGGTGATGCTATTTCTTCAAACTCGGAATTTCAACAACATGTTTAATTTTAATTGATATTATTTGGATGAAAGAATTGTGTAGTTAGCTGAAATAGCACTTTAGAGGAAAGCCTAACCTCCAACGAAAGTGTCCTTAAATAAGCCACCAAAATTTTCCCGGAGTAAATTTTTTAAATTTAAAAAAGGTTGTAGCTCTTTGTATGTGTAGTTGATATACCAAGTTTAAAGAAAATGTTTGGAGCCATTTTCGAGAAAATCGCAAAAAATGTGGAAAAAACCATTCAGTGGTACTTCCAGCTGAGGAATTTTGTCAGATAACTTACTGTCGGATCCCATTTTGATAGTTAAACGGAATATCAGGTTTGAACTTTCTGCGATTTTTCGCTTTTGAGCTATGCTGTTCACACACACACACACACACACACACACATACACACAGAAAACTCGGGAGACCTCAAAACGTATATTTCCGGTAAAAACTCGATAACGAAGACTTGACACTATTACAGTACTTCCTGTTACTAGTAAGAGAAAGTAATAATATGAAAGAAAATACATAAATACATGGAGTACATGTGTAGGTACGCTGGACATGAAGTAAATATTGGAAATAATTAAAAATAAGAATGAGCCGGGGGGCCCTAAGGCCCTCCATCACCAGACAGAGAAACACGGTACAGGAAGTAGGTGCAGAAACGACGCTTCGGCAGATATCACACTACACAGAGTGCTCTGTCGTTAAAACACTTCCATTCTTCTGGTTTTAAAATATTAAATGATTATTTTGATTTTGGCTCCTTTTGGAAAAGCGAGAAGGACAAAATTATTGTTGTCGCTGCAGCCAGCAAGTTGTTTAAGTGAAGAGAACGTAAACGTAATCATGTCAATTCACGCAAATATGCGAGATTCACCTGCTGATCCCTTACTTAGGTGAGGAGAAATATCGACGGTATTTTATGTAAATAATAAATGTTAGTTGTAGCCTAAGTGTCACAATCTAAGTTCTTAGATTACCATTACTGAGAAACCGTTAATTACACCCATTCAAGAAATTTACGAGGATTATTGAAATTATCCAGCACACCTCCTACCTCAAAGGTCTGCTAGAGGATTTGCAGTGTCTCTCGCGCTATTCAAAATATATTTTAATATTGCTCTCACAGAATGGAAAAGAAAATAATGCAAGCTGGGGATAAAGATCAGGGATCATTTCTAATTTCTTGAATTGTCCACAATCCGAGAAATGGATAGACGAAGTACAAGAAATGGAATGACCGAAGAATAAGAGTTGCACAACATTAAATGGAAGAAATTATAAAAATTGTAGGCTGAGAAGACCCACTACCACTGGAATAATCCTAATAAAAAAGCTTTAATTAGTTAATATTACGAGGGTCATTCAATAAATAACGAGACAAATCGCTGTAGCACAAAAATGATTTTTTATCAATACAAAACTTTGATTACTTTTTAACATAGTCCCTAGCAAAATGTATACACTTGTCCCATCGTTCTTCTAATTTGTGTATGCCTCTGGCATAAAATTCTTTGGTTGATCTCGAAGCACTTTTGCACCTGATTTTTAACTTCTTCATTGGATTGAAAATATTTCCCACGTAGAGCTCTTTGAAGGGTCCAAACAAATGGAAGTCCGAATGGGGTGAGATCGGGGCTGTAGGGAGGATGTGGAAGGATCTTCCACCCCACTTTTTGAAGATTTTCTTGAGTTAACTGTGCCGTGTGTGGGCGCGCGTTTTCATGAAGCAAAATCACGCCTTTAGTCAAGAGTCCACGATGTTTCGTTCGAATGACAGGTCTTACTTTGTTTGTGAGCATAGCACTGTAATACTGACTGTTGATGGTTCGTTGATCTTCGAGATAGTCACAATAAATAGGCCCCTGTGAATCCCACAATACTGTAAGCATGACTTTACCTGCAGACGGCTTGAATTTCTTTCGAGTGGGAAAACCCGTATGCTTCTACTCAAGGCTTTGACGCTTAGACTCCTGCTCAAAATGGTGTATACATGTTTCATCACAAGTTAAAATTCTATTGAAAAATTCTTTTTCAATTAAACATCCTTGTTTCAACTGTTAATTGATTTGAAACCTGGTTCTTTGTGGGCGTCCGTAAGTTGTCTTGGAAACCATCTCGCACAAGTTTTCTTGTACTGCAGCTTATTCTGAATTATGTTATTGACAGTTCCAACATTCACGTGTACTTTCTTCAGCTATCAGTTCAACAGTAATAGCCTGATGTCCTGAATTAACGCGTTAATGCGAGATTCGAAGAAGGAAGTTGCAACTTCAACTGATCCTCTTTCGTTGCTTTTCACGGCTTTTTTAAACTGTTCTACCCATTTGTAAACGTTCGAACGGTTCAAACAATTATTCCCGTACACTTTCAACATTCTTTCGTTGATTTTACTGCCTTTGATACCTTCCGCAACTAAAAATCTAATCACTGAGCTTTGTTCTTCCGAGGTGCAATGCCTGAGCGGACTCCCATTATTAACTGAATACATTTGAGGTATACTTACCAAATATTCTCGAACAGCTGATGAGAAACTAAGTACAAGGATGCCAACTTGATGCATTGGAACTATTGTATTGTCAAACAAACCGTTTCTGAGCCACAGCGATTTGTCTCGTTAGTTAATGAATGACCCTCGTACATACAGAATAAATACGCGACTCTCTGAAGACAAGCAAGTTTGGGAATATCGTTTCTGCTTGTGTAGCCGTGTGTTAAAGTATCTTTTATCTCTACCCTTTGCCCTAATAATTATCATTTTTATGTTTAAGCTAATACAAGTAGATCAGTTTATTTAATATTCGACTTAATACGGGATGAAAGTTTGGAGTTTATGTGAACACGTTCTAGACTAATAATCTTTAACAATAACCATGTTCAACTTAAATCAATAAATAAATATAAAACAAAATGCAAATGACACAGCCAGCGGGGGTCTCTTGTCTTATTTGAGTGTTCTTAATAGGACTGTCGTATCTAGGTGTTCCTACTGATGCTATTATTTCAACATTGCTCCTCTATCCTATTTTTCGTTTCTGTTTGATGTGCGGCGGTTCTTAGGCAAGGTTATTTGGCTTGAAGGTTTTGAAGAAGTGAAGAGCAAAATCTTGACCTATCCATCTTTTCTACGTATCTAAATCTAAAAATTTCAGCGCGATGGTTATGTAATTAGTAACAGGAATCAGGAACCGTTAATTAATAAAAATAAGATGAAATTAGCAGATGATAATTTTAATGGAAAACTTCAACAAAATTAGTAAACAAAAATTGGTTAGGGAGATGTGAAAATAAATTCCTATAAAACGAAAATTATGGGTATAAAATTACAGCCAGGAATTGAAATTTCACTATCAAGATAAGAAATATTGGTAGAAGGACTGCTTTGATCTTAGACCAACATATCGCGAAATAGGGTGGAGCAGAGAAAGAAATAAACCTAAGAATAGGTTTGAGTTCTGGAGTTTTATAACAAATATAGGAAATTAAAAAATCTGATGTAAAACACACACGACTTTCTCTTACTGAGGAAGTTAATACGATTATAAATTGACAAATTTTCTTCAAACTTGGAAACTTGTACTCAGCTGTCCTAATATAATGTAGAGTTGGTGGAGGCGGTAGTACTAAATGTGTTTACATTGCAGACAAGAAGACGCCGTATTATGCACAAATCTCAATAACATTTGAGATGTGAACCCAGATTGCTCATAAGCCCCAGAAATCAATTTTTCCAGTTTTTTTTTTTTCAAAAAAAGTCTCTGCAGTTAGCACTGACGAGAGTAGCGAGAGTAGAGAACTGCTAAACATCTAGTAAGGATTATAAGTGTTAAGAAAATTTTCATTTATAATTTAGTAAATTTCTATAAGAGAATGCCTGTGTGTGTTCCACACACCAGATTTTTTTAAAAAAATATACTAATATTTTTTAATATTTAGATATGCTAGTTAAAATATTTAGTGGAAGTAGAGAAATGATAAAATTGTATAACATAATGTATTCTTGTCGTTAGCCCCTAATTATCGAAACGTTATCAAAATAAAAAGTTTTTCTCCCAAAACCAATTCCCTGACCGAGAAATTTCTAAGGACATTTAAACACAGTTTAAAAGCACTATACAAAGGAACCTGCGTTGGTGTTTTTGGTCGCAGTGGATTTGACTTTATGAACCAGGCACCCTATAATAATAATAATAAATTATAATGAACTTATATCGTTTAAAAATTCTAAAATAGTGTTTTCATTCTCAGGTACACCAAACCTCAGACATTTGCAGATTGTATAGGGACAGAGTTGCCTCTTGGATGGGAAGAAGGTTATGATTCAAATATTGGGGTATATTATATTGACCATGTGAATCGTAAGTATTTAATTTATTATTACTAATCCGCTCTAATACTTCAGTTTAACCTAACCTTTTCCGAGACGTCAAGATAGATACTGCATTGTTGTACAGTATCTAAGACTATTTTCTTCTTAATAACCTGCTTCTTGGCCATTAGTTGAGGGGCCAATTTCAGGAGTTCGACTTAAGTAAGAGGTATTTAGTAAACGGTGTGATAATTGTCTCCATTCGAAAACGTTCTTACAATATTATTATTATTATTGTCCGTGGGGAGGGACCAAACCAATGCTATCCAAAGCCCCACTGGGCCCATATAGCTACCCCAAAGAAAAACAACAAACCGGGCCTAGAACAAAAATCCAGACCCGGGTCTAACTCATCGTAAGTTCCACCGCAGTCCGACCAATTCGAACCATAACCTTAGAGGGAAATAGCTCTTCCACAGACTTCCTCTTCCGCCCAAAAATCCTGAACCGAATTTCCACACAGTCCAAGCAATCTGTCATACGATGGATGGGTGTTTCTTCCTCTGCCTCACAGGCTACAAAAAGGGTCCGACATAAGCTCTATTATGTTAGAGGTGTCTCATTAAACCACAATTCCAGTAAGGGATCCAACCAGAGATGGCTGTGAGAGGTCCATGATAGACACAGCAATATCTCATTAATGGTCCTGTCCGAACCCCCAATGAGCATCTTAGACTGCCGATAGCCCACTGAGCTCATCCAGAGAGATGAATGCTATGAAGCTATCCGTGACTGGAAGCTTGACAGACATGTGCCTGAAGACACACCAGTAGCAAGCTCGGGACCAGTGAAAGGGAGAGAGGCGCCTAATTTGGCAAACCTATCTACCTCCTCATTGCCAAAAATTCCCATATGACCTGGTATTATCACAATATACTAACACTGAATGATCTTAGTTTTTGTGAATGATTTTTAAATCTGCTAGAAAGATATTTCCCCACTCTTTACCAAATACCACTCAAGACTGGCTTTACCAAATACCACTCAAGACAGGCAAACGTACAAATGCAATCATTAAAAAGAAAATCTCAGATAGGTTTTACATATTGAAAAAAAAGTCACAAATGTAATGTGAACATTCTCATTTTTATTTTATTTTTTCCCTAAAATTTACTACTTCCATTTAACAGATTTCCTTTAACAGAATATATACAACACATTTAATTATCTGCAATTTTTTTAAGAGGTGGACCCGTGTACCCGTATTAATATAATGAAACAGCACCTTAAAGTTCATTTTCACAGACTTCCAGGATCCACAAATGTAATTTTCCCGACAAAAAAATTTAAATAAAACTGATTTATTTCTCTGGATAAACCGAGTTTAAAGAAAATTGTTGGAAAATTGACGTTTCCTAAAAATCAATCTAGAAGAAAAAAAGTTTCTTTTCCTGACGATATTTAAATGAAATATAAAGTTGGAACTACTTCTGATTCCTCGATTTTGAGTTATGCGTTATAGCATAACTTCTAAAACTTCCTTTTTTTCTTATTCAAGAGGTCCCAAAACATGTACTTATAGTATTAAAAAAAAAATAATAACAAAACTCAAAATTATGATCGCAACATTTCCTCTAACAGCAATTTGAAAAAGTAAATATTAAATTAATAATGGTCCAATAAATATGGTTTCCCACGACCGTTTGGTTAAAGAGCTTCAATATTTAACTTCCACGCAACCACTGACTAAGATTGACATTCTTCGGAAATACGAGCGAACCGTTTTAAATAGAAATAAAATATAATTATTTGGCAAATGATCTAGGGCGCACTAGAAATACCAACTTTCAAATGGAAACAATATTCAGTTTCAAATTATTATTATTTTTCTTGTTTAAATAAACTAGAAAGTTTCTTTATTTCACTCGCGTACAAAAACAAAATTAACCAAATTTGAGGGGTAATACAAAAAACATATAATATACAGATTAATAAAAAAAAAATTGTTAAATAAACTTTCTCTTAAATTTTCTATATATAATCTTAATGCAAATTCAATAATATATCCATATACGTATGTAGTACATACATAATCCTTTTTCATACTGTCGTAAATGGAAGAGTATATATATTTTATGTGTGTGTGCGCGCGCGTATTAAAGACACATTCAAGATTTTGATTTAAAAAAAAAAAAATAGGTAAAATTTATTTGAAAGTTTGCCTACCCACATGTGTTTGTGTGTTTAGTAGATTAGTACTAACACTATAGGAAAATACATAGAATTTTCATTTCTCCAGCAAAACTAGTTGCCTTTGAAGTATTAGAGTTTGCGAGGTATATTTTTTTCTGTATTTTTTATAACAAATTGATTAAGACAAGCTTCAAGAGTGAATAGAAGCTAAGAAAACAACACTGAAAAAACTGGAGCCTAAGAGTAGCAAAGAAACTCTTCGTGTGAATGTAAAAATAGTAAATTAAATTATTGCAATAAAACTGTTACATAAATTCTTAAAAAAAAATTCTCTTTGGGGCTTATGCCGCCACTCTCTTTGAAGTATAAATATTTTTTTAATAAAATTTAATTATGTAATTTGTTTGAAAATGTAGTATTTGGTGGCCATATGCTCTGATCTTAGCACCCCTAAATACAATTTATTTTGATTTATTTAATAATTTTTGAAATGACTTTTAATTGGATGGATATATTGCTACATTTTACTTGGATTTAATGCAAGAAATATTTCATTTAGGATTACAATCAACATCTCAGCCTAAAGTTTCTTATTCAGCAATATAAAGAGACCGTTTAAGTGGCTGCTCTTTCTCTTGCATCCATTTAGTAACAAATCAATATATCAGTCAGAAACTTTTTCTAGTACTGCGGACCCGGTTCCATGCTAAATCAAATAAAATTTAAAAAATAAAATCATGCTAAATCATAAAAAATCGGCTCCGTGATAGCCGGCTTTTGTGCACTAATTTTGCAAATGATCTCATACTATTTATTACATTGGTAATGGGCATATCCTAATCCCGTCGATGGCTACAAAATAAAATTGTATCACAAAAAAAATTCTTAATACGATATATGATACCAAAACTTATTTGAGAAACAATTAAAATAATAATAAAAATGACAATTACGTTTATGAATGCTAAGATCAGAGCTTATCAACCCACCTCCAAATAATTTTACACTTATAATGTGTAATACGTTTTATACTTATAATGATTAACGATTACATCTAAAAAATAATTATTTATATATATAAGAAATATAGATATCGCAAGATGGAGTCTGGACATAACTCCCACCCAGTACACAGCAATATTTTAATCAAAGTTTTTTTCTTTTCATGGCTTCAGTTATTATTTTTTCTTCTGTTAATCATACATACCTACTTGAAGTTTATCTTAATATTATAAAGTCGTAATAAATAATACCTCGCTTTCCCACAATATAGCATTAGCAGCTAGTTTTGTCATGAATATGATAATTCCATGTATTTTCATCTCATTCACTCTAAAGTTATCATCCTGTATTATATATTTTCTGCAGTTTCGAGATTCATGATTGTTCAGTTCTTGTATTTTTCAACTTGAAAAAAAAATATAAGTAATAGTTAGGTTTGGCCGTTGTTAATGAAATAGGAAAAATGATTGTTGACAGAGGCCAAAGAAGAAACTTTTAACTTTAAAAAAGTTCGTTTTTTTTCCTCGACATTTTTATTTTTTCACTTGAGCATGTAACTTGTCTACTTTTCCTTGGCAGCTCCAGAAACACCAAAGGTGTCCAAAACGTCGAGAGAAAAAGCAGACTTCCAAAGTTGCACAGTTTTTTCTTTTGCCGTGCTAACCATTATATTGCTTATTTCATTAACTAAAAGTATTATTATTAGTAATAAAAGTATTTTTTGTCCTTTTTGTCGCCAGTTTTTTGATATTATATTTGATTAGCTAATAATTTCTTCTTAGTTTAAAATATATTCTTAACTTGAGGCATGTATATTAAAAAGAGATGTAAAAAATTGCTCTAAGAAATATATTAAAATATATACCGGTCCTTTTTGAGGAAACTAGATGTGTTTAGCGGATTCCTGAAACATAATAATAATAAAAACTGATCCCCTGTTAGTCTCGCTTTGGCGGTACATAAACTAATCTTGAAAGCTCTGTTTAGATTGTACATAACAAAAATTATGAGATTTATTTATTTTTTTCTCTACCGTAAAGTTATTCCCAGTCGTTTCGAGATTTTTTAACACCGAAATACATTTTCCGAAACATAATAATAATAAAAACACCGAAATAAACACCGCTAAACACATCTAGTTTCCTCAAAAAGGAACGGTATAGATTTTAATATATTTCTTAGAGCAATTTTTTACATCTCTTTTTAATACATGCCTCAAGTTAAGAATATATTTTAAAGTAAGAAGAAATTATTAGCTAATTAAATATAGATTCTAATAAGAATTTATTTTTTACAGTGTGTAAAAAATAAATTCATATACATAAACCATACTTAGAATGGAGTTAATCGTACAAATAGAACAAAACATTTTAGCTATAGCTTTTTTGTCAGGAGTTTACAAAAATTAAAAAAAATAATAATAAATGAGCAAAAATTTAATTGGCTGGGGCCAAAGAAAAAACTTATTCCTTTAAAAGTTTATTCGACGTTTCGGACACCTTTGGTGTCCTTCCTCAGGAACTGTTAAGGAAGAATAGAGAGATGAACATTCGACGGCCAAACATAGCTATTGTTTATAAAACAAAATTTAGGTCTGAAAACATAAGAAAAACTAAGCAAAGTATGAAAGAATTGGCAGAATAAGTAAACACACTTGTTGTTGTTTCTTGACTTTCTGAAAGTATAGCTTGGATTCATTTAAATTTTATTTAACGGTAATTGTTCACAAGCGTGCCTCCAAGATGGACGACCACTAGCTATAGTATAACCTTCTCACTCCAACTCTCATTTCCATTATTTCTGAATTATTTATTCATTGGGATATATTTATTTATTGATTGATTTATTTCATATTATGATTAACTTATTTCTGATATGTTTAGAATTTATGATTTTAATGGTTTAATAAATGTATTTTCTTTAATGAACAATCAAATATAAAGGCTCTTGTTTAATATTTATCAATGAATTTAAGTGATTTGAAATGACAAATTTATTAGCCAGTGTTCGCTAATTCAAATTTACAAGTTCTTTGGACAATATTTGAAATTGAACTCTGATTTTGTTTCGTAGTTTTTATTTATATTTAGTCTCATACTGTTTTATATGAATCAGAATATGAAAGAAATAAAGAAATATGAATGAATAAATAAATAAGAAATATCAGAAATGTGAGTGTATGAATAGTTGAAGTGAGTAGGTTATACTATAGCTAGTGGTCGTCCATCTTGCAGGCACGCTTGTGAACAATTACCCATTTAACTTTATAGACAATTCCAATAAATCTACTATATTAGTTTAGCTATATTTAAAATAGCTTTAAAAATGCCAATTTTGAATCAGTTTGGTCGATAGGAACTGAGAATTGCTGTAGGAGATAATCTCGAGAGTGAAAATGGAAATAATGGCTCTGTTAAAAAAATTGAGGATGCCATCTTGTTTAAGGCCTTTTTTACTGTCATTTAGAAATTTTTGTTATACCCAATATAGGCTTAGCTACACAAAGAAAATATGTTTAGAATTTATACGTTAATCAGTTAACTGCAATTTAAAGTAAAATCAGTATTTTACTTTTAATTTAAGTTAATATTAACTATTAGGAAATGTTAGGGAATAAAATCTGAATATATTTGATTGATTACTTAAAAAGAAAAACAAGTAATAAATAAAAAAAAAATAGTACTAAACAAATGAAATCAGCAAATTTTCATAGCAAAATTGCTTTAAAAAAAGGAAAAAAACTGTGGTGGGAGGCCATCTTTGTTAAGCACTCATTTCTTACACAACTTCAAACTTGCATAATTAATAAAGAATAAAAGAGTAAATAAATATAAATTACCCGTTTTTGTATTCTGAGAGCGGATGATCGGTGATGTGAGTGAATGTGTTTGAGGCGCAATGACTGTTGAAGTTGAATATTAAACCTTTTCCCATGGTAGCAACGTGGTGATTGAACACAGGTTAAGAGAAAATGTGAGAAGCGTTATATGCGTGTTTAGGAGCGGTACCCGATTCCAACAAGTTTACCAACTTGTGTTTTCTAAAAATACTAATTTTTGTATAAATCATTATAAATGATTATGAGTCTATTGGGTTAATTTAAAAGTTTTAAATTAATCAGTATTATTATTATTATTAACATACAATTTTTTATTTAGAGTGTACTCAACTGGAAGATCCCCGGTTAGAATGGAGAGCAATACAAGAGGCTATGCTTAGAGAATATTTGCATACAGCTCAGGACGTACTAGAGGTATGAGTACATTGTTATATAAAACTAGCTGTTGGGTTCCGCTATTGCTGAACATTCTTCTAGAACTAAATTACTCTCCTTTTAGCTAATCCCTTTATTGATTTATCTCTATTTTTTGCATTATTTTACCACATATAATAAATTAACCTTAACAAAAATTGTTGCAAATTAAGAAAAGAACTGAAGATATTGACGATTCAAAAATGAAAGGAAAAATTGGACGGATTTCTACATATTAATAGAAATGGTAAAACTGTAGCTATGATGGCCCCTTTAGTATAGTATATAGTAATAATGATCTCACCACAACACCCATCCTTATAGGCGCTTCTATAAGTGAACCCCCAGTATGCTATGATTCTACGATTTGTACAGTAATTAAAAATATTTTTTAAATTTTCAGTTGCTAATAAAACGTAGTGGGAACGATTTATAATTTTTGTAAAATATTTTACAGAACTTCTGTAACCTTCTACCATACCATCGGTGCTCTCGGATATAAATCATTTGGCCGGTCAATCACGAAAATAAGTGGATCACTTTTGTATATAGAGCCGATTTTGTTCGGAACATTCTCTTTTGTAATTATGTTGGATTCTGTGTTGTTTCCACTTTTTTATTGTTTCCAAAAAACAGAAGAAAATCACTTTACATATACTCTGCGAGAGATAGAGTAAAAATACACGCACGCTTAGCAGACCTATCTATTAGTAGTTAGGTGAGTCACTCAGTGGTAGTGTGTAAGATGATAAAGGTGTATAGTGATTTAAAGAGCAACCTAATGATATTTTATATATATATATATATATATATGGTGTGTGTGTAATATTTTATATATATATATTAAATACATATATATATGTTAAAAAAGAGGGCGTAAAATAATAAAAATAATTAATTAAAATCTAAATAGTATTTATATTTCTCACCTTGACTTAGATGAAGAGAAGCATAGATAATGCAGGATAATCGAAGCTAAATTTTCAGCTAAGAGATGCATGTAAAGAGAAATATAAGGAGCTATTTAGCTGAAGCGAAGATGTAAGGTTGCACAGACGATAATTACTAAATGTGTCGTACCAAGAGTAAAGATGATGCACAATAAATAGAAGCAAGTTTGTCTATACACAGGCAGTGAAGCAGAAGGCGGCAGAAATTGAGAGATGGCTCACTAATATATAGATAGATAGATAGATAGATAATAAATAGATAGATAGAATCAGCAGAGTCACAAAATGTTGTTGCTGCGATCGCAGACCGAAGAAAACTGGTTTGGTGGTGAAAAAAACAACGTATTGTGGGAAATTGACGGCGATTACAAAGCGCCTATAATAAACACATTGTTTGTTATTTAGATGGAGGGAAAGTAAGGAGGAGAGAGAAAAGAAGAAAGGCCTAAGCGATCAAAGACTCCTCCCGACTGAATATATTTATATATGTACATATATGTGTCTTATAAATATGTGTAAAATTGTAGCAATGTAATTAGTTTTCATATATGTCCATTAAAAGGAATATCACTAGAAGGGTCCTCTAACTAGAAATTAAGTTACAATCAAAATTTGTAATGCTGTAGGGCGTGGTTTAATAAAATGCTGGTAGCGGGGGGGGGATAATGGAATCCGGACCGACCATAACTAAAGTTTTTTCTATAATTCTTGTACATTTTAATTAAATAGGCTGATTTCAATTTACTCTGCAGAACTGATAGAAATACTTTATGACAATAGAAAACAAAGTGTTAATCATAGCAGACATTATGAGCCGTGCAACACTTCTGCCTAGCTAGGTATTAGCGCATGATAAATTAATTGAAGTTATGCCAGGTGCATTTAATTTTAAAAATATATCACCATCAGCTCATTATGATAATTTTAAGATTACAGAATTTCTAATCTAAAACAGCAAAGATAAATCCTGTGTGTGACATGAGGAAATGGTTAGCAGTGAGCTTATAGCAAACAAAAACTTCCTTCGTAGTAAAAAAGTACCAGAGAGCCAGTACTGACCAGAATTTATTGGGCCCAACGAGAAATATATAAAACAAAAGTAAAAATGATCCAATTATAATTAAAAAAAAAATAAAAAAGAGCACAAAAACTAGGAAGATACAGAAAATTAATTTCAAATATGGCTGAACTAATATAATAATGAAATAAGCAAAATATACAAATAAACCACACCCAGGCAGTAAATACCATGCATACCTTTCTCAACATATCATACTAACATCAGAACTTTTCATTATTGCTTTTCCCGAGAGGCTGTTTAAAATATTTATTGCAATTAACAAATTATGTCCAAAATATGCATAGCTACAAAAATCCTGCCTAATAAATCCATCCCATTGGGGTATTCTGTGGAAAATTTTTATGCCCATTCTCATTTTCAAGTAGCAAAGACAAAATTTCATTTTATAAATATAATAATATGAAAACTAATTTGCATTGCTAGAATCTAAAGCGGAGATGTTTACAGCCCTTACTTTATAAAATGATAATGTTCTGCGGTTTTCTCTTATATCCATTTCATACAACTTGTCAATTAACTGTCCATACACTAGTGTGAATGTATAAGAAAGCCTCTAATCACCGCCTAAATCTCCATCCAGAAAGGTTTTCGCTGTAATTCCTACTGTTTCACATAATTAATAACTACGAATCCAACGTATTTGGCACACAAAAAATTTGAAATAACCTCTCTCTTGCTTCGTGGTCACATATTTATTGGTTTGGTGTTCTTAATGGCTGAAAGTACAGAACAGAACTGATTCTGTTTAGGGCAACCACAGGCCACTACTGTACTGTACCAATCCCCACTTTTAGTAATTTTTATTCTCTTATATATTTTGTTTATATATTTTTCTTCCTAAAAATGATTAGTTGCGTACATTCAGAATTGAAAAGCCCTTTTATTAAGGCGGCACACTTTGATCCTTCCCCCCGCTGCCCCGCTAATCCAGCCACTCCCTTATAGCTACAGTCGGCTTTCGTTTGATTCTATTTTGTTAATGTTTTATAGTTTCTACACACTAAAATTTAACATATCTTGTTTGTAAACATCAGACGTATTTGGATGGGTTTTAAAGTCAATGGAACTTCTTTCGTTAAAAAAAACGATCTTTTTTTTTTATACACCATAACATATAAGGGTATGAAGCATTTTCAAGGAAATTTGATTTGCGGAGAGTCCTGGTGGAGCTGGAGCTTCAACGCTGAGCTTTTCTTTAAATTACCCCTTTGTTGCAATACACGGTTCTATCATTTATATAATAGTAGATTGCATTAAAAGCATTGCTAGAATTCTAAGTTTGAAGAAAATCGGATAACCGAAACTTTACTTATTGCGCTGGAAAGAACGTATAGGTTCACTGGTTCCTAAACTTTCGAGCATAGTATTTCTCTTGAAAAAATTAACTCTAATCCTCAATCTCGAGGCCTTGAAAGTAGTATATTTTGGAAAATTCCAATCAACGGCTTCCTATGGGATAATGTTTTGGGGAAACAGCCCATGTACATCAAGAATTTTACGCATCCAAAAAAGAGCTATTCGTGCTATGGTTAAAGCAAGACCCAACGAAAGCTGCAGGTTGCATTTTAAAAATAATAAAATCCTCACGATTCCAGCTCTTTATATCTTTTCCATCTGTTCATGGTTCTACAAAATTAGAAATAATTACAACACCTTCAGCCATAAATATAATACTCGGAACCGTGACCACTTTCCTTTTCCTCAAGCAAACCACTCATTTTTCACATCTTCTTATTTATTTATGGGAAGGAAAATATTTAATACGGTTCGAAATGAAATTTCATCTTCACCAACAATGAAATTGTTTAAATCTAAACTAAAAACTATGCTCCTGGATAGAGTAATATATGATTTGGATGATTTTCTTACATAGACTTGCTTTGTAAAAAAGTGTTTATTAGATTGTTTAATGTATTGACATGTCTTGTTCATACAAGTGTATGTAGAAATGAAGATAAATAAAGATTATTATTATTATTATCATCATCTAAGTTTTTTGGAGTTTCTCGAAAATGGCATTAACGATTTTCTTTAAACTTTGAATGCTAGTTGAATTTTGTTTTCGTCCAAAATTGATTTCAGATAGATTCCGTGGGAAGTAAAACGTTAGATTCAATTTAGCAGTCATCGTCATGCGCTTTACCGACACATGTAATGTAAGCCTCTTCCTTACTTACAGGGCAATTTTGTGTTTATTAAAAATTGCAAGTTTAAAGAAAACATTCATTTAAAATTATGATAATTGCGGTAGGAGAAAGTGAAATGTTTTACATCAGATTTGTTATACACTACCTTATTGGCAGCTGAATAAAATTAGGTCAAATAAATAGTTAGGTTTTTTTATTGAAACAACTTTTAAATCCTATTAACTACAATCTTTGGTGGTTGCTGCGTGATTCTAGAACCAAGGATACAGACTGAAGTTATGATTTATAAGGTGTCTCCTGTGGTAGTTGACATTTAAGTACCCATAGTTGTAACTTATTGATTATTGAGTTCAACTGAGGAAATTTGTTCTCTTTTCCAGGCTAAAAAGGAGATATATGATATAAAGCAACAGAGGTTATATCTAGCTCAAGATGAATACAACCATCTCACCAATGCTTTAAATACTTCACGAACCAGTTGTAAGTCATTGTGTATTTCATTGAACGTTATAGATCTGCCGTGATTGGTGAGGGATGTAATTTATGTTACTTATATGGTTGTAGTTTATATTTCCTCTATAAAAAAAAACTTTGAATGCCCCAAAACCATTGCCTCTTAATAACATATTTATATTACCTTGCAGTTTCCTTTAAGTATTAAATATTTAAGTTAATAGATTTTTACTTTCTCTTATTGTTAGTTGTATGAATATGAATGACTTAATTATGAATTTCTTGTTGGCATTAATTTACTGACACTATTGAAAGTAAAATGAAAACTAGAAAATGAATATTTTTATGTATGTATATTTTTTGAAGGAGAACCTCAAAATTGAGGAAATCCTGAAAAAAAAAATGTATGTATATGTTACAGTGTGTTCAACATCTAGCAATGCTAGCACGAAGTATGATCCTGATCTTCTTAAATCTGATGTGGCCTTAGCTAAAAGTAGAGTTTCTAGACTTAAGAGAGAGCTTCAACAAATCAGAGCAGAAATGTCATGTACTCAGCGTGGGGTTGAAACTCTTACCTCGTAAGTAAAAACGTTAAAAATTTTTTAAGAGTATTCTCTCCATAAGAGAATGTGAAGGCCTTTTTTTTTAGTATTCTGCGGGATTTCATGGTCGAAGCAAGTGGAAACAAAAAGCTTGCTTTAAGTTTGTATGCACAAATCTATGGATGCATATCTTAGTAGAACATAATTGATGCGGTGACAGAAAGCCTTTTAAAGAGATTTTGACACACCCCTAGCGCTGATTAATGGGAGTATTATCATTTTAATATGAAGAAGAACATGCATTTTCAAGGGTTTTCATTCACTGACGTTTTAATCAAATCTATTTTAACTAGTTAGATTTATTTATTTATTTCTTATTTTGACGTACAGAATTTACCCTTGATTGGTTATCTTGAACTAGCTTCCGGGTATTGTATATAATCATCTCTGTGTATCAGCTGGACAATTGATTGCTTGGTAAATTTGAAGAAAATGTGTACTTTTTTAGTTATGACTGTTTCACACAGTAGATACAAAATAGTATTTTTTTATCCATGTTGTGAACTAGATGAGTTATCTCTTCAGGGATATTATTGAAAATCCACCTGAGTCCTTTCTAATGTTTTTATTCCCAAACATTCGACTAGGGAAACTATTACTTGCAAGGAACTGAATAGTAATTTTTTATTTATACATGTTATTGCCCTTAATGTCTCAGATATATTGGCTTCTTGACAGCTACTTGTAGCTGCTGTGGTTTTATATTTGTGATTTCAACTAATAAAAACGCACTAGAAAATGTTAGATAGGAAGAAGAATCATAGAGGCAAATTTGTCAACGGAATAAAGTTAATTTAACTTTATTGGACCACAAATTTCGAATTTTCGTGAACAAAAATCGGCCCGATAATTGAATAAAAAAAGGATACGATTTTCAGCAGGCCTTACTTATAAAAAAACTGCTTCTGATCGAATTTTCTACAATTCCTCTCAACCATTTTTGGTCCATCTCCTCCACTTAAATTTTCGGTTTCGTCCATTGCCCCCTACCCCATTTATTTAGGAAGTGGGTGACTTATACCAATAAGAACGATACCATGTGAATACATTTATGTATTTGTTTTTAATAGGAACAAAATAAAAAATGTATTTAAAAATCATTTAATTAAACATCAAGTATTTCAAGTTACAGACAACACTGCTCATCACCAGGAATGAGCTGTAGAGGCTGCTAGAAAGAGAAAGAGAGAAAAAAAGCAGCAATTATTGGACTCGAACCCGGGACATGCGCGTAGGAGCCACCACACTACCATTGAGCTAATCCCTTCCGTTTTTTTTATTTATTTCATTTGTTCATTTTTTCACGATTTTTAATTCTTTGGTTATGTTTACAGTAATCGTGTTTTAGGATGTTCACATATGAAGGGCATTTTTTCTTTGATTTTCATTGGCTACCCATACTCCTTGAACGGTCTCTTCAAAATTTAATCTTATCCATTTCTATCTTTAACTGTGATAGCCACGAGTCAAAGGTCCGCAAAAACGATTATCTTTTATTACAAATTTTATAAACGAAGATTTTTTGGTTACTGCTTTGAATTTTATTAACTCCTAATTACTTCTTAATTTTATCATACTAATGGTGATTTTTGCAGATTTAGTTATTATGGTAGGACTGGGGAAAATGAGTAATTCATTAAGGAATATTAAATATTAATGAGTAATTAAGTATGGGAACAAGTTATTAAAAGTTGTTATACTAACTAGTTTTACAGACTTGGAATTTGCTGGAACTGATTTTTTATAAGGTCCGTGAAAAACTACCTAGACAAAGATAAGAAAAAGCGGCCAGAGGTCAGAACAGACACTCCACTTAAAAAAATGTAGGAAAAAATCTGGTGTGAAACACTCAAACAACTTTCTCTTACTCAGTTCTCAAAATTATAATTGACAAATTTTATAGTTTGTGTACCAAATTTAATGAAATTCTTCGAAAACTGAAGAAAATGTTCAGTAAAAGCGCACTTCCGGTTTACTATTTTCTTGAAACTCAGAATTTTGGCCATCTATTTATTTATTCTAATTAATTTTGTTTGGATGATAGAATTGTATAATCCAACCATGATAGCACTTTAGAGAAAAACATAATCCCAAACCTCCTCCAAAAGTGCCCCTTAAATGAATTTTCCCAGTGAAATGTTTTAA